>JAOYRS010000059.1:1200000-1800000 GCA_032432895.1 Dryadula phaetusa
ACAAGTTGTGTACTTTTATATCAATCAGTCTATGTAAAAAAATATTACAATGTCTTCTGACACGCTCATTGTCTTCAGATTTTCTCAATAACCCGCGCATATTACGAATGAGATATGAGAATAACTAGAAAAGATTTTAGAGTGTTCGTTTCCTGTGGTTTTAGACTATTTCTTTATCCAACTGACC
Source organism: Dryadula phaetusa (assembly GCA_032432895.1). NCBI lineage: Eukaryota > Metazoa > Arthropoda > Insecta > Lepidoptera > Nymphalidae > Dryadula > Dryadula phaetusa. Next base: position 1,200,188 of record JAOYRS010000059.1, read on the forward strand.
AAATTTGTTGTTCTATATTAAAAAGAATCTATTGAAATTGTATAACGCTTGTAAACATTTTTTACAACCACGAAACAGATATTTGTTTAATGGTAAGTATCAAAAACTTCTATACGCAAAGTACAAACGAATCTATTGGAAATAAGGATAAGCTTTAAAATTGCCACATAACAAAAATAATTCTTATTTGAAAATAAAACAAAATAACGGTTGCTACAAATTTATTAAATCAAAAACTACTCTTATTGTACCACAACAAATTAAGATTTATCAATTTTAAAGTGTCATTCATACACTTAAAATAAGAGAAACATTTTTAGAATACTTAAAATTTTAACGCAGCGCGACTACAGCTTTTTAAAACTACTCACATGCTCTAAACCAAAGTCAAAATATCAGCTATTTTTATTAGCATTAAAATTTTATTCTTTTAGCGTCCCAAAACCAATGTTCATGCGTTTAAAGCTTATATAACTTATTGGTCAAAAATACATAGTAATAGTGTTGTAATCTATAAACTAGAACGTGACTCTCCATTAAGTATATTATTATAGGTCACAGTGAAAACTCCCAGGTGCTCACAATGTGGGTATATTTTAGTATCGATTAACTAGTTTCTTATCGTTCTATCGAAGTATTAGGGCTCGGCGGTAAACACTGGTTGTACGGACGCTAATAAAATGATTACGAAACCGATGTTATAAACCCTGCCTATGACTTTGTGATTACTAATAATTTTGTACCATAATTGTACAAAATTTTACTTGATACATTGTTTGAAAATAACTTTTTAAAAGACATATCTATTATCCGTCAAAAATCTAGCTGTGCTGTTTTTATTAGGTCTTATCTTAGACTATTTTTAGTAGTAGCTCTTGATACTAGGTACTTCCTATCTACCCTGCTAAGCGGGATAAAATCGTAAAGCTAAAAAAATTACTATTTCATTTACCCTAACCCTGATTCAGATGTTTATATTTAATTTTTACCCCCACGTTTATATTTAATTACACATAACAATAGTTTCAAAATTTTAAAACAAAAAAATAATATATTAGCTTTAATAAAGAAAATAAAACATTTCTTATAGGAAATGAAAAATGAACGTTTTCTTGGTAGTAATATTCCCTATCTTTTATCGACGTTTAGTCCTTTTTGACTTACTCTAATTATTTCTAAGAAGTCATTGCCATTTGACCTTTGAGACTCTCTAGCAATGTAAATACCGTTCTCAATATTAGCTCTATTGAGTCATATATAAATATAATCAATAATCAATAAAATTACAAGTTTTACTTTGTTTTGTTTTATACAAATTACATGTCAATTTATCTTTTCAATTTTGTATTCTCTTTAAATAAAACTTTATACCGGAAAAAGTTTAATAAAAATATATTAGAGTTAGCTTTTATATACAATTTTATTTAATAAAATCTTTGATTTTTACGATTATTCGCCTATATTTCCGTGGTCACAGATAGAATTCCACCTGTAACTACGAACTATTATTACGAACTGTTCGTGAAAGTGTACGTAACGTCAGTTCCAAAAATGTATTTTGAAATACCAAAACATACACGATTAATCAGTTTAAAAAAGTTTTATTAAGGTACGATTGTTTTTATGAAATCAATTTAACTAATGGTTAGTTATTTATTTATAATAATATAATTCACAATAACTAATACACCAATTGACGTGTAAACTATGCGTTGCTTGGCAACATAATTGTGACTTTATAAAAATAAATAGAGTGTAATATTAATTTTATTAATTAAATATATTCTCTAATGTAGTATTATAGAACACATTGGGTTTCTGCTTTCTTTCTCTATATAAACTGTTAATATATATTTTTTTCATACTCCTCAGTTCACATTATCTCTGTAAAGAAGGAGGATTTTTCCTTAATTAATATGATGAAGTCACTATCGTTACGTAATTAAACAGTTTGTGATTGGACTTTGTTGTTGTATAATCATATCCTCATCATACATTAATAACATTATTTTTATAAAAGAAATATTTTACGGCCGGTCGTGGCGCAGTGTGACAGCGCCGGACTGTAACATGATAGGTTGTGGGTTCACTCGAATAAGTGATTATATTTAAATTATTTTCACTTCCTCTCTCTGGTAAGACAAACTGCGGCGGTGACTTCCACCACTCAACACGCAATGTCTCGAATTCAGTGGAAAGCGGAGTACGGAGTATCTTGACGCTAGGTACTTTCTGTTTACCCTGTTATGCGGGATAAAAAACGTGAAGATAAAAAAAATATATTTATCAGTCTCGTTCGAGAGCTTTTGCTACATTACTTTACACATATAAGAAAATTAATGACATAAATTTGAATTTTTACACATTTTAAATGAAACTATGCAACTAACTATCTATGAAAAATAACGTATATTTTGGTATTCCAAAATATATTTTTAAAAACCTGTAACTTGTCTATCTGTTACCGAATCTTTTCGAATACCAAAATATACTTGATTAATCCGTTTGAAATAGTATAATTTAAAACATGAAACTTAATTAATAGTATAGAAATAAAATAATAATGAACAGGAAAGATTAATAAAAAGTAGCAGACCAAAAGGGCTCTACATTTTTCCTAAGAAAAATCTATTAACGTAATAAACAAAGCTATTAATTCCATATAGCTTAATAATTTAAATTCTAAGCTAAGCGCACACATTTAACTGCCACACCATTGAAAATATCGCTGTGACGCAGCTGCACGAAGAAATATGAGTTAGCCACGAGGTGCAACGAAGCATTCAAACCACAACATTTAATATCCCAGTATTATATCATACTGATGTAAATATGTTGCTTTAATCCCGTTTGCTAATTTATATTTGTTTAAGTGACATTTACTCAAAAGATGAACTCATATTAGTTCAAATATAATTGTTTTAAATCTCGATTTTATTTCTTTACTTTCTTGGTATATTATATTTTCACAGATACTTTATACACATTATCCCGCAAAGCAGGGTAGATAAGAAGTACCTAGTGTCAAGACACTCCGTACTGCACTTTCCACTGAATTCAAGACATTATATTTTGAGTGGCGTAACTGAACGGCGCGCTTTATCTTACCAGAGCGGCGAAATGAAAATAATTTACATATAATCACTACGCCACGACCGGCCTCAAAGTGTATAAATAAGTCAGTATTTTATATAAACCAGGTTATTGCCCCGCATCTGCTAGCTATCGTAAGCTCAAAAATTGTATCTAAAGAGAACTAAAAATATATTCTATTCTTACTATATGACAACGTAAACCTAAACGCGACTCTCAAGGCACCTGAAAGAAATAAATGACGGTAGATTGATATGATTAATATTTGTATCAACTTACAGACGAATGTCACCTTAGTCTGTCTATGACCACGGACATGCAAAGTAAATAATGGCAAAGATATAAGCGATTAATCAGTTTAAAATAGTTTCACTAATAATATGTATATGATAAAATCAAAGATTAAAACTAAACTTTCACTTAACTCCATTCATTTATTTTATGATTGAATAACTAATATCCAAATTAAAAAAAATCAGAATTAGAAAATAAATATAATATAATATATTAAGTATCTATGACACTTTATGTAGAATATCTGACATGTTGGTTAAACAAAGTTAATGGCACAATGTCGGATATGATTTTTCAGACTTTTTATAATTCAATAGAAATCTATAAACTGTTAGTGTACTATATAGGATATGTTTTTAAGCAGAGTAGTAGCAATTTAGTGTAGTTAGTTATCCTACGTTTGCCCAGAATGAGAGACATTGCGTGTTGAGCGGCGATACTTAATACCGCACTTGGACTTACCAGTGCGGCGAACTGAAACTAATTTAAATAAGATCATTCTTACATTCACAAACTGTGTTATGATGTCCACTCATGTTGAAAATATTAAACAAAAACCATAATATAAGATGAAGCTTAAACCTACAGATATTACAAACAATAATACTAGATGACATACAAATACCACAAACATATATTTGTGTATATATTCAAGTACAATGTTATCTTATTAGTTAAATACCACTATAAATTGTCACCGCGCTATAATTCAAGTCTTGACGTAGCTGTGCATTTAATTTTCATTTAGACGTGTGTTATGTGTGAATTAATTTATACCCTTGAGGGTAAGAGATTAAAATGATTAAATTGTAAGGCATCCTGCAAAGCACCCTCCACTCTGCGACAGGGAAACCTTACTATGCGCGTCATTTGCTAAGGATATGAGATTATTTGTCATAACGATAGGAGGGAAAGGATTTTTAAATTACGATTCTCATAAAAATTAACATCTTACTTTATTCATTTTAGACCTACCTTAACAGATGTTTTCGTTATAATTAGATTAGCCGGATTTCGTTATAATATACGAATGGTTAGGCTGATTTTGTAATTTTTTTTTAAATAAAAACAATGAAATTTTATAAAATTCTATTTAATATGCTACAGGCTTTAGCTTTAGAAATGTATATAAGGAAGAAATAAGCATATTTTTTTGAAAAACTTTAATATAATATATAACATTTATATCTAATATAATATACATTTACCAACTACTGTCATACAAACTGACTTTTTCATTGAATACATTATTGATCACAGGCTCCATAGTTTTAACCATCATAAACTAAATGTCAGTAATTAAGGTCACACGAAACATTTATTTAAAGGTGAAGACCGTAAAATTGGATTGAACCAAACTAAATTGCAGCTGTGATCAAATCGACTATTGGAGCCGACGGAAAATCTGCGCTAGTATTAATTTGAACTATTTATTTTTGTTAAAAGGGAAAGCAATATGATAATTTATATATTACAGAAACAGCGTCTGATTGTTAACGCAATGAGTTGTGGGTTCGTTCCCCACTCGGGGGAGTGATTATATTAAAATTATTTTCACTTCCTCGCTCTGGTAAGATAAAGTGTAGCGTTGACTCCTGCCACTCAACACGCAATGTTTCGAATTTGGTGGAAAGTGAAGTGTATTGATACTATGTACTTTCTGTCTGCCCACAGTTCTTTCTGTTACATTGATAAGTACTGGGGGTATAATAATTTGTCACATATGCCTTCCGTTTACAAACAGAACGTAAAAAAATGAGAATAGCTTAATATTTTAATAACTATCAGACTATATTAATCCACTATTCGGGGAAAAAAGAAAAAAACTATATTGCTATCTTTTTTTATAATCCGTATAACAATTTACTAATAGGAGCTTCCCAGTCAGATACGAAACTGCAAAATGTCAGCGTTTTCGTTAATTACTTCAATCCAGCAACTCTTGTTAGTCAAACGCAAAAAAGACAAAAAGGCTTTCGAAAAGCCTGATACTACATATTTTTTTATGTAAATAATTAAGAGGAATGTGTTTTATTTTATTCAACTATAAAACTATGTTCAAACATATCTATAATATCTGGCGATTAAAAAAAATACATGTGGTAGAGGTTTTACAATATTGAATTACGTACCCTTAGCTACGTTTTACTCGTATTTATTAATAATAATAATTATTGAAAGGAAGTATTAGTATCAAAAAACTACGTACTCCGCTTTTAATCGAATTCGAGACATTAGTTGTTGATTGACGAAGCTCAACTTCTTACCAGAGCGAGGAAATGAAAAAAATTGAGATATAATCATTACTCCGAGGAGGATTCGAACCCATAACCAATCGCTTTTACAGTACACTGCGCCATTTAGGCCACTTGAATATCTTTCCTTTCAAAACATGAGTATTTAAGCCGTTTTAAAATTGCGGTATAATTATTGTATAATAATTATTTGGTAGTATGTTTGCATTATTGTCATGACGATTAGACAATTTAAATTAGCTCAGCTTACTATGCAAAGTACAAAGCATATGGAAAATATTTTAAAAAGCCGGTTATTTGTCGGTTTCCGTTCACTACTTTATGCCTAAAGTTGAGACATTGTGCGATTAGTGGCGGAACTTCACGCCATGCGTATATCCCCGAATCGAACCTACAACCATTCACGATTACAATCAGACGCTGTTCCACTGTAATGGCCTCAAAATTTAAAATATTAATATTTTTCTTAGCTCGTCCAGCTCCACCACGCAATTGCTCACTCCAAGCCGGCACCAATAGTTCTGAAGGTGTCAGCTGGCTTATCATCAGATGCGTGTCTGGATATGACGGTGGGCTCCCTCAGTCATTCGTTTTGGAGGCCCTCGATCCTGTGACGAGCAAAACCAAGTTCAATACAAGTGTTAACGAGACTGGTAAGTTTATATAATATATTTTCTACACTTATATTCTATTAAAAATAGATTCTAATTAGTATTTAGAAAAATAAGCTCTTAGTCGTAGAATGGACGAGATCCTAATTTTAGGACAAGAAGGCCTATCCGTTGAAATATTTAATTAAAATTTACAGCGGAGTTCATATTTTATTTTTCAATTATTAAAAGGTGAATTAAATAAAAAAATACTTGTATTGCTTACTTTGGTTCCGTCAGTTACACTAAAATTAGAATAATTATATTAGAAATTTCGATAGTTTGCACGTTGTTTTGTGCAATGTATTCTAATCCTCATTAAAGCCTCTTCCTTTTGTATACAACATTTTGAAAATTTAAAACGTTTTCTACTTGAATTGCACTTTGTCTATTCTAGTACGATTTATCAAACTAGAAACATAAAAATACATCCATGATATTTTCTTAACGACTTGCTCAGAGAAACAAAAGAAATAAAAAAAATTGTCGACTTTGACTTCAAAGCGGTATTCATTCAGATGTAAATAAAAAAATGCAACGCAAACACCACTATTTACATTTTTTAACACAAATTGTATAAATTAAAACCTCACTGACAAAAAATAATATTTCAGTCCAACTTCGATCATTTACATGCAGCACGCAATTTCGTAACGAGTTATTTCGTTCACACCGCTTAAAATATCGCTGCAATAATAAAGTTTTTAAGTGAACCGTTGATTCAAATATCATAATACTATGGAAATATTATACTTTGTGTTACTAATTTGTCATATTAACTTTAACAGCAATTTTGACGTTTTAATATCATAGATTTACTTATATTTTTTTAGCTTTACCCTTTAATCTGCATAGTAGGGACCTAGAGTCAAGACACTTTATTCTCCGCTTTCATCGTCCGTCCTTCCGCCTGAAACTCAACGCCGTGCTTTGTCTTACCAGAGTGTGGAAATGAAATTAATTTAAATATCATTCACCCCTATTAAATATCGACCCCACAACCGCTCGCGTTGAAATTGATTACAATCATTTGCTTGATTTTTATAGTAATAACCAATTAAGCTATATACAAAGATGTATACACAAATGACATCCAACGAAAATGTAAAATACTTGTACAAATATTAATGAAGAACTGAAATGGTATTACAATTCTAAGACAAACGCGTGAAATTAATATCATTGAAACAACGCCATTTGATATGTTCCCGGTAATACGGACATGTGAAGCTCATTGACAATACGTGTTGTTAACAAACTTAAGCACAGATACATCTCTTATACTATAATAAAACAGCATTCGTTAATATTTAATTATTTCTTCTATGTTCTTGTATTAGATGTAAAAATATTTATTACTTAAATGTAATGTTAGCAAGAATTGAATCCAAAGCAGTGTGCAATGCAAGATCCTATAGGATGACGACGGCGTCAACTCATTTATATAAAAAAACGTAGACGTTTAAGGAATATTCATTTAGATCTAAAGTCAGCTTGTACATTAAAATGCATCTCACGATTAAAACGAATGGATACCCTCCGGACTTCGCATCGCGAAACGTTTAAATTAATGAAGTCTAGATGCTACTGTTTTAAGTTTATTCTGTACAAATATGTTATTTGTATTCAATATTTTAACAGAGCAGTAACATTAACATATGTATTGTTTTAGTAAATGTAAAATTTGTTTTTATTACCTTTATTACCACTTTCTTTTTTTATTGTTTGAAAATAACCAATTACATATTTTGTAATTCAAAAATTAATATATTTTAGACTTAGTAATATATTTTATTTTAGAAAAACAAACTTTTAAGTTTCTTACTAGATTTTCTTAGCAGAGCCGGTGCTAGCTTTAAATTAATTAGAGAATTCAAAAGTAGCCGCTTTAGTTTACTTGCAACATGGTAAATATTGCCCATAATTATGGTTTTAAAAAATACAATAAAAATATGATAAGACGACATTATTTAATAATTTCGATTTAAAATAAATATTAAATTATTTATTGGCTTTAAATTTTTTAAAGGATTTCTTTTTAGCTTCAAGCTTATCATGCGTAGCAGGGTACACAGGAAGTTATAAAAATATTTTTATATTTAATTTATTTCATGCCAATGCATGATTTAATTACGTATATTATAATATTACTAAGAAATTTTTACCAAAAATAGGTAATGAATAAAAGTAAATATTATACAAGCAATTCTCTTTCAGGCGGTTTAGCAGTCTTCAAATTAGATCTTAACCAGTTATCGGCCGGGGATGTGGAGGGGGCGACGTTTAATCTACTCATCTATGCAAAAAACCTCAAGGGAGAATCTGAGAGAACTCTACTTGAAAATATTGCCTTCAACGACGCTGCTAGGAGAACTGGTATATTATTAAACATGTAACTAGATTTTCTTCCGCATAAACAGAATGCCGTAATGAATGTAGCGTATCCCCTGAGCTTTGAGTAATTTAAGCGGCTTCTTCTGACTCGAGTACTTTTTATTAGTTTGTTAGTAGTATTGAGTATTACAAAATAAAGTTTTAATAAAGCTCATGAATATAACTTGCATTTTTTATATACAAAGAATAAGATTATCTTGTTTATTTATAAGATCTTTGGATTAAACTGAGCTATTTCGTAAAAATTTATTAGGTTAAGCAAATAAAGATAGTTAATATTCACTAAATATATTTCCTAAACAGAAGGCAAATCGTCAATGAGCAGTATAACATTAGGCGTTGTACTCTCAGCCGCACTGGCAACAGTGCTGGCAGCGGGTGTAGCGCTGGCAGTGTGCGCGAGACGTCGCAGATCTCATCCTCAGAAACACCCGCCAGGTGATATGTTGGAACTTAGTGATGATTGCAGGCGATACGTTGTAGCGTATACTATCAAACCATCTCCTGATAGTAAAACGTCGGAACCTCAACCGGATATTTTAAATGCACCAGGTAAATCTTTAAAAAGTTTCATATTCTAAGATATTAAAGAAGGTTTAAGAAAAAGTTACTACTATATTGTACTTGAACATCATTACGTGGACCAACTGATTTTTAGTCTCATTTATACTCTCGAAAACAAGGAAATAACAAATCTATGCTTTAGGGTTTTGAACTTGGTTCTAGAGTACAATAATGACAATAGAGAGTAATACAGTAATCCTATAGGATTTGAAGTGCTATAAATGGATGACTGATCTAACAAATAATTGTACTACATATAAAAATAATTCAACACATGCTGTTATTAATAAAAATAATTCAACATGCAGATTTGCCGTATTTAAAGTATTTAAAAAATATAATAAACTTAATTTAACAACATTAAAATGATATTTATATTTTAATCAAAATGTAGTAAAATTTAAAATAAGCGAAGGAAAATAATATTATCCAATTTACGGTGCAATATGCAAGTTTTTGTGTTTTGCGGTGAAATTGAGTTTTTATCTTGAAGAAAATTACGAGTGAACGTTGAAAAGCAGCTTGATGGAGCAAAAACTACAACCTTTAAGTCACCTTTTCTTTCTTTAACATCGCAGCGTTTATGGTTTCTTGGCTTAATATTTACACTGTATTTAATAATTAATTAATATTCACGATAATTTTTACTTTCGCAAAACATTATACTATCAGCCAACATCAATTTTTCCTCCATCGATTGGCACTGGCTTTTGCCCAAGATTTATGTGCATCTTTTGGAGCTATAAAGTACATTTTTTAATAAAAAATATATGTAGTAGTACACCCGTGTAACCTATAATCTATACAGCTAAATAAAATTAATAAAGAAATAAACATTACTACATACATTATACGATATGCGGCCTCTAAATAGAAAGTATTATACAAAATGTATATAATCAACATTCATTTGAAACTTAACTCTTTGAGGAACTTGTAGAAACCATTGATGTAATAATTATTATAAGTTTCAGTCTAATATTAAAGTAAGTCTAATATTAAATTGTAGCTATTTGTAGAAAAAGAATTTATATTTTTCATGTGATTCGCAAGTATAGCTCACAGTTAATATACAAGTGTGCTATTGTTTAAACAGATGGTGAAATCCAAAAAGCACCGCCCACGGCTGTTGAGGCGGAAGAATGGCCGAGTGTAAAGGAAGTTAGAGGTACTCATTCATATAAAGCGTTCGTAAAATCGTCGGCTAAGAATGATAAGTTGCCAACTCTAACTTGAGAGTAGAATGTTTAAATTTTTATTATTAGCGCTCTTAAGCTTTATATTTCTCATACTGTTTTATGATGCTACATTTAACGCAAAATTGTAAGTTTTGCTCTCATGTCGACTAATTATGGCTGAGACATTAGACTAACGCTAACGAGGTAGTGGAGATCCCCCTTAGCGAGTTAATTCACCATTTTCTGATGTTCCACTATGAAGTAGTACACAAACATTTCTCATAACTGTATATCTTTTAAAGGAAAATGTAATTAGTGAAATAAAAGCATAATATATGTATTTATTAATTCTAAATATCCTATTACAAAATTAAAACTTTATATTTAAAACTTAAGGTTTTAATGGTTTTTTTATTGACATTTTGCTGTAATATTTAAATGAAATATTCTATGTTTTTATAGGAGATTGGAGTAAAACCGGGGCCGTATTTTCTGCTGAAGATCTTGCTCTATTAGATTCTACTGGACGACCGCAACAGGTGACATTTCAAGTTCATGTTCAAATTCATGAGATTGAATATTTGCAATCATATAAATTTAAACATATAAATCTTCTTTTATCAGCTCACGCCTGGAAGCGACATAACGCCAAGACAAGACGACGTTATCAACCAAAACTTGTCCCAACCAATATTAACTAACTTCAGACCAAACTTCGTGGTGACTAATAGTCCAACTTTAGGGAGCCCTAACTTCGTCTGTCCTAATGGGAATGTGGGGTCACCTTTTGGTAGCCAAACGTTGGCTCTGAGTGGTCCAACTCTGAGCTCCAATAGCTTGGCCACTTCGACGTTACATAGAAAAGGTAAAAATGTTCGAAGAAGAGAACATGTCTTAGCGGAAAATTTACCCGGTCCGGAGAGTTGTGTGTAAATAAACTATACAAATAAAACGATGTAAACTTTAACTATATTCATAAATTGGTATAAAGTTCTTAATATTAAGAGGTGTAACCTAGTGAATGCTATGCTATTGTTATATGTTTTATTGTAGCATATCGTGCCCAATAAAAAGAGTTTAAATTTTAAAATGTCCACTATGTTTTCTAAACATATATTTAAACAAACTTCCATTCTATAGGTTTCTAAACTTTGTTCTATTTTTTCCTTTTATAATGAAAAACAAAACAAGTAACGACATTAATAAACACGTACACAGTGTACATAAATCAATACAAATATAGTCCATACTTGTTAAATTATATAAATTTAAAGTAATGGTACTGCCAAATTTGACTAAAGTATGCCTACCTTATGATATAAAATGTTTACGGGTTGGGCCCAATAAGTGTATATAAGCTGATTTCAAGATGTAATTTATTTACGGGAGGCAAAGTGAAATACCGGCTCCACACTCTCGACGAAAATTCTCGTCGTCTTCACCTGTCGTTGACGAGACAGGCCTGACATTATTCCGTAAACACTTGTCTTGTTTTGCTTGTTTAATTAAGCTTGATAAAACCTCTGTACATTGTAAAAAGTTATAATATAAAACCTTAATTTGAGAGCTCAATTTAGTTTTTTATTATTATATTAAGTAGATGATTTTTCATGTTTTCTGTTTATTAAATATATTTTTTTTTATTATTAAGGTGGCAACTCTTAATAATTGGAAGTGATATATTTTTATAGTTAACTCTAAAGAATAATGTGATGAGATTTATGTAACCTAATCTTTTATTTTAATGTTATTATATATGTGTTATTTAATACATTTAAATAAAAAACGAAAGTTAAAAGATACTATCAAAAGAAAAATATGAATTAATTCTAATACTAAATTTTTATTGTACCACCTTCCAAATCATGTTTGTGGATTTTTCATACTATAATTATTACTATTATAAACTGTCGTTGTCAAACCTATTTTAGGGGTAATTTTTTCTTCAATTTTTTTTCTTAAATCATTGAAGAAGAACTGTCATTTGTTTTCTTTTTGGCTATCAAAGAAATCCTTAGAACAACTCTTATTAACGCTGGTCAACAAAAAAAGTGTTTGTATGTCACATGAAAACAGGTAAGTTTTTATATTATGTTTAGAACAAGGATAATAAATATAAAATCAATATATTTCAAATACGTATAGATATTTTGGAATTTAATATTCAAATATAATAGAATATTTCAATGTTTATCGATTTTTCCATATTACAATAATAATATCGGGATAACTTCCAGATATTTCTCTATAATTTGCTTCAGGGACGTCTCGTTGTAATGTCCAACAATGATCAGCCACTTGCCTTCATATCTTTTTTCTACAGTAAAAGATATCTTGGTGGAATCTTTCACCTTGTTCATTTCATTCGTCACTAACGGTACTTAGATTTTTGGGAAAGACTTAGAAAATATATTTTTTACATTCACATTTAGACAAATATGAATGTAAAAAATAACTTTCAACGACAAATTACGACACTTTCATAAAAGATTCCCGAGCTCATTAAATGTCTGATTAGAGGACCGACGAACACGATTTCTTTAATTTTTACATCTCTCAGTTCAGAGGAATTTTTCTTTCAAATATAAAAAGCCATCCCAGTTCTTATAGCTTTAACGAATCTTTTCATGTTGTGTTTATTTAATTTTAAGGTGGTTATATATAGGTAGTTAATCACTGTAAAGAATTGATCTTTTAGCAGATGATAGATGAGACACCTATTTGTACTTTTTATTTTAATTGTAATACCTTTTATATCAGTTAACCAGAAATAACATACTCGTAGGTCGAGACATTTTTGCTTATTTAGTAAGATGATCCGCATATGTACACTTTGTCTTGTTGTTCAATACAAAAGTCAAAATACTGTGCATGAAATGTTTATTCACTGAATTTTAAAATTAATTTCTCAACAAATATAACAAAACTTGTTAATTCTAACAGTTTCCCAAGAAAGTATATGAGTATATTTAACTCAAATTGTAAACAAAACTACGCTTCGCAAATAGTAAATACTCTGAATGTGAAAATAAAACTTAGCACGGTTAATCTTAAATTTTGTGGATAGTGGCTATAAGGCCAAGACAAGACCAGACGAAATAAAATTAAATACTGTTTTCAAATGAGGATAGATAAGTAATTCATAAATAATGAACAAGTTTCTTGTTCAAAAATGTGTTGACCAGTGTAAGCAAGGGGAGAGCAAATTTTTATTGCCAACTGTTATAATAATTAACTAATTAATTTATTTGCTCAATCGTAGATATCATGTTATAGATTTTCTATTTTAAAATTGAGTACGGAGTGTCTTGACTTTAAATATGTACTTCCTGTCTATCCTACTATGCGAGATAAAAGCGTGAAGGTAAAAAATAATTTCTATTTCCAAGACTGTATAAAAGTGTAAATAAAATACTACTAGTAAATTTTGTGAATCGCAATGTTACACCAGAATCGGCTTGTAGGTTACGTATATGTCAATATATTGGTTGTGTATATATTAATGGTGAAAGCTTATTACTAAGATAATTGTCTTTAAAGTAAAATTGAATTTAGCTTAAATGAATATTTGTTTTATTGGATTGACTATAGAATATGATTTAGTGATTATTTGTGAAACATACTGAAATCTCTAAATTATAAATATATGTATGTAGTATCTATTGTCATATATCGTCAATTTTGCGCTCAATATTTTTGTTTATTAAAAGGGTAAAACATGTATAATTGTAATTAATTAATACCAATGGACAAGTGACGTACGACTTTCTTATTTATCTCTTCTGCTTGAATGACCTGGACTTTTATTGGGAAAACGTAACGGTAATAAGATTATTTTTGTTCAAAATCCATGAACATATTTCAGTCAAAAAAGCCATGAGACTATCACAATTGTAAAACAATTTCTAATATGCAGTGATTTATACTGTAGAGTACTCATATAATTAAAAATTAAAATATTAAAATATAACTATTGTCATGCTTAAATTGTTTGTTTACAGCGTCGTGTTACCTTGGAAAAGGGAATCTTTTGTGGCTTAGGTATATCTTCATATATTTTATTTGGAGAGTGGACTTAAGGCTCATCTAAGGTTTTATATTTCGCACAATTTTTTGCAACAATACTACCTAGTAATATATTTTGCATTAAATATTTACTTTAACAAAAATCTTATATAAATATACTGTTTATGTTTCTCTTAAATAGTTATATAAAAATGATCTTCTGGCTTATATTGTACCATAAATTGTATAGGTAGGTTAAAGTTTTGGGTTGTTTTAAAAGAAATGTACATATTTGTTACCTAAATTAGGTAGTGCCATTTTATAATGATAATAATTGCCTAAATGTTCCCATTTTTATGTTAATTTTATTGTATAGAGTTTATAAGGCCTCAGTTTTAAAAGAATGTAGTATATACTTGTTGTAGCTGTCAGTATCAATTCTCTGCGGTCCTAACGATCTGATATGATGATTTTATATTTAATAAAATATAAAAAATTTATAAAAAAATGTATTTGTCTAATTTATCCCTTTACCTTTTTTAAGTAAAGAAATAGTTTGATTAAATTGTCAGTTTCTTAATATTGATGCAGGTGCATTATACGATGTGCATTTGAGGGTGATACTCAATTAATATCTTTAAAAAATTATTAATTTAAGGTAATCTGTGTCTACTTTAAATCTATATTAAATTATAAAATAAAAAGTGTGACAGTGTCTGACTGTAAGCGTGATCGGTTGTGGGTTCGATCTCCACTCGGGGGAGTGATTATATTTAAATTATTTTTACGTGAAGTACGGAGTGTCTTGATACTAGCTACTTCTTTCTACCCTATATGGGATAAAGGCGTGAAGCTAAAAAAAAGTAAATAAAAAAAGGCTATTGTGGCGCAGTAAAACAGCATCTGAAAGTAAACGTGATTATTTGAGGGTTTGATTCCACTCGGAAAAATTATAACATTTATAACATTTTTGAAAAAAGTATAAAAATTTGAACGAACCCGCGCCTCTTGGATACCTTGCATTTTTTATACGTTTTTTTCAAAAATGTTTTCTAGTCTTAAGTATAGAATAATCCTTTAAAAATAGTAAATAATTATGACAGGTATTTAAAAATAGTCTCATTTATTATATATTTGTACTGTCTAAACAAAGCGCGACGTCGAATTCTGCCCTCTCAAATACGTATGAAAAGTGGCAAACAAATGTTCACTAGGTTCTCTTTGACTACCTTGAGCCTACCTTGAGCCTTCACGACGTATCCCACATTGCAGAGCAATGTGGGATACGTCGTGAAGGCTCAAAAAAATGTACAATAAATAATAGGAGTAGCAAAGCTTTACTTTGTTGGAGAGACTTTAAATAAATAAAATAGATTGTAAGTAAAGTGAAGTATTAATGTGAATGCAAACAATTACAGTGCACTGTACACTTTCATACAGCACGCATAGTGCGCTTAAATTCAATTTATATCATATAACTTCTGGGACAACATGTGATGTTTTTTATAAATTACTAATTAATTGTTATTATAATTAAAAATTATATGTACCAATTTATATATTCTAATAGAAGTTGTATTAGAAGTTCTATAAATATAAATAGAGACGCAGAAAATATGCGCAGTGGGACAGCGCCTGACTGTAAACACGAGCGGTTTTGGGTTCTTTCCATTCGAGGGGAGTGATTACATTATTTTTTTTCCTTTGGTAAGACAAAACGTGGCGTTGAGTTCCGCCACTCCCTACCTACATTCAGCAAAAACCAAAATACGAAATGAATATAGAAGAAGATTTACTGAGTGAATATGAATATTAAATTATCTATACTTATAATAAAACTAAAGCATGGTCAATTCTGTATATTGAAAATATTAAAAAAATAAGTAAGAACTCAAAAATGTGAATGTGAATGCTTAAACCCAGAATATGTCATACTTATTTAATTATTTTCTTATTTTATTTTAAACAAATTTAAATTGAATAACTTTATATTTTAATGAAGAAATACTATTTTTTTTTCTATTACTGAATATAATTTTAATTTATTAAAAATTAAAAATATATTGACTATTAGATATTATAAAACGCTCATTTGAAAGGTGGTGATGGTATGATGGTTGGACGTGTGCGTATTTTAGGCATCGATGAAATTGAAAAATTTAAAATCGATTATATGATGATGAAATAATAAGAGCCTATCGAGACGCAGTGGGCCAGCGTCTGTATGAAACGGGCTGTAAATGGTTGTGAATTTGATTCCCACTCGGGGGAGTGATCATATTTTAATTATCATCATTTTTTCACTCTGGTAAGACAAAACACGGCGTTAGGTTCCACCACTCTATAATCTTATGTATCTTGTAATTATTAGTATGATCAGTAATTTGACTTTTTGGGCTTTTATTTAGAAAACCACATTGAATACAAGCTCCAGCTCCATGCTATGCAGCTCCAGATTATATACTAGGGCGATTAACACAAACGGACTGAAATGAAATAAAAATTTTACCGTGAGTATTATTTACTATATATTATTATACATAATTTAATTATTTCTTAGATATTTCATGCTTAGAATTCACACAACAACAATTCTAGATTTTAGACTTTATTTAAGATAAATAAAGTAAACATTACATTAAACATATTCCATTATTTAATAACTTAGTGCGTGTTTAGATAAAATAGTTAAACCTAGTTTACCTTTATAATAAATTCCAATTTAAATATCCATATTGACATTGTAATTCGTTTTAAACAAACGTCTACCTGGACGCCTAAAGCGCTGCCTGTCAAATCCAATAAAATGTCCTTTACAACCTCTAGCTATATTCTCACCTACTTGTCGTAGGCTGAGATCACATTGGCCAATATAATGAATATTTTTAGACAAAAATATTCTTAAACTTATATTATATTATGATATTTTCTTGAATTATCATATTAAAGCTTTTAAAATAAAATAAATTTGTAACACTTAAGAACTTTAAAAACAAACATATAACTTTGTACAAAAAGTTATATTAAGCACATAGAAGTGTGAGCATTACTTATTTTAATAATTTAGTAGTAATTTTTAAAAAATTGTTACAAAAATTAATTTCATATACCTTATATGGTTCAATATTTACTTTTAAGGTATTAGTGCAATAATCATATATTTTTAACTCTCGGTTTTTGTGATAATAACAGAATATTTAACATGTTATGATATTATGCTTTTAGTTATAACTTCAAATTTTCTTTATTTAATTAAATATAAAAAAACATAGTTCTCATATTACTTATCAGTGACAACGGAGATCACAAAACATAAGATACGAATGTCTAATATTAAAAAAAATAATGGCGTTTTCTTGTGTTCATGCCCTTATATAACATGGTGAACCTAATCGGATTAATAGGCTTACACGTCACTGCAAAGAACCTTAGAGACGTCTAGACGCGTAAAGAATTTAAGTATTATTATCGGAATATTCAGTCTCGTAATAGGTAATCCTAGATTTGTATCGGAAATTATTATTATAATATATTACATTGATATTTTGCTTTATCGTTTTAAGTTTGAAATTTTATATACTAACTTTCTATTGGATTAAGTATTAGGTAAGGTGACTTACAGTTAACAAATGACAAAATAATAAAGTAGTTGCAAGTTCAAATCTAAATTAGAAAATAATTTTCAAAAGACTGATTAAAAACAATATGGTTGATGATTTTCTACTATATTTACTGTTATCGAGTAACTTTAATTTATAATTTCTACCAATACAAAATAAAATTTCATATTGCGTAACTTAACGCCGCGCTTTACCTGACTAGACTGTAACCATAGACCGGATGTCTTCAATTCGTATTCAGCTATTTAGTTTAGTTAGTTACTTCCCAAATACATTTATTATTGTGGTGATAGTTACATACAAATAGTCATTTACCTTAGTTAATGAACACATTTAAATAATTACAAATTTTATTATTACGTTAGTTGCTAAGAGAAAACAAGACAGTACGAAATTGATTAATATAAAATAAACAGAGCTTATTAAATCTGATTTTAATTAACAAACAGGCGTTGTGGTTTTGTGTGCGAGTGGGTTAAAATTAATACTTCACTCCAAATAACAAAACCTCACAAAAAATATATGAGAGTTGTATGAGTATGGTTACAATGTAACTTATTGTTATTGATGGTTTTACGTTAATGTATTTAGATATAAAGGTTTGAGTTTCTAAGATTAAAAAAGAGTTTCTAAAACTAAAAAGGTGCTTTCAGATTTTATTGATTAATTTTTTTTGGGTGGAAAATGTATACATATATGATTTAATAGATACCGCTCGTGGCTTCGGCCGCAAAGTGTGTTGACAAAATACATCTTAGTACTTAAAATTTATAGTTATATTATGACATTATAAAAATAATCATAAATTATGCCCTTTATGTTATTACGATGACTTACATAACTCCAGTTTCATCCAAATGTATGTAGAATTTTTTGCGTAAACGAGTAAATAGTAATGTTAGTAGAATTTAGCGTATCACCGCGTTTGGGTTGCGTGCTCGGCGATGACCCATCTGTTGGGCACTTTGAGCGCCTCGAATCAATATATTCGTTATATGTCGAATATTTAGAAAGTTATATTTAAAAATAAAACAAATACTTAGAGTAAAAAGCAAAGTTAATCTACATTAAATACTTAAAAGTAATAAATATATTGATTCCGATAAGAGTGTCATACAGAAATTTAAAATGTGCATAGGTAAAAAAGTATCCAATTTAATTATATTTGTGATTCAATTTTTTTTTTGTTTATAGTTGCTTCCACATAATTTTTGTCATTTAGGTTAGATTTTTTACAATACTACTATATATATATATATATATATATATATATATATATATATATTTACAGATGCTGGTATGTATATATATATATATATACATACATACAACCATTCTTCACCATTTCATTGTCATAATCATTTCAAAGACTTCACTAATTAGGTAGCTAATATCATAGTTTATGATAGCAGGTAATAAATACAAGTAGATTTAAATTTCAAGAATATAAAACTGAACTCACACTAATCGTATGTACAATAAGAATCAGTCCCACTGTGCCATAACGGTGATTATTATTTAACATGTTAATGAGTTTAGTCTACATATAAAATGTATACTTGCAATGTTTCTACAAAGTTTATCTTCACGTCATGTCACAAAGTTTACATTGCCAAGTTTTGATACAAAATCCCATATAATGTACAGAACACTTTATCAACTAGTGGAACAATATGAACTTTCGCTTGACATAAGGTTGGTTAAGACTTAAGTTTAAAATACTTTACTGATACATCTTATTATAGGGATGTTCTTACCAACCTTCTCTCCGTCTCAAAAACTTTTAATGAAGAATTATGTTACAATTTAAACGATACAATTATCTATACCTTTCTAAGAACTATTTTTAAACAAAAATTATCTATTCTGCTTTATGTTAGAATTTAAATATAAGTATTGGAATTCTAACCGCGAGATAAATATATTTTAGTTACGTAAATAATGTTAATACAGATTTTTACTAAAAACACTTATATATACACAAAGTGATGCGGCATATACGGAATAGGAATTTTGAAGAAATTTCGTGTTGCTCTTTGGGATTTCAAGCATCGGCGTGACAAATATACAAATCATTGGATTTTTGCCTCTCTCGGAGAACACCCAGTTCTCCGTTTTCCGCACACATTCAAATCTTTGTTTGTTGAGAGGAGAAACTCATTTTACTTTTTGGAACCTTCATCAGCAAACCTTCATCTACACTTACATTGATAACAAATATTGAATTAGATAACCCAATTTAAGTTATCACAAGGATTTTTCTTCTTTACAAAAGTATGCAAATATAATGTCGATCAGACGCTGAATAACAAGCTTTTTTTCTACATTAGAACTTTCTCAGTGGAATTAGTACTCAAGACGACCTACACTTTACACCTCAATGAAGTAAAAGTAAATTCTGAATACAAATTCTACTTAAAACCAACTCAATCAAAACTTTCTTCACCTGTTGACAACTTCATATCGAACGCTCTACCACTTCTTGAGTATTTTCCAATGTAGGTATTTGAAAATTTTTAACTAGTTTTGTACAAGCGTGATTACAAAAGACTGTTAATGGAATATTAATATGAGAACTTCAATCAACTATCTACTAGATTAAAGGGTACCGCTCTAAAAAACTGCCCATCAAATAAGACGATAAAAACTTTTGTGTTCTTATTTAATTTAAGTGTAGTCCAATAACAGCCAACGAGTGGACATGCGAACATGTCTCAGTATGCTTTTAAAAAATAACGAAATAATCACTGAAATAGTAAAGTTTCAAAAGGAGTCTTTCGTCAGTGAAGTACATCTCAGAATATTTTAAATTAAATTATTAAAGGCCGGTTGTGGCGCAGTTGGATAGCGTCTGACTGAAAATACGATCGGTTTTAGGTTATTATATTTAAAATTATTTTCATTTCGGGATAAAAGCGTGAAGCTTTATTTTATGTCATAAATCTGTATGTAATAATAGTTTGAATTTCTGTCTATATTTTATTATCACTGATTCGTGCCATTTTTTGCGCCGAGTTTATATTCGATCTGTAATTTAGTGGATAGTTGATCGAAGAATAAAACGGTTTTTCTCTGAATTCGTTATATCAAATATTACATTATATTTGACACTTTAAAAATTAGACTGGTTACTGTGAGCCGATTATTATATTAGGTTGTTGAGAAAGTAATCTCGTTTTTATCTATGGAAATGAAACATGATTTTTTTATAGCGAATAAATATTATATTGAATTACATATTGTCCATTCTGGTCCAATACCTTTTGCCATCTATGTGGCATAATTCTACGCTCATAAAATTTCTGTGCTTTGTCAGATAAATCTAATATAGACGATTTTTTACTTTCTCATTTGAAGTAAACGTTTAAAGAATTTTGTAGAGACCGTAACAAATAATAACCCAAAGATGCTGCATTCGGAAAATGTAGTGAATGTGGTAATATATACCGTTCAAACTGTAAATTCTTTTAATAAGTTACCATACGGATATGAGTCCTCGCATTATCATAGTGGAACACATTATCTATTGGTCAGGCCTTTTTTATTTATGTATATCAATCAATGTGTCCTGATGATTGTATACTTTAAAACTAATCGTTATGTTCTCTGATAGAAGCTCAAAAAAAACAATTGAATTCCCATCATACAGACAGCGACACCTTTTGATAAATATATTGGCATTCCAAGAGCTTTTAGAATTTTTTATATTTAACATTATTGTAGACCACTCAATTCTCATTAAAGAAATCAAACATTAGGAACCCATATGTTAAGTATTGAGATTAAACGCAAATGTTTTAAAAGATCATGAATGGTCGAACTCCATAAAACTAACCTCTCGCGACCTCACGAGTTGTTATTCGCTGGTTTGCATCAATTAATACCTTTATTGTGTGTAGTCATCAGCTTCCAAAACGTCTGTCAACATCAAAATTGACAGATCCAAATATTGCGAACTATTTTTGACGCTGCCGTTCTGTCAATATATCTTCTATCATACACATCTGATATTTTTTTCTTGCTTGATTAGCATTTTTATCTCTATTTTAATAAAAAAGTAATGTGAGCCGAAAGTGTTTTGTACTTTCGATATTTGATAAGGCACCAAACAAGAACTAATGCGTAGTCTTAATTAAACTTTTCTCAAGCAAACCTAGCTATACTAATTGTCAAAATATATAATAATTACTTAAATGTAAACTTCTGTTGGTTGTTAATGCGAATAACCTAAAAAAATTCCGAACAGTCTATTAGTGTTGAGTGAATACTTTCAATTTATTATAATTTAGCGAATGTATACAAAGGCCTTAAACTTTGAAAGAGGTTGGGGAAGATAGGTCTAAGTAAATAATAGCTTTATAAGCCATTATGAACAAAACGAATGTCAATATACGCACATATATATATATACAATCGGTACAACTGTGCGTGATATGTCGACCATCGAAGTAAAGTATAAATAAAAAGCAAACAATTTGTATAGTCATTGCGTGTTGAGATTGAACTAGTGACCTCTAATAAATGAATAATTAAAACCTTATTTTTGTGCATAGCATTTATAATTCGTACAAAACTAAAAGATAAACTATAAAAATTTGTACAGACGTACTATAACAAATATAATTTATTTATAAATACATAATATATTTAAGGGGCAGTCGTAGCGCAGTAAGACAGGGTCTGACGCTAAACGCGATCGATTATGGGTCCGATTCACACTCGGAGCAGTGATTATTTTTAAATTATTTTCAGTCCTTTACTGTAATAAAACAAAGTGCGGCGTTGAGTTCCGCCAGTATATATCAAAAAATTATTAATAGGATCGTAAATATATATATATATATATATATATACAACAAGATCATGACTGAGAGTACCACAGAAGGATAAGATTTTTCTTCTCGGAGATTTTACGTGTTGCGTGTTGGGCCCGACTACTTATCCTGGAGAAACTTACTGGGTAAAAACGATATCGGAAAGGACCACATTATTAAATCTATGTGCAGAAATTGAGCTTAGTACCATAAACACATTCTTCAGGCTACCTAACAAAAACAAAACATCTTGGATGGATCTGCGCTCTGGCCATTGGCATCTTTTTGATTACATCAGTTTATTTTTATGTTTTTGTTACAAACCACGATTTTATGGGCGTCCGTGAATTTTTACGATCCTATTTATAATTTTTTGATTTTTATATATTTTGATACACCTCAAGGACTCGGAACTCGGAAATATATATGATTTAAAAAATATATAGGAATATATATAAGTTAATATAGTCGGTCTAGCCCAGTGATTGTGGTCATCTCGTTCGTTGTTGACCACTGGTAACTCATGTATTTGGGACCGCAGCGCGTTGTCCAGTTAGTTAGTACGCGTTAGTAGGGGTTTGTACGCGTAGACATTACATGAAGTATCACAAAGAGTTATCGGTTAATTGCAGAAGAAAAACCAAGATTGATTCGATAATTCTAATGCAGAAATATGGAAACTCGTTAAGAACCTTAAGATTACTTTGAGAAGCACTGTTGACCATGGAAAACTAAAATCTATGTAGCATAAACTTAAAACCAAAGTGCACCAATAAAAAAATAACTGGTAGGTCAGTAAATCCGAAGAATTACAGTGGCTGGCAAATTCTAACCGAACTACTAAATACTTCGAGGGTTTTCGAACTTCGGACTAGAAAGACCATCCCAGTGTACTCGCAAGATAAGACCGAGGAGAGGCTGACTGATCCCGAAGAAGTTCTCCTTCCTTGGGCTTAGCGTTTTAAAAAAGTGCTCAAACTCGGTAGACGAGGATTAGATGTACAATATCTTGAGAACCTGCCAGTTGCGTCAGAATTGAATGAGCCATCGTTATTTACAGACTTTATTTTCGCGTTAAATCGATTAAACGATAGCAAATCACCAGGTGCAAATAGTTTTCGTTCAGAAGTTTTCAAATACGGATAATCAAATATTAAATCTCGACTGTTTGCCTTTATTCAACAAATTTGGGCTAGTGAGCTTGTTCCACAAAACTGATAAGATACTACTAGATACTATTATAATAGAATACAAAGGCAAAGGAGACCTCTCAGATTGCAGCTCATTTAAAGGAATCTCTGCTCTTAGTGGCTGGCAAGATCCTAGTGCATATCATCAACAAGCCCCTGTTTACGCTAGCTGAAAGCTTCCTTTCCCGATACCCAGTGTGGCTACAGACTGATTCAAGGCACGGTTGATGCCATCTTTGTTATCAAACAATTACAAGAAAAAAGTCTTGAGCAACACCGTGTCCTCTACATATGTTTGTTGTACGTAGACCTGGAAGAGGTCTTTGATCGCATACCAAGATCTGCACGTCCTGTGAAGTTCGTAAATTATTCGCGTCAATTTCGTGAAGGCATGATGGCCCTTGTGTGCCACGGATATGACTTTACGGAACAGTTTAATATAACAAGCGGAGTGAAATAAGTGAACAGAGTCTATCCAATCCTATGTGTTATATACTTTGCCGCGGTTATGGACTGCCCTTGGGAATCCTTGGGAAATTTATTTCATTAAATGTTTGCATGGACAAGAGTGTACTTGGTCTTACCCATTTCAGAGCAAAACATAAACTCCAATAGACCTCTGTACTGAAAATTCTATATACTGATGTTGTTTGCCTTATGGCTGACAGTATAGAAAACTGAAAATATACGTCGATAACTTAGATGATGATTTCCTGTCGAATGCCTTGAAATCAGCTAATCTAAAACTTAGATTCTGAAACAGCTCACAAGGAGACCTGCTAGTGACACTGCTGTCTACTTAAGTAGGAAAAAACTAAACGAAAAGACTAAAGGAAAAAACTAGACGAAGTGAATAAATTCCGGCATTTAGGAAGTCTAGTTCGTAGCGACAATCGTCTCGAGTCTGAAATATCTGCACGAATCGCCAAAGCCGCTGTTGCTTTTGGTAAACTGAATCAAAGAGTATGGAAGTCTCAGTAACTAAAGCTTCACACAAAACTGGCCGTCTACAGAGCAATCATACCACCTCTTTTATAGACCTCGGAGACCTGGTGTCTGTACAAATGTTACATCAGACGTCTTAACATTATTCACGTGAAGTGTCTCCATGCCATTCTTCGTATGAAATGGCAGGAACGTGTCTCTAACTCTGAAGTTTTCCCTCGAACTAAAATGACAAGTATGAAAAGTCTTCTAACGAAGTTCCACTACGCTGGTCTGGACACGTAAAGTTTTCAACCAGCAATAATCGCACCTCGGATTAACCTCATTGGTTATTATAATAATAATCTTTTATTCAGAGCTTAGCTCAGGAAAGCACACACCCGGAGGACCTAATCTACACTAAAAAGATATTCTGAAACGCCATCTAACATCCTGTGGAATATCTTGCGATTCTTGTTTGGAGCTTACTACTAGGAGACCGGAGAGATTAAATGCTGTCAAAACAGGCATTAATCATTTTGAACGTGCTTGCATCGAACATCTTGAAGCCAATCGCCAGCTTCCGAAAATTCGACTCTAGCCTTCGTATAATTACACATATAAAGATTGCGGGCAGTTTCACTGCGCTATATGTTACCTATTTATAAAACTAAATTTGGTTTTGCGAGTCACATTCGCGTTTACGAACGTCGAACTAATTAACTAATTATTAATAACAGTGTGTCACCGTCGACGAATACGTCTGGGAGGACATCGTCATCATCATTATTTTTCTTACTTTATTAATGTAAAAGTTTATGGTATATGAATAGAACCTGAATGCGAATAAAACTAAGATGAAGGAATGCAAAATTAGGGTAGATAGAAAGATATTTGAACAAGTGAATTGATGAATTGAGTTTAGTAGAGATGGAAGATACGAAATGGATGTGGAAAGGCGTATTGCTGCCGGTAACAAGGTTAACGGTGCTCTTGCTGCATTGATGCGATGGCAAAACATCAGCGTACCTGCACATCTTGCCGTTCATAATGCAGTACTGATGTTGTTACACGGAAGCGAAATGTGGGTGTTTCAAAAGCAGAATGAAAGAAAGATGAATGCAATTGAAAACTCTTCATCGGATATGCGGAGTCAGTTTAGTTGACCGTATATGCAATGAGGAGATACGCAGAATGGCAGGTGTAAACGCGAATGTCATAGTAAGAATGAAGAAGAACGTGCTTAGGTGGTTTGAGCACGTTGAAAGAATGAGCGATGAAAGAATGATAAAAAAGATTTATAAAGCCAAGGTGAGTGGTACGAGAGGTCGGAGGAGACCTCGGTTGACCTCCGAAAACACAGTATCGAAAATACTGGAAGAAGGTCACGTAAATAGAATGAGGACGCTCCGAAGGGCATGTATGAAGAGGATAATGACTGTGGACGAGGCGAAAGAGGTATGCAGGGCCGTAGTGTTTGCGTTCCGTGCTCTCTGGTTGGAATTAAATAAAATGTTATCATAATCACAACTTACAATTAATCCATCGAATTTTGTCTTCAATATTATTATTATATATATCTAATCATCGTTTAATACAAATTATTTTCATAGTATAAGAAATTACCAGTCTCTTTAACTACAAGTTATCTTTTAAACCGTGAAGTTTGGTTAACTGTACAGGACGTTGGTTTGTCCTAACACTCGTAGGTCAAGATTGTTTTCAGAGGGCAGGCTTTGAAAGCTTAAGTTTACTAAGCTGCTCAAGCTGAGCTTGGCACAAAGGTTGAATGTTCATTGTGACGCACTCAGCATTAGAGCTCGAGTGCAGGTGAACTTAGGTTCGGCGTGCACCTAATAAATTGAACCATAGTAAGATTATGTTTATAATTAAAACGTACATCGTCCACATGGTCGTACGTTACAGAACAATTTCTATGAAACTATTTTTGTAATTAATATTAATTTTATTATATTATAGTTTAATATGATAATAATATATATTTAAACTTCATTTATACTTCATGAAGGCGATGAAAGATGCATAACGAAGTTGTTTAATTTAATAACAATAGAGACAGGCAAGTATACAGGATAAACCTGAATAAAAACATTACTCTCCAGTTTCCACCAGTCTAAAAATATACATGGCACAACTATACGCTATACTTTTTCTACTTACTCTTCTCTTGTTGAAATTATCTATAGTAAAAATATAATTAATCTATAGCCATCCCACAAACGCTTTGCTATCCACACTACAATAACCTTGTCTTAAATAAAACGTTATCTTATTATAATACAAGCATTTAACCATCAGATATTACCAAAAAAATCTAAAATTTGTAACATTGGATCAATTAATAAATTATTTAACTCTAGGTTAAAAAGGTCATCGAACGCAATAGAGCAGCATCTGGCTGAGAGCAATTGATTGAGGGTTTAATTTCCATTGGGACAAATGATTATCAAAAAAATATTGTCACTTCTCTGCTCTGATAAGACAAACTCCACTCACTCATTATCCATTCAACGCATAATATCTGGGAAGCCGTCAATTAAGTGTCTTAATACGACTTCTTGATAATGTCTCTGTATAAAAATTTAATGTCTCTGTCTCTATGTAGAATAAAGCGTAAAGCTGAAAAAAAATAAGCAATAGAACAATAGACAATCTAAAAATTAATTAAAAGTTTCTTTAAAATTTAAAAATTGTCAATCTGTCACTCCACTCACACTCAGTCTTCAGTCACTACTTAGTAAGAAATTTGAGAGTGAATATTAATTTTAAAAGAGAGTTTTCTAAAACTCTACTCTACACTCTAAGCTCTTAATATAAAAAAAAGCCACTCACTTTCAAAATTCACTGACGGAAATGAGTATGATGTTGTTGTTTCTTCTTCATCACATTTGAAAAAATGTATAATTATCTCTTAATAATCTTAAATTACTATAAATTTGTAAAACTATGTCTACAGAGATGTTAACAACATAAATAAGTTGTAACAAACGTATAAGAATTTTGACACAGCTGGTAGTAGAACGCATGGCTTAGCGGTAAGAGCGCTTAGACGGTATCCAAGAGGCGTGGTTACGAACCCCGCTGCGATCAAAATTTGTATACGTTTTTTCAATAATGTTTACTAATCCTAGGTGTGGAATACACTTTAAAAATAGTAAATATTAAAATAAGTTAGCAAACTCTCTTGTTAAACGATTATTTGTTAATATTCTTTAAGTGGTAGTAATTTGTAAAAATATCTCTACAGAGACGCTAACAACATAATTTGTAACAAACGTATAAGAATTTCAACGCAGCTGGTAGTAGAAAGCATGGCTTAGCGGTCAGAGCGCTTGGACGGTATCCAAGAAGTGCGGTTTCGAATACCGCAGAGTTCAAAATTTTTATACGTTTTTTCAAAAATGTTTTCTAATCGTAAGTTTGGAACTACACTTTAAAAATAAATATTAACTTTAATTGTGTTAATAATTATGGTTTACTACGTACAAAAGCAGTTTTATTGTCTAATACTCCACTACGCCAACACTGAAGGCGACATCCCAAATTTGCTGACCTCTACAGAATGCTAGCATGCTAATGGTTATAAGGCAGTAGAAGTTTAATGGAACTCGTTTATCAAAACATATTATAAAAAAGTAGAACGTCACTACATATTATCAAATAGGTATAAAGTAAGTACGTAGATGTCCCTACGCTACCATATTTTTAAACTCTAAGCCTACTAATTTAATTTAATTAAAAATTTTACCTAAACAAACCACGTTATACTGAAACGAAATAAAATCAACATTATCAAGCTTTCCAAACTATAATTGTTTACAGCCCTCTGAATATTTAAGAAGCGTTTGGGGTTGTTTAATAGCGTACGCTGGACGCATGAGAATTACTTTTAAGGGACCTCCTGTAATAGCCTTCCCTTATCTTTTCTTTCAGGTTTAGCTGAATTTATTACTTTAATAATGACATAACTGATTTTCAAATTGAAAATCAATTGACTTTTTTACGTG
Source organism: Dryadula phaetusa (assembly GCA_032432895.1). Classification (NCBI taxonomy): domain Eukaryota; kingdom Metazoa; phylum Arthropoda; class Insecta; order Lepidoptera; family Nymphalidae; genus Dryadula; species Dryadula phaetusa. Next base: position 1,229,197 of record JAOYRS010000059.1, read on the forward strand.
TAAGTTTTAAAACAAGCAGTAACTGTCTGTTCCAACGTCACTATCAAACCGCTTCATGAATTGAGCTGTAATTTGGTATACAGACAGCTGCTATGACATAGGAATTGGCGTATGGATTGAAAATATGTCTACCGAAATGATAAAATTAAAATGTAAAAATCTTTTTATATAAAATAGCTTCTAGAAATAGCTTTTAATGTTTTACTAACAGAGTGAAGAAGATTATATTGAAGCTAATTCATGTTTATTAACTAAACCAGGAAGTAATCAATATGCAAACTCTTCAAACAATTTGGAATGTTCTATCACTAGGTTCTCGTTAAAGAACTTAAAATAGTCGACAAAAAAATATATTTCCCAGTAACAATACTTAAAAATCTTGCATTTCAATACTAAGTACAGTAACAATACTTAAAAATCTTGCATTTCAGTCATACACGTCGACAAGTACCCGTAAGTGGCCATAACTAAAGATTAAACCAATTTTGGGTCATATCAGTTCGCATGGCCCATTTGGAGGGAGAGGTAAATGACATTCTGAATGTCAGGGCCTTGATACAACATCCGCGGGATACAGGCCTTAGCATAATACTTTCTTATTATGTATACAATTATTTCTATGTAATTATAAATCCCACCCAAAACAAAAATGTGAAAGGCTGCCATTTTCGATAATATAGGGATGCTTCACACCTATAAAAGAAGTGAGATCTGAATAAGTACCAAGTTCCATACACATACCTCAGTTAAAAATAGTTACAGGAATGCACACTTGATTTTCCGCAGTTTTGAAAGTAGATTCTGAATAAATATCATATTAAATATCTAAAATTCTAATACTTACAGGAACTCAAACCTATTTTCCAGCAGTTAACGCAGATAACATTTTTTATTATTTTTCTGTATTTCTTAATGATGTTACTTGGCAAGCTTTCACACATCTTGTTTTAAACCTACTAAACGCAATGAGTCGAGTATAATTTTCTTTTAATTGGGCAAGTTTCAATAGAAAATTTTGTTGAATTTTTAACCGTGGATTTAGCGCATGGATATTGGTTTGGTAGTGACCCTGCTTTGCACGCCGTTTGTCGTCGCGGGTTTGATTCCCGCGACAGACAAACACAGAGGCTTGTCTTGTGTCTGGCGCATTTATCAATAATCTATATGGGTATACATGTAGGTACTAACTTAAATACGTACTTAAATAAGTACTTACTTATTATGTATTCATTTTCGCTCCATACTTATAGTGGATCAAAGTTACACATTCGTTATTTTCGAAAGTGACTCATACTTGACCGTTTTCAGATTTTTACTTTACTTTGACTATATACAAACCTTCGTAACGAATTTCAGGTCGGTATGAACATTCGAAGATATGTTATACAAATATAGATTCTATATATTAGTTCTATAGTTCGTTGTAGTTCCTTAGAGGTATAAATATACACCGGATATAAGTTTATACCTTCATTATTATAAAATTGACTCACACTTGGCCATTTTCAGATTTTTTTCTTTACCTTGAACTAAAGACCTACGTCCTTGCCAAATTTCAAGTCCATACCACCATTGGAAGTGGTTTAGGTTTTTGACGAGTGAGTCAGTCAGTCAGAGAGTGTATAGTAAAAATAGCGATTTTCTGACGTCAATATCTCAAGACCTACAATTGGTATATTAATGAAATTTTGTATTTTAGATACGTAAGGGGGTCTCAACAGATACTAGGAATTTGATATGCGTAAATAAAATAGATTATAGGGGGGTCAAAATTGGCCCGAAATGGTTCGTGTAGTATAACCCACGGCAGGTGTGTCGCTTTTTTTCGCTCGAACTTGGCGGACACACTGCCATGTGTTTAGATATTTTTATTATATTTTTTAAAAATAGTTCTGACTTGATTGCACTATCAATATATTTAAATAAGGCAGATTTCTTAGAAAACATCTTAGAAAACTCGTATAAAATAACCGTCTGTCAGAGATGAAAATCCGTTTTTCTATTGTATTATACACAGCTTCTTTTTAAAGAAATATATGATCTGATCTACATAGAAACTATATGTTTACTAAAGCGAGAAAATATTAATACACAAAGGATGTTCTGCCAAATGCATTATTCAATCACTCAAAGTAAAAAGTGAAACACTGCTGCACCGACTGCGAAGCAAAGGTATTACTATTTTATAAACATTTTCAAGCTTTATTGTTTACGAAATGGGCAAAAATTGTTTCATAACCATTTTAGTGTCAAGGTTTGTTTATTTATTTTTTTAGGTAAAAGATATAACAGTGTAACTAACAATTTCGTGTTAGACTGTATGAACATTTTTTTTTTAAATTTATAAAAATTTAAACGCAGCGGGATTTGAAATCTGCAACTCTTGAAAACTGTCCAAGCGCTCTAACCGCTAAGCCATGATTTTTTTTACCTCTTCAAAAATGTAATCTAAGCGTTAGTTTACAATAGCACTTTCACAATAGTAAAACTTTTATTTTACTGTTTCCATTTTTATCTTCCAAGATTTCAATTATAGAACTTAAACCCCTGCATTAAAATTAATTAGTATATACGCACAGACAGACAAAAGAAAAGCATGGTTTTGGATTCTGTTACATTGATCTCTAATAATAGGTTTTTTCATACATTTTTAACTTACAGACAGCGATCTGTTACATTTTGATTATATGTATAAACAACAATTGATTTTGATTTTTTTAAAGCGTGAAGCTTTTTCCCTCACAGCAGGATTACAGGTACTTTCTGTACCTAGTGTCAAGACACTCTGTACTTCGCCTTCCACCGAGTTGGAGACATTGCGTGTTGAGTGGTGAAATTATTTATATTTAATAACTTTATATTATAATACTAACTTTATTATTGTGTTACATATATTCCTTACCAGTATTATTTTGTTACACGATCTTTTATGTTGTGCAGTAGAGTATAATAGCAGCAAGCTATGATTTCAATTCCCGTTTAGAGGAAAGATTAAATAAATTATTTTCATTTCTCTACCTTACCATAACAACAAATACATTTTTACGTTATTTTAATACACGAAATATTAGTATGTACGGAAAATTTCAGAATACTCTACTCTTCAGAATACTTCTCTACTTCAGAATACTCTGTACCTAACAGTGGTAAATAAAACATTTAATTACCAGGTCAAGTAAATACGAAATTGTACTATGAAAATTGTTACATTATGTTAAATTACCTCAAGCATTGTTTTGACGTAATCACGTCAAATAGACACTAACAAGTTTTCGTTCTGTATCCAATATCAATAAACTATCAATATCACTAGAAATTTCAATATTAATCAAAATTAATCCGCTAAGATGGCTTTACTAAGATCATATTAATATGTAATATATAATAATAGGTTAGTTTTCCTTCCGGAAGACGGGGGTGTAATAATCTGCTCAGTAACACGATGGCGAATATCTCCTTTTCATTCCTTCTTATATAGAGACAAATAACTTAAATTATTTTTGTATAACTGAAACGGTTATGAGTTCGATTCCTACTTAAGGGAATGATTAAAGTACAATTATTTTCATTTTTCCGATCTGGTAAGACAAAACGCGGCGTTGAATTTAGCCTCTCAACATGGAATGTCTCGAACAAGGAAATCAGACTACGGAGTCTCTTGACAATAGGTACTTCCTGTTTGCCTAACTATGTGGGATAAAAGCGGGAAGCTACGACAATATACTTCCTTGAAAATTATGTACGTATATTAAATTATATACAACACACAATCACATCGATTTAACATTATGAGTTACCTGAATTTATATATAAAGCTTAAGAAAAGTATAGTAGCCGTTGTTAAAAACTTCTTTTAGAAAACGAATAAAAGCATATTGAAATGGTACGGTAGAGTCATTATATGGGTCATAATGTAGATGGAATGCTCTATCCCGGGAAGGTGCGGTAATAAAAACGCTTCCTTGTTTTATTAAGACAGCCAAAACGTTTTTATCCTGGTTACAGCCAATTTCGCATGATACGTATAAATATATTTGTAAAAAGCTTGAATATGTATGAGATGTTTTTTAAAGAGGGTTGATGACAAAAAATTAGACATTTATATAATAATTAACTTACTTCATTTATTCCAAAATTTTGCCATTCAAGATTTTTTACCTTTTCGTACGAAATCGGCGTCACAGTCAGAGTGTTAGTGATCAAATCAGTCCGTTTCGGACAGTCGTATTTCCAGTGTTACTTGCTGGGTGACAAGATTTAATTAGTATAATTAAATTCGTACAATTTATGTTATGTAATTGATAAAATAATTAGTATACATTTATTCTAAAATTTATTTCTTTGGTCGGAATTTGAATCCAATCCCATAGTGTGTTACATAATTACTAAAGTATAAGATTGAGTCAAAATTTATTATCAATTTACATACTTCTATATACGAGTGCATACTATATGTATATAATATAAGATAAAGTCCCTTTAATTAATTTAAATTGCATAAATTACATTCAAATGTACTAGGTACTGTAACGTTTACCTGCCTCGCTATACTAAAATCACTTATAATATACTTATTTAAATACTACTATGGCACATGGCACATCATGTGGCTAGAACCCATTATAACTTAAGATCTTTTAGAGATTCAGAGGTAACGGTATGTAAAAATATTAATACCTACCTATTATCTTTAAATTAATATAAAACTTTTAATAGAGATTGCAGTAAACGGTTGCAGTAAGTTAGATATTTCGTTGTAATCATCTCCAGCTTATCCGACAAAAAGCCAAAGATGAGTCTTCTTTAACCCTCTGTTATAAGTATCGCTGGTAGTCATAATAGAAAAATAGCTTAATAGAACCCCCTCCAAATGCCCTGAATTCCGACAGATCGGCGACACCGACCGACCAAAGTGTGAACCCTCCGAGACGCAATGGAACATCGAACGTATATGTAACTTATTCCGTATACTTAATACGCTTTCAAATATATATCTTGATACTTAAAATTACTTACGATATTTCTTTAAGTATTTTTATGCTTGGTTATATTAAGAATATATTATAATTATAAATTTGAATTGGTTTGTGAGACCAATATAAATCGTTGATTCTTATATAGCGGCCAAATATGTTATATAAACGTACAGCTGATATTTAACAATATTACGTTAATATGAGTTTTGTAATGTATGATATTTATTGGTTTTTGAGACCAATATAAGCCGTGGATTGGTTTGTAAAGGCATTATATGTTGTAATAATTTCTAGACTGCCAGTTATTCATTCAGCTAAAATTATATTTAACTATTGATAAAATTATTAATTATATTATTACTAAAAATATTATATAAAACAATATTTCACGTTATTATTGAATTATTTATATAAAATATATAATATATCTACATACATATTTATGTATGGTACGTATTGTTACATTACTTTCTGTATACCCTGATATGCAGGATAAAAGCTTGAATGTAAAAAAAAATAATCAGCGGATATCACCTAAAAAAGTCAATATTAGCATAGAACAAACTTTCATTATTTAAAATGTATGTGTGTTACTAAGTATTAACTACAGTGCTAACGCAACGACGACGAATCAACAATATAATATAATATATAAAAAACAACTGCAGTTGTGTGCATTATAACACTGCAAAATGTGCAATGTAAACTTGCCCACAAGAACGCGTTGTAATGTCTATAGCGGCTAGCAGATGGTCCCGTTTCCGAGAGACATTATCCTTTTGTCTTATGTTCTATAGTATTTATTTAAAATAAACCTTATTTTTTAAAACTTACAGTATATTTTCCAATGCGATTTACTCTAAGCCACAATACACTACGTTATTGAGGTAGAAAATCATTGGAAACTCAAAACTGCATTGCTGCGGTCATTTTCACTACGACCTTAATAGCTCAAAATAGTAAGGGTATTGTGAGCAGAATGTACGAAACTATTTACAATACTAACGTTTTATAATCTTCATCCATTTAAACCGTTTATCTATATTAATAAATAAAAGTAGTTTTACTTAATGAATATGTTTACACGGTACATATACTAAAGCAATATTTTTTACGTGTTTGTGTATTGCTGCTAATCTCTAAGCTGGACCGATTTTGATGGGATTTTCAGTAAAAATTCAGTAAAAATTTACATTATTGTAATAAAGAATAACTTAAACTATTTTAATTTTTGAATTATATAAAAGATGCATATATATTGCATTCCATGTCGTAAAAGGCGCCGGAACAGATCACTTTTTAATATTATAAAATAATATCTTTTCGCAAACATTTATCCAATCACACTAAGATAGGACAAACGTATTGATGGACTAGGTATTGTTTAACATTGTGTTTGTTTGTTTTTATGACAAATTTAAAAGTTTTAACCATTCATGTTTGTTTTTAAAATATTACTATTGCAGTAGTTTATTAATACTTCTTTTTTTAGCTACACGCTTTTTATCCCGCATAGCAAGGCAGCGAGAAAGTACCTAGTGCCAAGACACTCCATACGTTGCTTTCCACTGAATTCGAGACATTGCTTGTTGAGTGGTGGAAATCAACGCCGCACTGTGTCTTACCAGAGAGAGGAAGTGAAAATATTTTTTAAAATAATCACTCCCCCGAGTGGGAGGGAGCGATTATATTAAAAATTAATACTTATAGTAAGTATTCATTTTTAATATAATCGCTCCCTCTATAAATAAAATAATTTTTAGAATAATCACTATAAAAGTTAGATATTTTCAAAAGGTCATATTTATTTCTTTTATAGGACTTATTTAAAAGGGAAACAAACATACAGTATATAGAGCTTTCCAGTCAATGGGGATATCGAAACTAAAATTAACAGAGTGTTTCAAGCCAAGGCAAAGGATTGAAGTTTATATGAAAGCTATTGTTGCCTATAGAAACCTACAGCAAATTTCTATAGAAAAATCCAAAAAGTAAACATAACTTTCAATAAGTAGGTATTTTCTGTTTTTTTACAAAATATAAAATTTTGTAAAATTCTTTTGCTTGTTTTATTGGTAAAAAAACAAATTCCGCCTATAAATCTAACATGAGGCAAACATTTTTAGTCTGATCTAAAGTAATCTGATATGATATGTCACACCTTATAGTGAAGAAATAAACAAATAAATGAATATACATAACAAATATACTTTTGTTTATATATATATATATATATATATATATATCCTCTGTCCTGTCGAATTGAGATTCAGAACCATAGAGTATAGTTTGCAGTTAAATAAGATCTATCAGTACCTGTTTTGTTACATTTTTGATAATCTGACATTTTGAACACTTTACAGTAGTCCGTGGTCACAGGTAGACCTATGACCACGGATGAATACCAAAATATACGCGACGAATCCGTATAAAATAGTTTCATTTAAAATGTGCCAAAACCATATTTTTAAAAAAGTATGTATATTTTATAAAGCAAAAAGAAACATTTTTCAAAGGTAAAATTTTAGGCCATGACTTAGAATTTATTTATTTGCTTATAGCAAATCAACTGTAATAAATATTTTCTAATTCAACTGGTAGAATATTTTAGGTAGAAGTATAAGGATTTTGTACTCATGTTGGTAAGATTCCATAAATCAACATCGTAATAAGTTGTATTATTGAGACCGACACGGCATCCGCTCGTAACACTTCAAACACGAAGCTATTTACTGGACTCAATATAAATTTTATTCTTTTTGTTATCTTGTATATCTATAGATATTTTTGTTTTTAGGATCATATAGGTAATTATATTTATGTAAAAAAATAAGCAATAATAATGCTAACTACAGTTTATGGAGCTGTTATTTTTTTCTCAAAAGATAACAGCTCCATAAACTGTAGTAATACAGTTTCATAAAAAAATAGATATCTGGCGATACATAATAATGAAAAAAATTAAATGAATAATATTTTTTTCATGATCCCTATAAAAACCTTTTAATATAAAGTAGAAATATATTTAAAAAATCTGACTATTTATTGAGTTTTTCATATTGATAATAAAAAAAGTGGCAATTCAATTACCATTAGTATAAATGGTACCTACTTATATAAAGTACCCCATCACAGTACATTTTAGAGTAATAGTGTCAACATATATGTAACATTAGGTATTTTATTCAAGCCAAGCAAGATAATCGATAGTAGGACATGCCGTTACATAATGTTCACAGACATACCGCTAAAATGATTTGATCACAGTATGTCGAGACGCAAATGATTGAAATTCCGAAGTATTTCTAAGTTTAAGTGATGGTAAGGCTGAACGAGCAACGCACAAGGGAAATGATTACCATATTCAACGTATTTCAACGCCACCGGAGGTAGGCATCTGAGGAAATTATTTGTCATATTAACGTCACTCGAGCTGAGTTTCCGAGCTGTAATGTTAATATATTAAATCTTGCCGGCGTATTCTAAAATAATTTGATACGGATATTTTATGCATTTCCACTGTGCCATGGAGATTGTAAATAATTTCTACATTTCTGTGTGATACTTGAATTTAATTATAGATCATATTTTTTTATAATTTTAACTTATTTTTTTTTTACTTATTGCACAGTTAGTTAAATTTTTTCTTAAGTGATCTTTCTTAGTTGATGCTTCTTCTTATCGTAATGACAATTTCATTATTTTTTAATTGATTCCAATATGCTGTGTACTCTCTAGGTTGATGTACAATCTAGAGGCTCAGACACCTTTTAAAATTTTCATTTTTTAAATACTTTTATTCATATTTTTTTTATTTTCTACCATAAAACAACGAATTACCGAAAAAAATATTTGAAGTCCACTTAAAAGTACTCCACATAAAATTGAGTTATCTCCTAAAGAATAGCCATCTAAGAAGATATATTCAATAGATAATGCTATCCAATATCGTGACGCAGCCCTCAAGCTTCACTATTACAAAGTAATTTATAGATGTTTTTAGGGCCTTCGTAGCGGTGGGTCTATTAATCTCGCTTTATCGTCCATCTGTCTGGCGCTTCACGGGACGAGAGCTAACAAACCGTTACTTGGTGAAAAGTGGTTGTCGTCAAACGAGCAAAGCATAACAAGGTAACATTTTTTCCACTTTAATTAAACCACAGTTGCCGCGGCAAACAAAAACCACGAAGCCAGCAAATCAATTTTCCGTCAGGAAATTACTTTGTAAGTTGAAAAGGGTTGTGCGATACGATACCAAATTGAAATTCTTTTGTACGCCGCGCCTTTACATGTCCGAAGTGCTACCTGCTTCTGAATCATAACGTAGCATTTTACAACGAAAGTTTAAAATAAGCTCACGTCGAACAGCGAACAGCTACCAACTATATCATACTTTATTCGAGGTATCCATTTGAGCATACGGTTACACGTACTGAGTAAGTTGTTCAAAGAACTTAAAATTTGTATTGTTATGTATATTAGATTCTATGATATATATACATATATATAATATATACTATTTTCATATAAAATATATGAGTTTATAAGTAATCGTAGATTCAGCAATATATTTTAATGTAACGGCTTCTATGGATCAATTACAATTTTTTGCTGATTCCCACTATACAATTTATTTTAACATATTTTTCTTTGTGTTACTTCACAAGCTGTAAAGTTAATAAGGTTATTTTTAAATGTTAGTACTTATAATAACTTAAGTTTTAGGTTAAGAAGTTGTGTTGAAATACCTATTAAAAAAAATAGCATATATTTTAGGTAAATATATACTTTTTACCTAAAATTATATAATCATATAGTTCTGGCAGAGAAATTATATTAACTAATATTCGAACAGTGGTTGGAAAAGTTAGTATCTACGCTGGTTTATTCCGTGTATTGTAATTTACAACGTTACACCTTTGAGAAAGCAGATCTAAGGCAAATAATTATAACGTACATAAATTTGCTTAGAATAGTAAGAAAAAAGAACTAATTGAATAACGGAAATTATATTATATTCGCAAATTCTTTTACCTTTGCCTAAGAACAGGTGTAAAAAAATAATATGGTCATAAAATCCCTATAATATGCGAAAAGTTTGGTTTGCCAGAAGTTCATTAACAAAATAAGCAATCTTACTAAAAGCATGAGCCCATTGAGGTAAAAAGCAATTACAAAGTTATGGAATATGCCCGTCGATTATTATGTTTTACGATCAAATTGGAACTGTGAATTCATTTTTAGTTCATTTTTTCTTTTAACTTCATTTTTTTTTCTACGATATCAGCACAGGTCCTTTATTTCCTTAAGTATTACCTTAAAAAAATTAGACATTTAAAAACACTTAAAAAATAATATACCAATATGTATATGCCACATCTACGTGTACTTAAAAATTCTAATTGTTTTATATGTCTTGATATACACGACGACAGTTGCCTAGTTCTAAGCAATCGTTGTGGGGTAGTGGGACTGAGTTTTAATCTAAATACGATTGGTCGTAGGTCCGATTCCTGCTCAGGTAAATGATAATATTTAAATTACTTACATTTTTCTGCTCTGATAAGACAAAGCGCAGCGTTGAATTCCACTACATAACAATAAGTGTCACAAATTTGAGCAAAAAACTCTGGAAAGAGTGTCTTGCCACTTGTGTCTGATTACCCTGGCACAGGGGATAAAGCTAAGGAAAACGAAACTGTGAAAAAATGCCTATATTGATAATATCAAAATTTTGGATATATGACTTTCAGGAAATGGAAAATGATCTGATAGGCCCATTAAATCTCACTAATTCAAAATGTATATATACATTGTGATACAAAAGTAAAATAAACATAAATATAATAATACATAAGCAGATATATGATAAACGATTGATTTTCCAGATGAGGTACCCTTCCGTTCACTAGGGTTCGATCTCACCATTTAAGGTCTCTAACGAGCGATAAAATTCCACAAAATTCCTTTTTAACTGCAAGCGAGTTTACCTGCGGGTTGGTAAATACAGGCCTACATTTGGTCGCTGAATTGTGATTTGGATTCTGAAAATAAGAAATTTTGCTCCATTCAGTGTTCCCTCGTACAATCGGAGCATTTGAGTCATTTGAATTCGTAATCATTATCAGCTTATTTCATGCTCACGATAGAATTGAGGAAAATGTAAGCCTGAAAAAAGATATTATAATTATATTTAACTTATATTTTCTCTTATTTGTAAGGTATGTATAACAATAACAAGTGCCGGTTAAAGCTAATCATTACTGGATAGTCGTCAAGTAATCATTATATATTATTAATGATTAAGAATATAGTCGTATGAAGCATATTTAATTTATTTGATATTTAGCAATTAGTTCTATTGAATTTCTGTTGTCATCCTCATGGAAGTGACTTTCACTGAAAATATCCAAATATTGCATTTGGCAACACCATAAAGTCCATATTTTGAAACCGGACCGTGAAATAAAGTGAAGAAAAGTTTTTAAGAAGTTCTTTAAATTTTTGAAAAAACTTTTTTAAATTATTTTCTGTGAAATTATTGTAATATCAAATTTCAAAAACAAATAAACACAGACGAAGCATATTAAACAGTGGTAACCACCACTAAGTGTATTCAGCCTAAACGGTTGCTAGTTTCGTACACTATTGTCTCAACTAAAACTGTTTTAGCAAATAGACTCTTCGATATTCAAAGAAAACGTAAAAAAATGGGTCCATTTTCGTATTTCAGTTTAAGTTTCTGGGCAAACCTCCATATCTGCAATGTGCGCATATCGTATAACACTACGCGGCTTCGAGCGATGAAGATATCTTCTGCCCGCATTTAAACTTTCCCACTGTCATTACGTATCTGCAAAGACTAGGTACTACTTTAGTAGAGTTTTTGAAGGATAAAATGCGTCCTATCTGATAAAATCGCATAAAAAAGTTTTCATTTCATGTATAAAGAAGTAACGCAACGAAATAAAAACGGTACATACTTTTAAGCAATATGGATGTGTTTTACGACTCAAACAGGCTACAGGCTAGCTAGGTTTACAAAATGTTTTGAAACTCCATTATTTAACTATTTTTAAGTGAAATATTTTTAAATAAATAGACTTTTATGATAAAAATATGACATACATAATACTATATTAAAGACTGACGTATAAACTGGCGGTAGTACACTTTTTTCACCAATAAAGCTCAAATATATTCAGGCAACAGAATCGGAATGAATTATAAATTAATTATTGTCATAAACCCAACGACAGACTGATGAGAATAATGAGGTTCTCTCTATTACATTATCGTTCGTTTTGAAGATTATTTGTGCCAATTATTGGAGCATTTTTAAAATATTTTATTTGTATTGAAGCAAGTTTATTCTATAATTCTTATTAAATATATTTCATCTTTCCATATCTATCTTGTGACGATTTAATTCTGATTGAGGAAACTAATTCTACTAGAATCGAATTTTAATAAATAAAAAGGTAGTGTCAGATTTAGCCATTTAACATCTGTAACTTATATTTGCTGAAAAATTATATGAAGCGGCATGTTTATTTTTTGTTGACGATTCCTCAAAAATATCAGAAATGAAAAAAAATATGTACAAACCACAGAAGTAAAATTAATTGATGTCGACTAAGGACATCTCTAGGAGGCAAGTTCCTAAGCGTCACAGTAGTAAGCGCGTTATTATGAAGTTATTTCTGTCCTATAATTCTAGAAGCAATCTACATTAACTAGGTTCCGTTTGTACATGAATAATGAAGTACAGACAATAGATAAGTGGGCAGCTCGGGTAATACAATTTAATGTTAGATCTTGGTTTGCCTTGTAGCTTGTTAGCGACTTCTGCGGCGCGTCAGATAACATTGTGTTAAAGATTTAAACTATTTGAAGCTAAACCTGCTACATGTTAGTAGAACGATGCAACTTGACGTTGAGTTATGTGCCCGCTAAGCTTACTTAGTGTTTTCTACTGTAAAGGGTAATTAGAACTGTTTGTACTGACAGTTCATAAATGGACGCTGTTTGCTGTTGAAATTAGTAACGTGCACCAGTCAAAATCTAGAGCAAGGCAAATTCTAATAGAATTCATATTTCGAATGCTGTAGATATCGATATAAATTTGCTTATTTATTACTATATGTCCCGTTATTGCGTGTACAACACATTGCCTTAGTAGCGTGTATGTGTGAGTGGTGTGTGTACATTTATTGTATTGATTTAAGGTATGAGGTAAGGTAGATATCGGTTGCATTGTTTAAATAAATCAGCAGGCCGTATTCCTCTATATAAACTATAACTTTGCCAAATTTCTTAAACCTCCATTTTATTAATTTTCATAAAATGTTAGCACAAATTTTTGCTTCATATTCAATGTAAAATCAATTTATATTTAAAGCCAATTTCAAAATAAATTGAAATTATAATATACAGATATTAAAAATACTTCAAAATATAACTAACCTGAAAGTGATATGATTATTTTATAAGACACACATACATAGACACAAATAAGTAGGATGAAAAAATATTATCTGCTACGAGCTAGCCTTGCAGTCCGTGACGTAAGGGATGGTATGGCCACGCTGCACGCCGGCCTAGGAAATACGTCGAGCAAATACCATGCTATATCTGTTCCCGCAATTTAACTACCTGGACATTGTAACGTTTACAATAAAAGTATTTAGATACCACTATGGAACATGATACGTCTCGCGGCTAGGACCCATTATCGTCGTATTCGCAATCTAAAAAGCAAAATCTTTTAAGGTTTAGAGAAAACAATGTCAAGAAATGTTAATACCTACCTATTATCTTTAAATTGATTTAAAACTTCCGGAAGACATTAGTAAGAGATATAGTAAGAGATTGTAGTATGTTAGATATTCCGTTGTAATCACCTCCAGCTTCTCCAAGGAAAGCCGAAGATGCGTCTTATCTAAACCTTTTGTAAGTATCCTTTGCTCGTAGTCATAACAGAAGGGGAAATAGCTTAATGGCCCCTCCCTGCCATATGCCGTGAATTCCGACCGATTGGCAGACCCAACCGACCTCAGAGTAAACCCTCCGAGACGCAACGGAACATCGAACGTATATGTTACTTACAATGCCTTTGCAAACGAACAACTATTAGTCATTTGTTCCGTCCGTGTAAGGATCCCTCAATGAAGTTTATACTTAATACGCTTTCAAATACATTTCTTCATACTTAAAATTACTTATGATATTTATTTACGTTCTTTTTACGCTTGGTTATATTACGAATATATTATAATTGTATATTTGAATTAGTTTGTGAGATCAATATATTATGCCGTTGATTGGTTTGTGAGACCATTATATATCGTAGATTGGTTCTATTGACTATTGTATATTATAGATTGATTCTTTAGACCATTGTATGTCATAGGTTGGTTTGTGAGACCATTATATATCATATATTGGTTCATTAGAGATTAGTTTGTGAGACCAATATAAGCCGTGGATTGGTTTGTGAGAGCAATATAAGTTGATGATACGTCGATTGGCCTGGCAGTCAAAATTTGGTACCGACCGGCGATGGTCGTGTGACAACTTTGGGCATCCCCGCTCTTGATTGTGCATCCGTGCGCTTCCGCTGTCGTTTGTGCCAGTGTCCGTTCCAGTGTTGTCGCCGCTTTGAGGTCCGTGCTGTGCTACGCCCCTTGTGCTGTACTGCGCGGCGTCGAGCTGTGGTTGGCGTGTCGTAGTTAGTAATGACACAGTCGTCCTCACACACCCCCCGTTCACCAAAGGGGAATCTATAGTGTTGCTATATCATACTCATCCTCCCTCGCCGAAAGGTGAGCCGGAAATATAGCTCCCCTCACATTTCGGCGAGGGGAGCTACATTTCCGGCGCCGCTAGGATGGAGGGTCTCTCCAGAGACGACCTGCTTAGGTACTTACGTACCATTCACGTAAAGGCCTACAATGGCTTAAGAGAATACGCCTCCGTGTAGGAGAGCCCGCTCTCCCGGCGCCGAGGACGTGGCCCGTGGCATGATTAGGACGCGTTCACTGTCCCCCGAACGGGACAGCTCCTTAGAATCCGACATGGAGGTGTCTGGCGCAGAGTCGGACAGCTCATCCATAGAAGGAGACTTCGAGACGTTTTCTCGCCCCACGTCGCCTCCGCGAAGTAGAACGACGTATCCGCGTGGATGCTCGCCAATAAAGTTGCGTACAGCTCTGCGAGGCTGACCTTGATTGGGATTAAGGTCCAGGTCCCGTCGGCCGCGGACAAGCGTAGGGTTCCATGCCTACGCACTTGAAGAAGAGCGACAACGCTGGGTTAATGCTATCGATATAAAAGGTTGATCTTGACAAAGGGTATCATAGCTGCCCGAATTACGGCCACTCGGCCAAGCACTGTCACGCACGTCCGCAATGCGTGAAGTGTCTTGATGACCACGGCACTTCGGAGTCCCTGCCTGCCTGTAAGGCCCCGACCTCGAGATTCTTCCCAGCTTCGTCCTCTGCGAGACGCAGGGACACCCCGCGAACTATCACGGCTGCGTCCGCCCCCGTGTAGTCGCACCGGTAAGGACGTTACCGGAAGAGGACTTTCCCCTCTCGCCCGATGGAGCTACCAAAGGAGTCTTCAACTCCCGAGGTATTTACGTCAGCTCCGTCTCCAAAGGTGAACGCGTTCAAGCCCACGCCACCTCCAGCCGTTGCACGTATTGCGGTGCTGACTGCGACTCGGCTCAGGGTAGTTCCGCAAGTGACTTATCGCTCATGATGGACTTAGCGAGCGCGCTAAACTTTCAAGAGCTTGGCATATTCGCGGCCAAGCTCCGTAATACAAACGGATCTAATGTGGCTCGCCTACAGGCGGTATGCAAGCACGCGAGTTTGCTAGAAGGCATCTAAGGCTTCCAGGCTAAATAAACACATTTTATAACGGTAATCGATGACGGTCTCAAATAAATTTACCACATGGCCCGCTGACTTGCGTCCCTAAAAATAGCGACATTTAACGCAAACGGTATCAAAGGCTAAAAAGAATTAATGAGTGAGTACGTCCACTCTAGACAATTAGATTTCTTTTGTATACAGGAGTCTTTTCTTAAACCTAGCGTTCGCTCTCCTGGCATTGTGAACTATAGGATTGTAAGGAATGATAGGACTTTCGCGAGGAGGCAATATGATTTATTACAATAAGAATTTACACTGCATACCGCTAGACCCTCCGTTGCTTGCTAACATCGAAGCGTCAGTGTGCCAGGTATTCATGACAGGCCATCAGCCGATAGCATCAATATATCTTTCGCCGAATAAGGGAATTTTAGAAAGCGACATCAAGTCGCTCCTCGATATGGATGACTCAGTCTTTCTGACTGGGGATCTCAATTGTAAACACAGCAGCTGGAATTAGTCGAAAACCACCAAAAAAGGTAAGATTTTCGACGAAATAGCTGTCAAATATAACGCATCCAACTTGCACTAGGCCCGTCCTCACTTACGCTAGTGTTGCATTCGCGCACACGGAGCTTAAACCACTCCAAGTGGTACAAAACCGATTTCTACGAATCGAATCGGGTTCTCCCTGGTACGTTCGTAAGGTCGATCTTCATAAGGACTTCGAACTGGAATCGATTAAAGAGTTCTGCAATGGCTTAGCCAAGCGCTACTACGAGCGCGCAGATACTCACGTGAATCCCCTCGTAGTACGGGCGAGTGATTACAGTCCGCGCACTCTAAGATTAGACGCCCGCGTAGCGTCATATTAGACCCCGACGACCCCTCTTAGAGCCCCTCTTCCCTCCCCTTCACGATGTCGATGTAAAGACCAATAAGGTCAACAGTATTTAACCCCATGGCAGAAAAAATACGATTGGCCTGTCAGACTAATATAACTTACCGATTCACATATCAGTTTAGACGCACAACAACTAGGTGGCCGATTGTGTTATAACATCCAAGAAAGAGATGGCTTGATGTCGTTATTTTGGACATGGAAGCTAATCGCAGAGAATATTGCACACCGCCAACGTAAACCGTACGTTAAACGCCAAGTAAAAAAAGACATACCATGTATTTCTTCATATGTCTATCATGAAATGTATTATAGACTACTATTCTGTGTTTTAGCTTTAATTGTGATTATTGTTCTATTTTATTTGTTGTGCGTGAATTTAAAGGTTTTCACCAAAAAGAGGACATGATAATTTGTAGTCTTTTGTATGTGCGCGTCTGGAGCTTTTGATGTCTACTAATGAGATTTTTGATAATATTTTCAGCAGAGCCATTACAACATTTCCTCTACCGTTTTGTAAGTATGTTAAGCCAATAATTAAACACACAAAAGTATATAATACTCTCACATAGCAAATTTACCAGAAAAATCTAATGTTAAGGACTGAAAATAAATATAATGTTTACATTTTTTTCTCCACTGTACATCTTAACTAAGATATTGAATGTCGAACTCGAAAAAGTGTCTCTGAACTCGTGCTTTGTCTTAACATAATTTTAAATAAAAGCAAGAGTCAAGTAGAAATTGAACCCACTAGGGTTTAATTTCCACTATTATTTATTATTGCTTTTATTGCCAAACAGTGGACTAACAAAAACTATTATAAAAGAAATCAAAATAAAAAATAATTGTTGTTGGTATACGGGGTGAGCCAGAAAGATGTGCAAAATCGGATTGATCGTGAGAACGAAGTGGGAGCGAGGCGTGGGTGCACCATGGAGCGTTTCATTGGTGAGCAGCGTGCTTTCTGTGTAAAGAATTATTACAAAAATAGCGATTCGTGCGCTATTGCATGGCGTTGACATGATTTAAATCAATGTCCTAGTAAAAGAGTCGTCAAATCGTGGGTCTACGGGTTCGACACTGATTCAAAAACCTTCGGGTTGTCCTAGGTCAATTAGAACGTAATAAACTGTAGCAGTCACGAAGTCGCGAGGTGCGTACCGCGCGATCCCCAGTTATCAACCCGAAAGAGATCAACTGACCCTACTATATCAAAAACATCATCATAAATTTCACCCGTATATACTTCAATTTGTCCAGAAATTGAAACCAAATGACGACACCATCTTCACTGTTCTTTTGCCGAAAGAATGTTTCAGCATTTTCGAAGTTTGAACAATATTCTCTTTTCAGATGAAGCTCAGAATCATTTAAGTGGATATGTGAATAAGTAATAAAAGTGTCAACGTTTAAAGAGACAGTTTGGGCACCCATGTTGGCTGAAGGAATCATCGGACCCCATTTCTTAGAAAATGATCATGGCCAAACCGTAATAATAAATTCTGATCGTTATACAGACATGTTGCGTAACTTTTTCTTCCCATAACTTCATAATTCCCCAAATATTCCGAAGACAAGTGCCCAAATCAAAAACGAGATTTGTGAGGAAATGCCCGCTATCCTACGAGCGATGCCAACAAGTTTTTACAAATTTGAGGTCCAGATAGAGGAGTGTGTACGTTTGGATGGTACACATTTCAGTGATGTTATTTTTAAAAAATAAGCCTAAGCCTTGTAGTTCTTTTAGTATTCAGTCCATGTATCCCCGACTTATTGAAGAAATAAGAAATGTAAAAAAACTGTGAAGATATCAAATTTAAAGTCTATTAATACTTGGGACGCTTTTTTTCTTATATTATATGTTTCAAAACATTTCTTTGCTTTTTCTTCTCGTACCACAATTACTACGTAAAAGAATTTCTAAGATTTTATAAAAGAAAATAGAATATAAAATAAATGTGTTACGTTTTTTTTAATGAAATTATTTTAAACGGATTAATCGCTTTTATTTTGGTATTCAAAAATACACTTTACATTCATCCGTGGTTACAGGAAGGCTGAACCACATACTAATACCCAAAAGGTACGCAATTAAAATAGTTCCTTTTAAAATGTGTGAATAGCGTAAAAATCGCAAAATATTATGTTCTAATAATTACCTTAATACGATTCAAGTACCTGAGCCCTACATAGCAAGTTTGCTCGTATAGACCTGAAAAGTTGGAAAGTGTATATTTCTTCGAATAAATCAGTAAATTATCATTTTACTAACAAAATAATAAATATTTCAAAATGTTAAGGGAAAATTACTAAAATAGAAAGGTTAAACTGCCTTTAAATTAGCGTGCACAAACGCCGTCGTGCCTTTGTGCACAGACATACAGATAAACAGAAAAAAATAATAATCATTGTTTTTACATTAAAAAATAATAGTTTTTTCATATATTTTTCATGTAAAAATAATATTCAGTTATTTCGTTTCTATAAGACGTACAGAATTTAAGTTTATTAATTTAGTTCTTTTTCTAGTTATTTATCGTTCAAAGAACAAAATAAAAGAAAATAATTATATAATAAATTGCGGTTAACTATCAATTCGTGTAAATGTCATTTTTGTTTTGTACGAATAATTTATTACACCACATTTTTATACAAAGTCAGAATGTTTTAACGTAAATATCGCCGTTATGCCTATTCAGCTGGAAACAAATATAAAAATATATACTCCCTCAATTTTCAGGTAAAATTTAAGGTTGTGTACATGACATATAGATTAACAAAAGATTGTAATAATACAGGACAGGGTACACCAAAAATTCTTCTACATTTCAAACGGTAATTCAAAAGAATTTATGTAAGATAAATCTGTTTTTTATTATTATAAAAGTATACAAAACCAGAATTTATTTTTTAAAAATGACATCACGCACATGTTCTTGATCCTTGACTATTTTGACAGTGCTGCAATCAGGAGCGGAATTTTTTAATGACGGCCTCACAAGTGTTTCGTGTTTTTTTAATGCATTTGCACTCGAATATTTTTCTTTAATTTCTCTAAAAACTTATATTTAAGGTATCCCCAAAGAAAAAGGCCACTAGGGATAAGTCCGGAATATAAGGTGCCTACTTCTAAACACCTTTGGGTCTTTGGGCACTTACTTAGCCTGTGAGCGTGATCTTGAAATTTTAATTAATATAGCATATGAATTTTGTAATTCTTTGTAAAAAATATGAAGCAGATATGTTCTGGGCAAACCTAAGATGTTAGACCGCTTCCGAGTAGACATCTTTACGAATAGACGCTCTTGTCTAGCATCTTTACGAATAGACGCTCTTGTACGCTCGATGTTATTGGGATCGTTTGAGAATTTATGTCGGCTGGATCTTGGTTGATTTATTGTTGAACCTGTCTCCTCAAACTTCTGTAGCCATTTTCTGTTTAATTGAATCGATGGAGGTTCATTATTACGACGTATGTTATAATGAGCGCAAAATAGTAAAAGGATCAGTGTTGAAGTAGTACTCGCTAAACCACGCCATGCTACTAATCTTGAATTGGTCGCTCTTGCACATTGTAACATCTCCGCTACCGATTCAAATTAAAACGGACTTTTGGTCCACTCTGTATATAAAAGGGTGGTTATAAATTTATATAATATGTTTTTTCAGTTTCACGCTTTGTAATGCCAAGTGTGAAACTTTGTGTCAAGCCTCTATTTGCCGCTTTCCTTTCGAATTTGATCCTTTACGTGTAAAACAGTTTAACTCGACGTAGTAATATTTAAATAAGGGTTGTCTAACTGCGCCAAGATGGCCTTAATATGAAATATATAATCAAGAGTTGACATAAATATTAATATGGTTAATATTTAGTTCTCCATTTTTCATATATTTTGAGATATTGCATGCCATGTGAGCGTCTGCGGAAATGGAAATCATTTTAAAATATTTTACTCCATCCAATAAGGCTACAAAGAGATACACAGAGTTGCAGGCACAGATGAAAATGCCATAGTAAGAATTAAGAAGAACGTGTTCAAGTGGTTTGAGCACGTTCTTCTTAGTTCTTCTGCCTTAGTAGAAAAGGAATGATGAAAATATTATATAAAAAACATCTAAAGAGACATTGGGGGAGATAGGGGTTGACCTTCGAAAACACATTTATGTTACTGGAGCAGGGTCACGTTAAAAACATGAGGATATTCCGAAGGGCATGTAAAAAAAAGGTTTTTGACAGTGGACGAGGTAAAACAAGCACGCAGGGACAGGGTATACTTCAAAAATAATAATATCAATTTTATACATAAAATTGACCTCTAACGTAAGTGACAAAAAACGCACTACTGAATTAAATTAAGCCGGCATTTAAAGTTAAATTCTGACATGTAGGTTCTTTGGTAACGGAACGAACTTTGAGAGAATATCCGAAAATCTCTACAGCAACTAGATTATTTTTCGTACTGTCATCAAAGAGAGACACAGAGGAAGTTGAAGAATAGAAATAATAATAGAATAGTAAGGGTGCTTATCAACGCAAGCGAAGACAAAAAGTGAAGCGGGTGGCAATTTTATGTATAAAAAGGAACACAGCCAGTATTATTGCAAATAACGCAATATATTTCGTCAAAATGAAAGTTAAGCTTTATGGTTAATAAAATTGACTATATTACGACGTTGAAGGAACCGTTAAACTCTCGTAAATGTGTATATATATAATAAAAACGGTTTATTGTATAATATGTAATAAAATTATTCGTTTAGTTCACATTTGATATACATAGTCAATCATTCTAATTTCAGTACCATATACAATTACACTTAAACGAATAACAGAAATCAACATTTAGTGTCATTTTATTTTAACACTGTTATAATGAAGCTATCTCTATAGCAGGTGAGTTATCGTTACACAGTGGGACGCGGTCTTACTTTAAACGCGATTGATTTGCGGATTCGATTCCGACTCGGAGAAATGCTGGTAAAATAATTTAATTTTATTTTAATTAAAAATATTGTATACCAGTAACCTAGTTGAGTTGAATTGAGTTGAACGTAGTCATAGTAACACTTTACTATGACTACGTTCAACTCAAGCGGCGGCAATTTAGACAAAAATGTATGTCATATACATGGTGTAAGTAATACTTATTTCATTAATTTCATGTACTTTATAATGAGTTAGTATTAAAAATGTAACTCTTTTTCCAAGTTGTCTTAAAGAAGGCCAAATGTACACTTTCGTCTTTCGTAATCTACAAAAAAATTTTGTAGGTATTTGATAAAAATATTAAACAGGACATATAACAGATAACGGAGCATTAATTTACTAGATTTTCTCGGACCTATTGATAAATGGAAATTTATAAAAAGAATTCAATACTTGCCAATAAATAATTGGAATTCTGTCTCTCCAATAAAGTAATTGTTTTATTTCAAAATAAAAAATAAAAATGTTCATAGTAACATTTTAAATTATAATATTTTTTACTTGTGTAGTATTAATATTTTATAAAAAAAAAATCAAGCAAATGAGATAAGCGCTTAATAACAAATATCGAAGTATATTTTTTTATTTGAAAAAATCTATTAAGCAAATTAAATATATAGAAATTAATAGATGAAAAAGGATCTTAATTTAACAAAATGTTGCTAACAACGATGTATCGAGCAAAATATTCATAATTTTACGTGGAAGCTGTAAGTTGTCAAAGGACTATAATATAGTTGAGTATGGGTTAAGAGACCTTACATGTATACAATATAATAATTATAATATTCTATGGAATCCATATAAGAATATTTAGTAACTTGCATTAAATAATGAATTTTATTTAATTCAAGTTTAAGAGTCGAATAATCTGTTACCTTAAGAATTTTTTTTTGAGTATTCAATTATTATTACATATTTATGTATAAATGTCTATTATAATATGCATTTACAGGGAAAGAATTTGGTCTATGTATTAAAAACGCAATCGCATCGCCCCACACGCAATGTCTCGAATTCAGCGGAAAGCTGATTACCGAGTATTTTGACAATAAATACTTCCTGTGACAAAAAAACATCGCAATCAATATTACATGTTCTCAGAATGTATGTATAACAATTATTATAAATCATATATCATTTTAATATATTACTCTATTGCTATTGATTATTCGATGAGTAGACTCGACGTAAACCCTACCTGAACCATACAACATAAAAAGATAAAATTTCTAGTCGACAAAAAATATTTGCAAAATTTTGACTGTCAAGTATTTTGTTACATTCTAACGAAGCTGACAGAAAAAGGCAGTCGCCATATTTTCTTTCGCAAATCGTCACTGACACCTAATGTCATCTTGAGTTCAAAGATAAAATTACGGCACATACATTATCTATTGAATGTATCCCTAACTGGCAGTAGTGGTTTCAGTAATTTAAGCAAAACGAAATACTTATATATTTAAATAAAGCAGTTTTCGCATGTGAAGGCGCGAGTAGGCCACTAGTTATTTTACAACGCGTTAATTTAAAAATAGAAGCAATAATAAGATAATAGACCTTTACAAAGATTTTTGTGATTTTTACATATTTCAAATCAAACTATTTTAAACGGATTAATGAAGCATGTTTTGGTATTCGATGATACATTTTTCATAGACTACCTGTGACCACGGACTACTGTCACGGACCGGTTGAAACGGCAGGTTTCCAAAAATTAATTTTGAAATAAAAAAAAATATAGGCGAATAAACCTTCAAAAATGGTTTATTTCAAAATAGAAGTTATTTTGGTGCATCAATACAAACTATGATTGGAAAGGATTTGTTATGGTTTCAATTTCCACTCGGAGGAATAATTATATTTAAAATTTACTTTCATTTCTCATGTCTCTCTTCGCCTCTGGTGAGGCAAGTGGTAGTCTGGTAAGACGTAGGATTATCATTTAAAATATATATTTTTTTATTAGCGTTACGCTTTTATCCCGCATAGCAGGGTAGACAGAAAGTACCTAGTGTCAAGATTTCGAGATATTCGAGATATTGCATATTGAGTGGTGGAACTCAACGCCACACTTAGTCTTTACCAGAGCAAGGAAGTGAAATTAATTTTAATATAATCACTCCCTCGATTGGAAATCGAACCCACAACCGATTGCGTTTACAGTCAGATGCTGTCCCACTGCACCATGACCGGTCTCAAATTTTCCTGCACTTATTTATATAATTAGTTATATAATTTATTTCCCTAGTAAATAAAAACACAAAAATTTTAATACGTTAAGCTGTGTACTACCAAAAACAAATTTAATACATTAAAACATGTTCATTTTAAAATAATATATTAATTTAACCTAACGAGATGTTCGTGTAAACCGCATCTCGACTTCCGCACAGACTAGGCGACCGGTTGCAAATTATTCACCCGCTGACCTGATGTCGCTAGCCTTTCCTAACGATTAATCGTAAACTAATTGACTTTTTCCGACTTGAATACAGTCCAGTTAACTAACAGCCGAGTTTCACGAATCACTCAATGAGCTGTGGTTTTGTATCGCCAACCAATCATCAAAATTTAGTTTGAAACGTTTATATATACTTATATATTATAGACCACTTTCCTAATAATTTAACGTTTGCTATAAAGTGAGTTTGAGATGCAATCCTAACTTAAATCACGGTTGACTACGAGTTCAACTCTCACTCGAAGAATGACTATATTTAAAATTTATTTAATTTTCTCCAGTCTGTTAATAATGTGCGATGTTAAGGTCATACCTCAAAATATAATGTCTCGATTTCAGGCGGAAAACTGTCAACGAAGTGTCTAAGATTTCTCTGACTACTTTTGTAAGCGAGATAACAAATAACGTAGATTAGGTAGTGTAACGTTCATCTCCCCCCCAAATATCGAATATATATAAATACTATAATTATAAAACATACCTTGGCTCATGATACGTCTCACGGTTAGGACCCAATATCGTCATGTTCGCAATAACTCAAGAACTTTTAGAGATTCAGAGGCAACAGTGTCAAGAAATATTAATAACTACCTATTATCTTAAAAAGGATATAAAACTTTCAGAAAACATTATAGTAAGAGATTTTAGTACGTTAGATATTCCGTTGTAACCACCTCCAGCTTTTCCAAGAAAAGCCGAAGGTGCGTCTTATTTAACCCTCTGTTATAAGTATCCTTTGCTGATAGTCATAGCAGAAGGGAAAATAGCTTAATGGCCCCACCCCGCCATATGCCGTGAATTCCGACCGATCGGCGGACCCGACCGACCTCAGAGTGAACCCTCCGAGACGCAACGGAACTTCGAACGTATATGTTACTTACAATGCCTTTGCAAACGAACAATTATTAGTTATTTGTTCCGTCCGTGTAAGGATCCCTCAATGAGGTTAATACGCTTAATACACTTTTAAATACATATCTCGATACTTAAAATTACTTATGGTATTTCTTTACGTACTTTTTACTTTAAAAATATATTAAAAATATGTTATAATTATATATTTGAATTGGTTTGTGAGACCATTATATATTGTAGATTAGTTCTTTAGACCGATGTATGTCGTTGATTGGTTTGTGAGACCATTGTATGTCGTAGATTGGTTCTTTAGACCATTACATGTCGTAGGTTGGTTCCTTAGACCATTATGAGTCGTAGATTGGTTCTTTAGACCATTATATATCGTAGATTGGTTCTTTAGACCATTATATGTCGTACATTAGTTGTTTAGACCATTATATGTCGTAGGTTGGTTCCTTTGACCATTATGAGTCGTAGATTGGTTCTTTAGACCATTATATATCGTAGATTGGTTCTTTAGACCATTATATATCGTAGATTGGTTCTTTAGACCATTATATGTCGTAGATTGGTTCTTTAGACCATTGTATATAGTAGATTGGTTTGTGAGACCAATATAAGTCGCAGATTGGTTTGTGAGACCAATATAAGCCGTGGATTGGTTTGTGAGACCAATACATGATGATGATACGTCGATTGGCCTGCCAGACCAATATTACTTTCCGGTTCGCATATCAGTTCAGACGCACAACCGCTAGACGGCCGATTGTTTTATATTAACGCACAGCACATACGTAGCAGTCGTTTGTCATAACCAACAATTGAACTCGGTTATGCGTTCTACCACCAAACAAGGCGCTAGACAAACAGTTGAACACCATTACGTACTACAGCATTTCGTGACATAATAGAATAGCTCTCCCCGTAAGGAGGCAACTAAAACATACTTCGAAACGCACGAGACATAATAGCGTCACATAACCATTCATCCTACACCAGGGGTGTAAAACAACATAGAAACGGTTGAATCTATGTCCGTCGCCGTACAGGTATCGCATGTACAACGCAAGACAGCATCAGAGAAGATACAAGTCGCGCCACCGACATCAGTTATCAGTAAGCTATGAAGCTCACCAAACCCCGACAGTCGCATGTCACAAGCAATATCAACATCCAACGCCATACAAGCATCGCTTACGCAACGCGAGACAGCAACAGACTCGATACAACCAACCAACATCGCCATTGTGGTTCACCTAAGCCGACTATAGCAGCCTCAGTGGCATCAAGCAACATTGAATTGCTCCACCGACATCAGTTATCAATAAGCTGTAACACTCACCGAACCCCGACGATCGCGTGTCGCAAGTTATATCAACGTCCGACGCCGTACAAGCATCGCTCGCGCAACGCGAGACAGCAGCAGACTCGATACCACCAACCAACATCGCCATAGAAGCTCACCAAAGTCAACCATAGCAGCCTCAGTTACGCCCGGCAACGTTGGGTTGCGCCATCGACATCAGTTATCAGTAAGCTGTAACGCTCACCGAACTCCGACAGTCGCGTAACGCGAGTACATGACGGATCTCCTATATGTTTAAGAATATTATATAAATATAACCATAAAATGCTTAATTCGTTCAATACATGATATTATATTAATTATGATTTATTAGTTATTGTTTGCAGAGCTTAGTATAATATTAAAAATATTTTATAATACGCAGTAAATGCATATAATAATATGTTCATACAACACTATTCAAAGATGGCGGCAGACGCTTTGGTATATTTATATTACAAATTTCATATATCTCTTAGAATGTACATTCTAAATGTCTAATATCTATAATATAATTATTTTACTTTATTAATTATAATATTATATTCATTTATTGGCACTTTTATATTAATAATGGAAAAATAACTTACCAACGAATTCTTCATATTATACTAAAGCAAATCTTACCGACCACGGATACCACAAAAACTATAATCATCATATTCCTATGTATTTCCGATATTAAATATTGTTATTATATTCACTTTCAATGTGTTATATTTCTATTGTTCCAAATTAAATATTAATAATATTCTCAAGCGTCCTTTTCCGTACATGACGCTCCCACCAATCCTCCCCATCTTTCTTTTTTTTCCAAAATCCATTGTATCATTCTAGCCTGCCAGTAATTCATTCAGCCAAAATTATATTTAATAAAAATAAAATTATTAATTATGTTATTACTATCTACCTATAAATACTATATAAAATAATATTTAATGTTATTATTAAATTATTTGTACATTTATATATAGTACGTATCGTTACACATACCGTTGACTGTTTTCCGAAACAAGGGTAATTTAAATTTCCGAGTTAAAATCGAAATCACAATTAATAGTGTTTACAGTCAGACTCTGTCCGACTATGCTAATGGCCTTAAGATATTTATTATTATTTTAAAAATGTTATTTTAAAATCTAGATGGCAATGTTATTACAATAACATTGCCATCTAGATTATATGTATATATTTATATATGTATATATATATATATATATATATACATATATAAATTTATTTGTTGACCATATTTAAATTTTAGTTTATATAAAAAATATTCGAGTACATTAATATCGTTATAAATGTAGCCCAGTATTTTTAATTTATCATTATTCAATCAATGAATAATTTCAATGTCAAATGATTTTAATTAATATAATTTTGTTCAATAAGTAATAATTGAAAAGTATCTAACTCTTACACAAGTAGTAAGGTTTTAGTGGTTCTAATAAAAGTCTATAGTACTCGACTCGCCTGCAAAGTCCGACCGCTAAGGCTATTGAACTAGCCCGACCAACTTTTAATTTAAATTTTGGCAATTATCAATATCTATTGAACAGTACTTATTTTATGACCTTAAATTTTAATCGAATTCTATAAGTTATTATGACGTACTTATATGAATAAATTTTTTATGGTTGTACCTAGTATCAAACTACGATCGATTTTAGCGGAGTTTGGAACTCTGATTTCCGCTAAAACCAAGACTGCGTGTTGAGTAATGCAAATTAACGCCGTATTTTGTGTAACCAGAGCGAAGAAATTAAAATAATTTAAATATAATTGTTCCCCCGAGTGGGAATCGAACCCACAAACGATCATCCTTACAGTCTGAGGCAATAAATGTAATCAACCTCTTGGCAGTAAACAAGTACATTAAATACAAAACATAATCAATCCGACCAATATCATAAATATGAACGTTTATAAAGATGGTTGAATGCTAAAACTACTAAATAGATCTAGATGAAACTTTACAGCATGATAGCTTCGACATTAAAATATAATATAGATTAAAATTTTGTAAAAAAAAGTATAACTTAATTATAATAATACTTAACTATAATAATACTTAATTATAATTATAATAAAACGATAATTTATTATTTTCTAGAAAATAATAATACTCGAATAGCCAGCCATTGCTAAAGTCTTGTCATGCTGAATAAATTTAAACAATATTATAGACTACCGTATAAAATGACGATTTATTTGAAATTATTTTTTATCTAATATTTATTGCTATTAGCAAATGGCTTTTTAATAGTACAAACATAAAACAAATTAAACTTTAACTAAAACGAAATAAAATAAAAATTGACGATGAAAAACATCGTTATTGAAAAAACATTCTCGGAAAGCCTTCATAGTTTGGCATCGAAATAATACTAGCTCGTTACTTTTTACTGTCACTTTGGGAAGCGTTAATAAATTATTGAGTGTAATATAATAATGTTGTGAAATTAAACTCGTCTCTAAAGATTATTTCTTTTGGAATCCCTATGAAATACTTTTTTTAAGATAACACATGATGATAATAATAGAGCGTTTTCATTATACTTATTTTTGTTTTTTATGTATCTATCTGTCGTGATAAATTTAAAAGTTACTTATAAGAAGTTGGTTTTTAAAATTAGAAAAAATAGGAGGTTAACTACTTTATGGGTCTGCGTTCGCCGCATAATGAGATAGAAACATGGTAGTAAATCAGTACATAGGAATGTATATAATTATTTTCAAAAGAATCGATACCATATTAATTCGCGAAGGAAATATTTGTATGGAAATTATGTGTATTAAATTAAAAAAAATGAACACTTGTATAAAGAAATTTTATATTCTTCATAAAAATAAATAATAATAAGTAAGGTCGGTCGTGGAACAATAGGACAGCGTCTGACTGTAAACGCGATCGGTTGTGGGTTAGATTCCCAATTGGGGGAGTGATTAAATTGGAATTATTTTTAATTTGTTCCTCTGGTTAGACAAAGTGCGGCGTTGAGTTCCACCACTCAATACGCAATGTCTCCAATTAGGTGGAAAGCATTGTACGGAATGTCTTGACACTAGATACTTTCTGTGTACCCTGCTGTGCTGGAAAATGCGTAGAGCTAATAAAAGAAAAAATATAATAATAAAATTTATACAAAAAAAGTTTATGCACTTTGACATTTGTTTTCATTTTCTCAGTTACGTATATTTCACTTACTAATATGACATTTGATATTGACGTTACTGATGCTGAGTTCACTGGTTTAAATAGAACAGTCACATTTACCACAAAGTTTTTATTCAAATTTTCTATTTTACGTAAAATATGCACAGTATATGTCATATAATCTGACATGAAACCTTTGGTGCCTGTAGCATTGAGGTCGACACTCATATTTTCAATTCAATTCTTTCTTTATGACATGTCAGACGTACCTCTTAAATCTCTTCTACACTCGTATAAGATGTGACTTTACATATATGTAAGGATTTTTATTCATGTTTTTACTTTTAAAAATAATAATTTTTAATTGATTTATATATTCAGGATGTCTATTTAGGATTTCTTGAAAATATATTGAAAGATATTAAAATAACTTTGGGTCGCATGATACCTAAAAAATCCTCCTTCGAAGGCCCACCACTCTCGATTTTACGAGTCGCCTGGCAGGTTCCCTACTATTACAAAGGTTGGCTTCAGCTGATGTCGGTCAAAGAAGAGCACCATTAGGTTTTAGTGGGTTACTATACGGACGGCTTGTAACGATATGTACTTATGTACATATTGAAATATAAATAATAATAGACTGTAATAAAATTAAAAAATATTTAATAAAGTATGTAACGAACAGATTGCGTTCGTGTAATAAAAGAAGTTGCAGTTGTGTATAAAATATAACATTATGTACTTACGTACATATATAATATATTAATATGATTCATATAATCATATATGTCTATTAAAAGTACACATAACAATATATAATATAATAATAGACTATATTAAAAATAAAGAATATTTAATATACTATGTAATGAACAGATTGCGTTCGTGTAATATAAGAAGTTGCAGTTGTGCATGTAATAGGGCGGCCGAACTCGTCGACATCGGTGATGTTTCTGACTTAATGTATAAAGAGATTTCAGGTTACACCGTCCTGAATGTCAGAACAGTTGCGTGGCATATATAGGGAGGCAGCATGCGGCGGTCGAGTCAACCTCCTTATGTACTAAGATACTAACATATATGCTGAGCTGAAAGACTCGTACCGCATATAAAATAAATATGATATATGGCTTTATGGCGAATATTGGCACTATCTTATACAAATGAAATTCTAATAAGAACATAAATATATGTATTTGGGGCGATACATATAGTTTATTTATGTGATAGAGACACACCATGCCGCCTGGCTTTCGATGTTCGGCGAACTTATGGCTTGCTGATATTCGTTGTCGGTGGCATAAATCAATATTGCTGGGCGTAACCGAGGCTGATATAATTAGTTTAGGTGAACTGCTACGGAGATGTTAGTCGGTTATATCATGACTGATGCTGTCTCGCGTCGCATGCGCGATGCTTGTACGGTGTTGAACGTTGATATAACTTGCGACACGCAACTGTCGGTGTTCGGTGAGCGCTATAGCTTACTGATAACTGATGTCGGTGGCGCGACGCAATGTTGCTTAGCATCACTTAGGCTAATATTCGCGGCTTTGGTGAACTGCTATGGCGACGTTGGTTACGTTATCGCGTCTGGTGCTGTCTCACGTTGCATGAGCGATGTTTGTACGGTATCGGACGTTGATATAGTTTGCGACACGCGACCGTCGGGGTTCGGTGAGCGTTATAGCTTACTGATAACTGATGTCGGTGGGGCAACCTAATATTGCTCGGCATCACTGAGGCTAATATCCTTGGCTTAAGTGAACGGCTATGGTGATGTTGGATGATTATATCTTGACTGCTGCTGTCTTGAGTTGCAACAGCGATGGTTGTACGATGTCGGACGTTGATATAACTTGTGGTACGTGACTGTCGGGGTTCAGTGAGCTTTATAGCTTATTGGTAACTGATGTCGTTGGCGCGACTTGTATCTTCTCTGACATTGTCTCACGTTGCGCATGCGATACTTGTACGGCGTCGGGTTTAGATATAATTTGTTTCTATGTCGTTTTACACCCCTGGTGTGAGATTAATGGTTATGTGACACTTATATGTCTCATGCGTTTCGTAGTATGTTTAGTGGCGTCCCTGAGAGGAGTGCTGTACTATTGTCTCACGAAATGCTGAAGTACGTAATGGTGTTCGACTGTTTGTCTAGCGCCTTGTTTGGTAATAGAACGCATAATGTGACATACGACTGTCAGTGTTCGGCGAATCTATGTCTGATATCTGATGTCGGTGGCACCTAACCGAGTTTAAGTGTTGGTTTTGACAAACGGCTGCTACGTATGTGCTGTGCGTGAATATAACACAATCGGCCGCCTAGCGGTTGTGCGTCTGAACTGATATGCGAACCGGCAAGTAATATTGGTCTGGCAGGCCAATCGACGTATCATCATCATGTATTGGTCTCACAAACCAATCCACGGCTTATATTGGTCTCACAAACCAATCGACGATATATATTGGTCTCACAAACCAATCCGCGACTTAGATTGGTCTCACAAACCAATCAACGGCTTATATTGGTCTCACAAACCAATCAACGGCTTATATTGGTCTCACAAACCAATCATCATCACAAATCTATCTTATAATAAATTATCGAACAGGTAACTAATAATTGATCGTTTGCAAAGGCATTGTAAGTATCATATACGTTAACTGTTCCACTGCGTTGCGTCCCGGAGAATTCAATACCAAGGTTTTAAGAATCACGGTCGGTCGGAATTCACGGCTAGCGGCGGGGTGGGGCCGCTTTGGCTACCTTTTCTCTTACTATGATTACCTCCAATGGTTCATTATATGTGGGAGAAAGGTAGGACGCGCTTTCGGCTTTTCTCAATGGAACGTTAATGAAAGATATTACAAATATGAAAAACTCTATCTGATGGCAAATAAATTCATGTACGAGTCAATACCTTTTGATGGAAAATATATAATAAATGAGATTACCTTCTGATGGTTAATTATATTTAAGTTTAATATATTGCGATTGAAATTTCTTAACATTGTTACCTCTGAATCTCTAAAAGATCTTGAGTTACATACGAATACAACATTAAATGGGTCCTAACCACGTGACGTATCATGAGCCAAGACATGTTTTTATAATTATAGTAATGATATATACTATATGGGGGAGATAAACGTTACAGGCTTACTATGGATTGAGAACTTGTACAGCTCCTAATATGTTGTAATAACGGATTTCTTTGCGCGAAAAAAAGAAAGATGTCGAAATTCTAAAATATTGTACTTATATTGAACGTTGACTTGAGAGCACAGGAATTAATTCCATTTTATACAGAATTTCGATGCATACATAAATATTATTTTTATTACTTTCATCATAAACACTCAATAAGTAAATTAACTTATGGAGCGCTTATAATTGAAGTAACTTAAACAATTTTATAAAGTTCAGTACAATTTCTGTAGCTAAATAATTTTACGAACATAACAATCTAGGTTATTTCTCAATCGCTAAAATCAAGGCGTAATTGAAGTATTACGAACAATGGAGCCGCGATTGCGCTCGCCGATCTTTCTGAAGGACTCGATTGTTTCCAAGAAATTATTAATTAAAAAGTCAATTAAAATGAAATTTTATTTATAGCTAACTTTAAATTAATTATAATTTATAGTGTATTTCGTTTGTATTCTTTTATATAATATGTTGAGTGAGAAATGAAACGGCAATAATTTTTTCGTACCTTAACATGTTAACGATTTTAAATGTTTGTCACCGATTTATTATTGAGGGAAACTTTATTTAAATGTAAATTGATTATATCTTACTAAATAAAAACATTTTTTTTGCAAAATTAAGAAAGTACCATCATAATTATAAAAATAATGATGTAATTTAAATCAACAGCATTCGCGTTAAACAATTTTGTGACGTCATAATGGATTTTTTAACAGAAGTCACACCACATAATTATCATTACAAAGAACAAAAGTGTAAAACTTACAAGTTGCATCGCTTTATTGCAACGTAGAAACTTTCGTTGCAAATAGTTTAAATATTTATTGCTATGTTATCCGGCGCACCGCAGAAGTCGCGCTAACAAGCTTCCTGGGCAGACCAAGTTCTGGCAAGTCTTGAACTTGCTAATATAAGTGAACTCAGCCATTGTCCACTTATCTGCTAAGGGTTGTCCTGTGTGAGGACAGAAATAGTTGGAAAATCAATGTTAATTCTTGAATATAATATTCAAATTATAAAAATATTTTTTATTATTATTATTATTGTTAACACTACGGACACAGGTCCATACCTTTTGTTATTTTAATTATTATTTTCTTATACAATTTAAAGTGCTTAAACTTATAAGACTCATAGAGACGCTACTGTTTCTATAAGTTTCCTAAGAGAGTCCAGGATTTCTAGTTACTTGCCTATTTAGTTCCTAACCTAAAGTTTTAATTAACTAGTATATATTTTTCATATTCATAATGTAACGGGATGAGAATGGCATTATCGCTATGGTAGAAGATATGACCGCTTCGTTCCTATCTTTACGGGCCAGCTACTGGTGTGGCGCGTTATGGCGACGACTGCGTGCGAGACGCTGTCGTGCAGCTGCAATTTCTCCGATTTCATATTTACTACTACAACCGTGACAATGGAAAGGTCCTGGATGTTATGAATCCTTTAAAATATTTCAAAGTTTTCCAATTCTACGAAATAACCTTTCTTTATATAAATTTTGAAAGCCATATTAATTTAGTACTAAATAAAGACATAAAACAGCTTGCAGCTTATATTATTTTTAAATTTAAATTTTACTGAATTTAATGACGAATATGATATAGAAAGGAATTCAAATATACGGTACCCAAATAGAAATAGTACAAAGTGTCCTTATTACGACGTATACTGGTTAAAATGGAACAGAATTTCATTTGAGAAAATATATTCGAAGTAGGTGACTCTCGATAAAAATATGCATATGGGAAGCTTACGTTGCGTTTACGAAAAATATGAGGTCGGGGCTGGGTGATGTTTAGTCTTTTTGTACATAGGAAACATTTTTATAATTTACCTGAATTACCTGACATTAAAATTTTACACATTTTAAAGTCAAAGTCTGATAATTTATATATGTATATATATATATATATATATATATATATATATATTTAACACTCTGGTTAACTTAATTTACATTTCACAGGTAAGGGGAACATCTGTGATATCATTAACAAAAATAATATTGTCAACCACATAATGTATGAAATAGACGAAAAATGGAGAATTTCTCTATCAACTCCTTTGCGGAAGACAAGCGAATCGTATAAAATGATTATTAAACAGGAATATAATATGTATTACTATTTGTGGTTTTACAATTTTGCTGTGTACTACTGAACGACAGCAGGATACGATTATTCTGGTGATATTTGTTTCACTTACATAATACTTTTCATAATATAATATTACGATATCTGAATTTTTAGAGCTCTGATTTTTATTATTTAATTCAATCTTCTTTAAGGTATTATTTTTCAAACTCTAACTTTGCTATAACTCTACAATAAAGTATAAATGTGTATAAAAACTTAATTAAAATTATTTTATATTTGAAGTATTGGTATTTAAAAAGCACTAGTATATATTCCCATGTCAAAGTAATCACAGTGTGCCAGTTGCATTGTAATTAGCAGGGACACAAAGTAATACGGCTGAGATATATGTAAGTTAAAATTTGAAAACAGATTGAGTTTCTGGATGTGCGAGTTTATAGCAAAAAATTGTAAACTCTGTTTTTAAAAACGGACTTCCCTAGAAATGCAGATGGGGGAACACTGAACAAGGTTGCGAAACACTGAGGTCCGGCATTGCATGTACAATGGCCCTTCACCGAGATTTCCTTATTCTCCAAATAACTGAGCCACCCGCTGAACCCGCTGCTGTTTGTAAAATGAATGGTATATTCCAATTGCAATTCTATTAGCCTAGTTTCAAAAGTTGTTTCAAAATCTTTTCTTGTTTACATCTTTTGCTGGTTTTTATGGATTGTGGGTAAATAAATTGTAGAGTTATTATTATTTCAGCTCCAAGATTGTTTCTTTTATGTAAAGTTTATCAGATTTTAAAAGAATAAGCAGCCAACATGAATGTATAAAGCTAGTTCATTATTTAAAATATTTATTAAATTAATTTGAATTCTATGAATTGTAATACATTTTATATTAATTTTGAATAATTTTTCATTTTACAATTATAAATGCACTATGTGTTCACTTATATATAAAAAAATACTCAGATATAGAAGAAATATGTTTATTAGTTCTCTTCTATTACATTTTAGGATATCTCATCACACTTCAACTATTTAATTAAAATATTGTGCTGTTGTTTTGAGCAAAATTCATTTCACTTTTTCATAATCGAATTTACTTTATCTTCAAAACTTGCTAACTTTGTGGCTCTCCATGATAACTTTCATCAGGTATTCGCAAAACAAGCTTTTCATTTTACTGTGTTTCGTTGAAAAGCACCGTCAAGGTGCTTTAAGAAACTTAAATTAGTTCTATTTGCAAAGAGAAAATCTCTGCACTCAATTTTTCTTATTTCAAATATGATTATCATATATTTTATTAATAAAATTAAAAATCTTACTCTTATATGTACCCGAGTTGTTGCATATACAATATCTTGTTCTATTCAAATTATATTAACTATCTATAAATATGTAATATCAGCGAACATTTTTTATATATTATATTTTTTTATATATTATATTATTTTATATATTATATTATTTTATATATTATATTATTACTATAAAATAGTTGGCATATAAAATTTAACGATTTATAAAATGTTGAATTAAACGCCTCCATTACAGTAAGCACTTATCGCCATTACTTTTAACGCCATCATATAAATTAAAAATAATAAATTTACATATAATATTTTAAATGGCTTGCTAGCATATATTTTGAATATTATAACTAACTAGATAGAATTTTCCTATTCCGATTCCGTTTTGATTTGTCTTTAAGGAAAAATGTTGAGATTCGGTTGACTGTAAAGAATGGAATGATGTACATCTATGTATTACCTGTTGCTATTATGCTTAGTGCTTGCGGTGTCGCCAAATAATTATGGGTGGCCAAGCTAGATGAGTTCTGACTTTGGCTTAATAACTTTGGGAGGTACCAGCAAATAAGATTTCGCGAGGACGTCTTCTGTTAGTTATCCCTAAACAGCAAGAAAGCGCTTTGCTTAATTTGAACTAGACCTCTTGATAGAGTATGACAAGACATAATTTGCAATACATAATTAAATTATAAATTTCAAACTATTTTAACAACTTTCATTTAACTTACTGTCTTAGTCAGTTAGTGTGTGTGTGAAATCTTGCTAGTTTAATTTGACCCGTTTCCCATCGTCCTAGTCACATGACCCTAGTTCTGATGACAATAAAATAACAAAGTAAACAGTATCGTTATTAATCTGTAATGGTTACCGATTATATACTTTTTTACTTGAAAGTGCTTATTTTATTCACGTTCTCGCTTAAGATATTTTCTCCTATCGGTAATGTTTACTGTTTATACTACACAAATATAATAATGTAATGATATACATTACATTATTTAACATCATAAGCTATAGATTGATTGAAGTGCTTTTAGTAATATATTTAAGAAGTCTTTGCAACTTCCTACAACTAGTTAGAACGCTGTCAAAGTTTTGTTTAACCGTTTCATAAGACGTTAACTTTCTAAAGCGATCACAAGTTAATTTTATTTTACACCGATTTTAAAAGCTAAAAAGTTCATTACAAATAAGATTTTACTTATAAAATACCGCGTTGTGCATGTATAATAAAGCTAGTTTGATGATAAACTAAAAAGAAATGTAATGATGTATTGAAGAAAAGAAGAGAGAAGCTAGTCGTGACAGTAAACGTAATTGGTTGATTTGTGGATTCGACTCCCTTTCGAGGGATGATTATATTTGAATTATTTTCATTTCCTCTTAAGACAAAGCGAAGTTGAGTTTTGCCACTCAATACGCAATATCTCGAATTTGGCGGAAAGTGGAGTACGATCTTGACACTAGATACTTCTTGTCTGCCCTGCTATGTATAAAATCGTGAAACTTAAAAAAATTGAAGAAATCTATAATGAAAGTACCAAAACCTTATTTCAGTATGTAGCTGTTAGCCTAAATAACTTGTACATACCTATTACATAAGATATATATAATAAATAAGTATGCTGGTACACATCTAATTATCGTACCTTGTTAATGATGTATCGATGCGATAGAATACCACATGCTTCAGTGTAGTACAATAACCATCAATAGTATTCCAAATGCGTAATTTCCACTATTCTACATTAACACGGACTCGCGGCATCATTGGTAGATCATTTCAATATCTCAATTATGTACCTACGTTATAAATAAACTTGTATTTTAGGATACTCACTATATACTAATTATATACGCACATTTGAAATAGAGAGAGCTTTATGCCATGATACTACAAGCTATATGCTGATAATATGAAAAGCTCTAAATTTGATGGACGTAAAATACCAAAAAAATATATTTTAAATGAAATTATCGTTATTTATACCTATAAGTATCTAATGTATTTCATAGATAAAGAGAATAATAGTGAATTCACTTTTGTTATTCAGTTTCGACTTCTTCATCTTGAAAAACCCTTCTCTTTTACTTACCTTACCAAAAAACCAAATTATATATATATATATATATATATATATATATGTATGTACATATATACAACTGCACTGAAACTATTTCGCTATCATAATTTCTAATATTGCTCCTCGCTGCAAGACCATTATAATTAGGAAATACATATATAGGAAATACAGGTAATAAGCTATTTGGATAGGGTCGATTAATCAAAGCGACTTTGTCCGATTCACTAGACCATGATACGATGGAGTATTTTGGCATGTTATATACGCTAAGTGGATACTCAGTACGTAGTATTTACGCTACATACGAACCTAATTTAATGCTCTAACAAAGAGGGTTGAGTGAAAGGCGTATTTTGCAATTCATGGAATATGTAAACGTTACGGTTCGTTGCTCTGCTGTATAGATATAAACGTACGTAAATCTAACCGTCGCATTTGAAACGTTTTAAGTTGATTTAAAAAATACAATGCTATTTAATATGTTTCAGCTACTTGATTTATCTTTTATATATAGATAGAGATATCATTTTGTTAACACGCAATGTCTGGAATTTGGCGGAAAGCTTGATACTAAGTGTTTTAATAATAGATACTTCCTATCTATCCTGCTATTAGTGATAAAAGTGTGAAACTAAAAAAAATAAAATAAAAATTATAATTTTTTGTATAACTTTATATATATGATGCCGACATCGTAGTAATAAATATTCATTCTAATCACATTTTTCCTCACGATTTTCACATGCACTCACTTGTGTCTTTCAACTTTTGTCAAGTGAATCAATCATCCCCTAAAAATTAACTTCTCGTTTTTTACCATTTATCATATTGTACAAATAATATAAGAAATATTATTTTTTTTTCTACATTTTTAGTGCTTTGTCGCTAACGCGAATATGAAAACAGAAATCTTTAAATATTATTTAAATCGCAACATGACTCATCTGTAAGATATTCTGTCTTCTCCCGAAAGCGGTGAAGCCAGGACACTGTTAAGGAAACCTATGTCCCAAAATCTATAACTCATAATACTTATATGGGATTTCCCAAAAAGAATAATATGTTTTGAAATTGAAATAAAACATGTAATATATGTTCGAATTTCGTGCTCAATGGCTTTATTTGATAGGAAATTTTATGCTATTTATGATTTAAACAAAATAATTTTCAAATAACCACCACGACTTTTTTGCACTGGTGAATACGATCGGTCCAATTTTCGATGTCTCGGTGCAGCAATTCGGCTGGTATAGCCGCTATAGTCGCTGAATGTTGCGTTCAGGATCTTGAATCGAAGCTAGTTTATTGGCATATACTTGAAATTTAACATATCCCCACAAAAAATAGTGTTAAATCGCATGATCTTAGTGGCCAATTGTCCGTTGCGAGAAATAACCGACTCACCAAACTCATCACACAATAAATCCATTGTGACGGTCGCAGTGTGACACCATCGTTGCACCATCTTGTTGAAAATAAATGTCGTCCGCATCAATTTTAACATGTCACGATAACGGTCGTCATTGACAGTAACAGTACGGCCTTCGTCGTTTTTGAAAAAGTACGGGCCAATGATTCCACCGTACCATAATCCGCACCAAACAGTTAATTTTTCAGGATGTAATGGTGTTTCATGAACCACTCTTGGATTTGACTCACTCCAGTAACGACAATTCTGTTTGTTCACATAACCATTGAGCGATTTAAAAGTGAGCCTCATCAGAAAAGATGATTTTCCTATGAAATTCGATGTCAGTTTCCATCATTTCAAGCGCCCAATCAGCAAATTCACGACGTAATCGATTATCTGCTGGCTTGAGTTCTTGTGCCAACACAATCTTGTATAGATGTAGGCCAAGATCCATATGTAAAATTCGCCAGGTTGTCATTCTGGATAAGCCCAGTTCTTGTGCACGTCGTGGAACGGAAACGTTTTGATTTTCTTCGACACTGGCTGATACGGCGGCAATATTTTCTTCACTACGGCCTGTCCGTTTTGTGTTGGTGGTCTACTATCGTGCAAAGAATATTCACTTTCCAGTTTTTGGATTATGCGATGTATAGCGAGCTCAGACGGTGCACCATAATGACCATATTTAGCACGAAATGCTCTTTGAGTAGAGACAATACTCTCGAATTTTGATAGAAAATTTGGACAATTTCCAAACGTTGAGGTAACGTGAACTTGTTCATGATTAAAGGGTAAACATAACTAAACACACAACAACACAAATGTCAAATGTTAAACATCCAAGATGGCGGCTGTGAGCTATCAAAATCCTATCATCCCATTTTTCTCATATTTCTAATTCATTATTAAATTAATTTTTTCATCATTTATATATATATATATATATATATATATGTGTGTGTGTGTAATTAAGAAATAAAGCGATACATTAGGTTCTAAAATTCTTATTAAGCCATAAAAAGTACTGTACGTATGTAGCAAGCCATAACTCATTAATACCATACTAAAATGTAACAATTTCTCGTCAAAGAGATTGTTGAAACATAACTGAGGCTGTTATCTTCGAGGCTATCATTCGAATGGCAAACCATTACGCGTTTATGTTTAATGGTTATTTAAAGCTCCTCGTAAATTTACTTTATTTGTAATTACTAACAATGTTTCCTAATAAAAAAGTAAAGTTTACATGTAGTTACTATAATGTTTGTTTTATTATATACATTAATTACTACTTATGGCATATTTTCTAT
This sequence comes from Dryadula phaetusa, assembly GCA_032432895.1. NCBI lineage: Eukaryota > Metazoa > Arthropoda > Insecta > Lepidoptera > Nymphalidae > Dryadula > Dryadula phaetusa. Next base: position 1,270,195 of record JAOYRS010000059.1, read on the forward strand.
ATACATAAGGAGGTTACTTCATTTTTCTACTTAATACTATGAATACGTTGAATTATAGAATGCTATGTAACGACAAAATTGATCTTGCAAATGAAACTATTTTAAACGGATTAATCGCGTGTATATATTTTGTATTCGAAAATATATTTTTGGAAACTTGACGTTTACAACAGTTTATAAGGACGGACTACTGTAAAGTGTTCGAAACGTCAGGTTTCCAAAAATGTATTTTCAAATACCAAAATACACGCGATTAATCCGTTTAAAATATATTCAATTAAAAACGTGTAAAAATCATGAAGAACAAAGATCTTATTACATTCAATTGTATATAAAAGCTAATTCAAATATATTTGTAGCTTTAACCTTTAACTATATAAAGTTTTATTTAAAGAGAATACAAAATTGACAAGATAATTTGACATGTAATTTGTATAATATAGAACAAAGTTAAATTTTATAAATATAAATATATTCGCTATTATTTTATGCTTTCTAGTAAGAGACAAACGAGACATTGGGTTTAACGAGCAAAGTTTCTATTTTGGGCGAATGTTTCGAATTTAGTACTGCTTGATTTGTTTCTATTCTGGTCTGCTCTCCCGCTGTGCCAGAAAAGGAATTAGGCGGCGAAAATAGTGACCATTTAAAAAAAAAAAATAAATAAAAAACAATCTTTTTAGATACGTATCTAATAATTTTGTTAAAATAATTTAAAGTTATATTAATATCTAAAGTAACTTCTTCATTTAATTTTCAGCATCTTCCGCTATGAGAATAATGAGAAAATTAATGACAACACCAGTTCTAGGAAGGCTTCTTAGGAATATAAATGAATTTTATTCTAAGCTCCATATTATTAGAAAAGAGGAAATGAAAATTGTATTTCTCATTATATTATAATTACTTAGTTTATATAATAATTATGCTTTTGAGCTGAAAGATATTCACTTTATATTTGTATTGTAAATTATATTGTTTATGTAAAAGATATTATAAATATATTTTTCTTGTAGAGAATGCGATAGTTCTCTCTGACTACCATGCAGAACAAAGCGTAAACAATTTATTTGTTTTTTTTAAATTCCTATTCTACAATTCTGTAATATTAGGTCAAAAGTTCTCATAATGAGGTAATTTGAATATCACTTCAAAATACTTATTAGTACTATTTACATATAATAGCGCAAAAGTTTCGAAAACTGCATTGCTAAGTCACTCAGCCCTCCATTATGTTTCTTTGAAATAGAATTAAAAACTTCGGGCTATCAGCAAAGAGGACAGCGTCTAACTGCGAACGTGATTGGTTGTGGATTCGATTTCCACTCGGGAAAACGGCGACTTTTGATTCTCCGCTTTGTTTAGACAGCGTGGCGTTAAGTTCGCCACTTAAGACGAAATGTATCGATTTCATAATAGGTTGTCTCTTACTTACCCTGCTATGTGGCATAAAGCGTGAAGTTAAAGTGTAAAAATATTTAATAAATAGCCATAAATAGTTTTTCTAAGCGATTTATGAACGTACAATCGTTTGCTTTCCACCGAATTCGAGACATTGCGTGTTGAGTGGTGGAACTCAACGCCGCTCTTTGTCTTTACCAGAGCGAGGAAGTGAAAATAATTTAAATATAATCACTGCCCCGAGTGGGGATCGAACCCACAACCGATTGCGTTTACAGTCAGACGCTGTCCCACTGCGCCACGACCGGCCTCGTTATAGTTATATAGCTTACTATAGATTTTTTTAACGATAACTTAGTCCAGCTAGTGATTCATGTGTTCTCTATTCTCGAAGTGATTTATACTGGCACGATCGAAGATCTCAACTGAAAAAATGCATTAAATCATATTAATATTTTTAAATACAAATAAAATTTATACAGACAAAGTCAGTAGTACAAATATCTGTAATTTATTAAATGAAATAAGCCCTACCTGTTTTAATACAAAATATATCATTCTCTCCTTTCAAAACCATCAATTGTACATTCAAGTTATTTCCCTGTGGATGTGGAGCTTGAAAATACAGCAATTTCTATAATGTTTTCTTAGGCAGACTAACATTGACGTTTATATTTACATACGGACCACCAACGTGGATCACATTTACCTTATTTAATAATATTTTAAATGTATCATTTACAATAAATACGAAAATGAGGCCATATAAAGGCGCAGTGTCCGACTGTAAAAGTGTTTTTCGAATGAGGGTTCGATTCCCGATCGTAGGAATAATAATATTTAACAATTATTTTCATTTCTCCACTCTGTCTTTCGGGCATTTTCATGATTTCGGGGGAAAATCATTAAGCGGAGTGTCTTGACACTCCGACTCCGTCTACTTTGCTATCTGGGATTAAACGTGAAGCTGCTTTTTTAAATCAAAATATTTCTATGTAATTGAATGGCAATACACAAAGAAATTTTTCAGAAATATAAGTAAGTAGCATTAATATAACATACATAATATGTGACACGGTCGTAGTGTAGTTGGGACGGTATATGAACACGTTATTTATATTCACCAGAATATTTGTAAATTGTAAGGTTTCTACGTGAGGCAGAACGAGTATAGTATTCAATAACACTTATTTTCTCTACGTAACGCGAAATGAATTAAATTTTTATCAATGAACGCTATTGGTCGTGGGTTCGATTGATTGTATTGTATATACGAATTCAACACCGCTTCGTCTTTTTTTTGTTTAACAAAGACAAAGACAAAGTAAGGTATTCAGTTCGTCACACAGCACGTAATGTTTCGATTTCAGACGGCAAGCGATCAACGGAGTGTCTTGACACTTGGTCTCTCTGGTAAAATATATTAAGTTTTATTAATCCACTAAATATAATGAAAAGATCATTGATTTTCGTGATTTTTAGGATTCGATAATACATTTTTTGGAAACTTGTCGTTTTGAACACTTTACAATAGTCCATGCTCACAGGTAGACACTAAACTTATAAAATCACTAATAAAACATCGCTTTCTATGAAACTGTTAATAGCTTTTGTCTATACAATTAATTGCATTATATTAATATTATTACAAAAATAGCTATACGGGATGATAGTCGAATCCATTATCCAAGGCTTAGTAATCAGATTTACTGACTACAACATCAACAGGCCAGACACATATTTAATAATGAACACAACATATATCCATTCTTTTCGTACTAATATTAAAGCTAGTTTTGTGCTAAGTATTTATTACTGCCTGGAGCTAAATCGATCGACGAATTTTAATATAGAAAAAAATGCAAACGAACGATTACGAAATTTGGCACGGATAAAAGAAAATAAATTCCACAATATGTTTATTTGTAATGTTTTTTTTTACCTTCACGCTTTTTACCCCGCACAGCAGGGTAGACAGAAAGTACCTAGTGTCAAGACACTCCGTTCTTCGCTTTCCACCGAATTCGAGACATTGCGAGTTAAGTGGTGGAACTCAACGCCGCACTTTGTCTTACCAGAGCGAGAAAGTGAAAATAATTTAAATATAATCACTCCCCCGAGTGAGGATCGAACCCACAACCGATCGCGTTCACAGTCAGACGCTGTCCCATTGCGCCACTACCGGCCCCTCCGGCCGGCCGGTTTTATAATAATACACTAGAAATATATATATAGAATCACAAAAAGTACACTTAATACGAGGATCTACGAAGCCACTAGTATACTTAAGAATATTATTTATTTTATAACATTTGAAAAATATATATGAACTACAACTTTTAAATTACTATATAAATATGAGCAATAAATACTCTAAGGAGATAACATGAAAACTAAATCAAAGAGTAATAAACGTTTCCATTACCATTCTAGAGCACTATACGATGCAATAACGTCGTAGACAAAAGTATGGCTGGAAAGTTTATGTGAGAGTTTTCGCGGAAGTAGCAAAATTTATTTTCCTCGCCAACTCTAACTAAATAAACAATAATTTTGGGTAACTCTTTATTTATATTAATTCCGTATTGACGGCCTTATGGCTTAGTTGCAGTGATGCACTAGTTAAATGCAGTTGTTGTACCTTCAAATTTAACTCGGGTAAATATTTATATAAAAATGATATATTAAATATTATTATCTAATGAAATAATATAATATTGTGCCTAAAATTTTTATGTGCCCATAATGCAGTATAGACTTGTACCTCCTAATCAGCCCCCCATCAACTGATAATCAAGGCATATATTTATCATATTAGTAATCATGTCATTGCTATATATATATATATATATATATATATATATATATATATATATATATATATATATATATATATATATATATATATTATAACAATAAGAGAATCTGGTATAACTTGGTAATTAATAGTTTTTTACTTATATTTTTAGAACAAATACTTTTAACTCAATTCAAATTCAAGATCTCATCCATACCCTCGTAAACTAGCATAAGATAAATAGCATTATTTTAAAGGAAAATGTAAATATTCGTATATTGTGTATCACTATCTGATTCTGCGGACGATACTCCATTCGTTTTGACATTTTTATTTCGCCCAATCTCCATCTTCGCCGTTTTAAATTCCACTACGGTATTGGTCTTTTGGTTGGAAAATTTAAAGTGCGTTCCGTGAATGAACGCTAGCGGCGTTGTGTCGCATTCTCTAGATATCGGTGGATTTACTGAGTCAAAGGCTTTGTCCTGAAATAATACGTCCCGTTGAGAAATACACCGCATGTAAAGAAAAATGTTACTTTTAAATCGACTTTTCAATCAATGAAAGATATATTGCTCCAAGGGGATGCGTTTTAATGTATGAACGTACTTGAATTACCCTAATGAGATTCTTAACATTTTGACAATATTGATGTTATATTATAAAAAGTAGTGTTCCATTGTGAAGATTTTTTTAACTTTATTATCTATAAAGAAAATATTTAGTAACTTATCTATATCGATATTAATAATTTCGTAGATAATTATTTACGGTTACGGTAGAGTCGATTAAAACAATTCATAAAACATAAAGAAATATAAATTTCGATTCGATAACATATATTCGCAAAACTCGAATTTTCGAGTATTATGTTAAATTCTAATACTGATATTCTGATAAATCACAGTCATCATATTTTCTTAGCGTCACTGATACTTCAAAGTCAAAATTTCGGCACAGTACCAAGATTCTTTTATACATTATCAATTGAATTGTCAGAGTTATGATACAGTGCTCTCAGTAATTTATGTAATATAAGCAAAATAAAATATTTTTATATCAAAATGTAATAACTTCGCGCTTTTATCCCGCTTAGCAGGATAGACAGGAAATACCTAGTGTCAAGACACTCCGTACTTTCTAATATACTTTCTAATAGCGACGCTTTCTAATAATAGTATATTTTTCACAGGCGGAGCCGCGAACAGACCAATAGTATTATAGAAAATTCGTTCCTTGTTTACAATATATATTATTTTCACATTACATATAAAGTTGCAGCATATGAGGGAAGACCAAAATGACTTCGATGCATGCTAATCAAGCCTCTAAAATGCAAAATTTTATGCAAATCTGTAGAGTTGTAAAAGTTTACATGATTTATCACGTCTCCTTAGTGGCGACATCAAAAGCTTTTGAAAACATTATCATTTATTAAATTACGTAGATTAAATACATTTATATAAGCCTAAATTTATAAGAAAATTATCATTTCCTCGCTCTGGTATACGACAAAGCACTTGACTTCCGCTATTCAACTCGCAGTATCTCGAATTCGGCGAAAAGCAGAGAATGGAGTGAGCTTTGTTTATTACATCGACAGTCTATGTATTATAAGATAGTTATATTAAGAAGTTGTAATAAAAAATATATTTTAACTGAAAATTAAATTGACGTTTGATCTAAAAACAGAGATATTGATACTAGCGCCGTCATACTTACAGCAGTAGCCGACGCCAGAGCTGAAAAATTAAAAAGAAAATAAATTCGTCAATCTTTATTTTAGATCATTGTAGTAAAGGTTATATATTCATAATTTTTATATAATCATCAAAGTGTGAGACATCGTCTGACCGTGAACGCTATTGGTCGTAGATTTAAATCCCATTCAGAGAAATGAATTTATTTAAATTTTATTTCATACATGAATTATCTAGATTTTGAGTGGAGTGCAATCAACAGAATGTCTTGACACTAATTTGTCTCTAACTACCCTGTTATGCGGCATTATAGTATACTAAAAGACCAATTGACTGATAAAAGGCATGTAGTAAGAATGTATATGAATTGTAAAAACAAAATGAATAATCGACAAGCTACATAGCTCCTCTTTTTACCATTTCTATTTCTCTTTATCTTCTAAAGCAGACATTTTAAAACGACAAAGAACAAGCTAATATTATAATCTAACCTACGATAAATAGGAAGACAAGCATAGCCTTTACAACGCAATCATAATAAACTTTAGTGCGCGTTGTTATCTCGTTTATGTAGTTAGACTTTTAAAACAGAATTATGTTATGGTCTGTTATAATATAATAAGCTTTTAATATCTCCTTTGTTAAATAAGCTTAACTTCGTTAAATTATTATTTCAGTAAAATTGTAAGAATTCTACTTAATATATATATATTTGTTAAAAATATCTCAATTATTTATTTAAAATATTTTATTCTGGTTAAAGAGGTTCATGAAATCATCGTACGGGTGCTGAGGCGATCGCGTTGCAGAAAAAGATACTTGGAACACTGTCCAGGCCTTACGACCCAGTAAAGGCATAACTTAAGAAAAATTCCCTGATATTCCGAATATATAACAAGTTCCTCTTAGCATAGAGCTCCTCCAGCTCTCTCCATTGAACACGGTTTTCTGCACTCTGGTCTAGTATGGTCTTATTTAGGCTATCCTCGCTCCATTTTGTTTTCGAGCGCCCGTGCGTTCTGGCATTAAAAGGCTTAACTTACTTCAATAAAGTAAACAAAAGAATATGTTGGTATAGAAAAACAAATATGTTGGTTTTATTGAATAATATCATGAAGGTTTTTGGAATATTTATTTATTAACGTCAATGTTAACGTCAATAAATAAGCCATGTCATGTATCCTACTACGAAAATTATATTTTAACGCATAGAATCCCATATAGATAAATTTTATTTAAGTTTCATATTATTCGACCTCGTAAATAAAATAATATTATTATATAACTTAACCAGAGCATTATATATTAATGAGGATTTTTCTTCAATACGCCTTTATGAGTACTTGTATAATTCATATAAACGAGTACATTTTCACTTTGCAGTCACTTTGATAACTACCTGCTTTAACATGAGTTCCACATAAAAGAATATTAACATTTAATAGCAAATATGTTTTTTTTATTTCAACCTTACTTTATTTGCATTAAAGTGCGGCTGCAACTGGTGTGTTATAGGACTTTGTTTATCTCTTTTGTTGTATTGGAACAAAACTAGCTGGAAGGCAGTGGAAGCTACGTTTTATAGAGGCGAGGGGAAGCGAGAGGATCGTCGCTCGACGTTCTGAGCGCTCGCTCGCGCGTGAATGAAGCATTTACTTGTTTACCAAGCGCCTATTAGCATGTGTGTTTAACACAATCTCATTAAACGGTAAGCACATACAGTAATGGGTCCGCTGGAAAGGTGTTTGAGACTACTATATTCAATTTTACACCTTTTACACGCGAATTTAAAATTCATGTATTGTATTGTTTTAACTCAGAATTCATATATTTTGTTTTTTTTTATCACTCCTTTATTAGCTTTGCGATTTATCTACATATCATAATAATAAATATTAAAAAAATGAATGACAAAATACACACTTGCTTCAACGATGGTATTTTAAAAAAGCGTGGACCTTGATATATTCTTTTGTTATTTTTTAAATCGTAAGTATTTTAACAGTATCTATTTGTTATCTGTATTTTTGCTTAGTAATAATTCACTCAACTTGTAACAATACGTACTATACATAAATACGTTTGTAGATATATATTTTGTACAAATCATTTAATAATAACGTTAAATATTATTATGGATAATAATTTTGGTCAGTAATTAATCAGTAATTTTATTAAATATAATTTAGCGGGATGATATACTGGCATTCTGATGATGTATTGATCACCATTCTGAAAGACGAGTGTGAAAGTAATGGTTTAAGCCTGAATGCAAGTAAAACTAAGATTCTAGTATTTGAAAGAGATGAAGAAAGAACGAAATGTAAGATTATGGTAGATGAAGATAAATATATTAGAACAAATTAATGAGGTGGTATATCTGGGAAGTATGTTTAATAGAGATGGAAGATACGAAATGGAAGTGGAAAGGCGTATCATAAGCTACCAGTAACGGGATTGACGGTGCTCTTGCTGCATTGATGCGATGGCAAAACGTCAGCGTACCTTCATGTCTTGTCGTTCACAATGCAGTACTGATACCAACGTTGTTATACGGCATCGAAACGTGGGTGTGTCAAAAGAAGAATGAAAGAAAGATGAATGCAGTAGAAATGAGATCTCTTCATCGGATATGCGGAGTCAGTTTAGCTGACCGTATATGCAGCGAAGAGAAACGCAGAATGGCAGGTGTAAGCGCGAATGTCATAGTAAGAATGAAGAAGAACGTACTCAGCTGGTTTAGGCAAGTTGAGAGAATGAATGATAAAAGAACGGTAGGAGAGATTATTCAAGCAAAGGTGAGGGGAACGACAGGTCTGAGGAGACCTCGGTTGACTTTCGAAAACACAGTATCGAAAATACTGGAGGAAGGTCACGTAAAAAGCATGAGGACACCCCCCCAGGAATAGTGTTATAGGAACATGTCGTTACATATATGCATTTACTGAGTATTATAAAATATTTGAATATTATACTAAGCAGTGCGAACTATAATTAATAAATCATTATTCGCAGTGCTTAGTATAATAATAGAATTGGTGAACTTCTATGGCGATATTGATTGGTCATATCGAGTCTGCTGCCGTCTTGCGTTGCATAAGCGATGCTTGTCCGGCGTTGGACCTTGATATAACTTGTGAGACGCGACATCGGGGTTCGGTGAGTGTTACATTTTACTGATAAATGATGTCGGTGTAGCAACCCAATGTTGCTTGGCGCCACTGAGGCTTCTATAGTTGACTTAGGTCAACCGCTATGGCTATATTGTATCGAGTCTATTGCTGTCTCGTGTTGTGTAAGTGATGCTTGTATGGCGTTGGATGTTGATAACATGAGACATGCGACTGTCGGGGTTCGATGAACTTTATAGTTGACTGATAACTGATGTCGGTGGCGCAACTTGTATCTTCTCTGATGCTGTCTTGCGTTGCACATGCGATGCCTGTACGGCGACGGACATAGATTCAACTGTTTCTATATAATATATTATATTGTTCTAATAAACCAATCTACGACATATAATGGTCTCACAAACTAATCTACGAAATTCCTTGGTCTTACGAACCAATACACGATATATAATGGTATCAAAAACCAATCAATAACATACAATGGTCTAATGAAGCAAAGTATAATATATAATAGTCTCACGAACCAATCGACTGCATAATATCAATGTACCAACCAATGTCTTACAAACAAATTCAAATTTATATTTTTTTATTATATATTCTTAATATAATAAAGGTAAAAAGTATAGAAACGTAAAGAAATGTCTGAAATAATTTTAAGCATTGGTATATGCATTTAAAAACATATTAATTATAGTCTCATTGAGGGGGGATCCCTACATGGACAGAACAAATAACTAATAATTGTTCGTTTGCAAAGGCATTGTAAGTAACAAGTACATTCAATGTTCCGTTGCGTCTCGGAGGGTTCACTCTGAGGTCGCTATTAAGTCATTTTCCCTTCAGTTATGAATACCAGCATAGGATACTTATAACAGAGGGTTAAGTAAGCGTCTTATTCGGCTTTCCTTAGAAAACCTGGAGGTGATTATAATTTTTTTGAAAAAACGTATAAAAATTTGAACGCAACGGAATTTGAACCCGCACCTCTCGTAGTGTGGTAGTAGAATGCATGGCTTAGCGGTCAGAGCGCTTGGACGGTAAGAGGCGCGGGTTCGAATCCTGCTGCGTTCAAATTTTTATACGTTTTTTCAAAAATGTTTTCTAATCCTTAGTGTGTAATAACACTTTAAAAATAGTAAATACTACAATCTCTTACTATAATCTCTTCTGAAAGTTGTATTTCAATTTTAAAGATAATATTACTAAAAGATCTTGACTTATTGCGAACACAATGGGTCCTAACCGCGAGACGTATCGTGTACCATAGTAGTATTGAATAGTAGTATTTAAATAGTTTTATTTTTGCTTTATTAGAGGGGGAAGATATAAACGTTACAAACTCCCAACATTTATAAAAATTGCAGTTTATTTTAAGAAATGGACTGTAGAATATCTCAATGGATACAAAGGATTAGGACTGTAGAATATCTCAATGGATACAACCAAAGTATAACGTTAAAATTTACTACAGTGTAAAACACTGAAATTTTACATTGCAAATACATGATCTCCGAGATAGTTTGCTAACATCTTATGAAATGGTGAAACAATTAAAACTTTGACGCCGTCTTAACCAGCTGGAAGAACTTGTAAAGGCTTCTCAAATATGTTACGTGTTAAAACTTCACCTATCAATGCTGTTTCAACTGTACTTCTTATACTAAGAAAAAATACATTCGCCTCCCATAAATTTCATTGTTTGGTTACCGGGCCTATCGTAATGCAGAGAGAATATATAATTTTTAGTTTTTTTCTCAAATTATTTGATAACTATAAAAGTGATACTTTGCAAAAAGTGGAAGTAGCAACAATAGATAGTCAGAAAACATTTTTATAATAAATATGTATAGGTTTGAATAAATTTATTGTAAACAAAACAAAAAAATATATATATACAACTAAAAATATATATATCTGATTTTGTAAATGTATACAATTACCGTCTTATTATTTCAAGCAATCTCTTATAAAATAATCTTGGGTATCGAAAGGTGAAAAAAAAAACATAATAAATAGAGTCTGATTTCAAAATAGAGTCTGATTCAAATTTTATCTTTGAGTTCATTATTATGTGTCCTGATCGGAATCTTTTGAAGCAAATAATAATAATATAATAATAACAGTATTTTTTTTCAGATGTGTAGTATGCTGTTGGCCCTACAGGCCTTGACAGCGTCACAGGATTTTGGGGGAGGCCAAGCTAGAAGAGCTCTGACCTTGGCGTGGAGACCTTGGCATGGAGACCTTCGATCAAATTAGAACACAGTGTCACAAGGGCGCCTCCTGTGAGGCACGAACCTCGACTTGTGTACACCGTTTGTAGTGGGGGACTTGCCTGTCCGGAACAGGCCTATTGGCATCGGGCGGGTACGAAACTGGGACCTCGTCTCCACTTGCGGGGACGGTGTGAGTAGCGTGTGCGCTTGTGTGTGCGCTTGCGTGTGTGTATGAACTTACCTTTCTGTTTTGGACCGTTAACGAGCGTAATGGCGTCAGCTTTTTCTGATAATAAGTGTCGGGGCCTACGGGTTCCTCACAATTGTCGATCCGTATCGTAATCGCAGGGGCTTACCACCAGCGGGTTCAGATGTGTAGCAGCTTTATCGTAATAGCTACTGGAAAGTTTGCGACATAGTTCTTTTATCAAGTCTAGCTTAATGTCTTTGTGGAGATCTACATTACGCATGTACCACGGCGCACCCGTAGCTATGCGCAAGAATTTATTTTGAAGGACTTGGAAATGTCCGAGATCCGTGTGTGCGAACACAACACTGGCATACGTGAAAATTGGCCTGATACACGTCGTATACAGGCGGATCTTGTTTTTGAGAGACATTTTCTTCTGGAGCAGATTAACGGATAGTGTCTACTGAGGACGAAAGCCACTTAGCGGTAGACGTAACCTAAGTGGGGCTTGAATGACAGTTTACTGTCGAGAACTACTCCTAGGTATTTGGCGGTTTTCGCCGTTGGGATTTGTTTGCCTTGCAGTTTGACTGCTGGCAGGACCTCGTATCTACGACGAGGGAAGAGAACTGAGACTCTTTTATAGTTGTTGACCTCTTTGCGCCATTTGGTGATCCATTGGCCCAGACGTTTTAACGTGGTTTGCAGGCGTTTTGCTATGTTGGCCGTATCGTGGCCACTAGCGAAGATTGCAGTATCGTCTAGTAGAAGTGTACCTTCGACCCGGTGACGAAATGAGCGGTTTGTGAGATAATCTCGTAGGATGTGCACTAGCCTGTCCGGAAGCTGTGATTGAAGTAATTTATAGATTAGGCCATTGTGCCAGACCTTGTTGAAGGCCTTGGATACATCTAGAAATATGGCCGCTGATGACACCCATTTGGATTTATATAACAAGTTCTCCATGAGATGATGCACTTGATGGACGATTGAGTGCTGGGCTCAAAAGCCAAACTGTTCGGAGGAAAGACGTTTTTGGCCTCGACGTTGACCTCATAGATTTTGCTCATGGTGCTTAAAATCGGCTGATCAGGCGATAACTGGCAGGGCTGGATCCCGGTTTCCTCGGCTTACGGATACCAATAACAATGGCTACTTTCCATTGATCAGGAAACGAACATTCTTTTAGAAGAATGTTGAAGATTGCTATGAGTAGCGAAATTATCTGAACGGGCAGAATTTTAAGAATCTTGTTTGTAACGCGATCAGATCCTGGAGCTTTCCTAGGCTTAAGGCCTTTGATTATCGATTTGACCTCTTCGACTGAGGTCGGTGTGATGGGTTCTCCTACTGGTGGTAACGGCGCCCACGTTTCAACCCGTGTATCAACCGCGGTGACGTGATCTGAATGGACGTGTAAGGGGGGGCATTTCCACGATTGACTTCTTTTTAAAGGTCTTGGCCAGCGACCAGAATGCTAAGCGCAATGGCGAGACCGTTGCTAAAAGGTGTTCCCAGTTTTCCTCTAGAAATTCTGCGAACGAGGCTTGAACCAGTCTTTGGAGTCTCCAGAGATTTTTACGATTTTCTGGGGTTGGTTACGCGTCGTGGGCCCTTTTGCGGTAGTTTTTCGCGTTATGAGATTTTTAAGATCGCGAAGGATCGCAAAGCGTCCGTCGGGGCGCGCTTCGTTTTCTCTTTAGCATTCGTCGAGTTTTTCGCCTAATCACGAGGTGAGGTTTGAAATAGCCGTTTCGGCTGTTAACGACGAGTCAAAACTATTCGGTATCGGTTCAATTTCAGCATTGGAGTCGCGAAGACGTGACGCGAAAGTTTTCCAATCTCTTACAGTAGTTTTTGGTAATGACTGAGGGCAATAGGGCCCAAGTTTTAGATGAACCGGTCTGTGATCCGAGTCTAATTCTGCTAAGACTACAATAGACCGTATTCTGAGGTAGACGCCCTGAAAAATAAATATATCTGGACGGATCCGGGGCCCAAACCTAGTGGGAGATAATGGCGCGACAATTTCGAATTGCGAGGTGGTAAGACTCGAAATCGCTTCTAGCGCGATCCCTGCACTGTTTGTTTGATTGCAGTTCCACCTGGTGTGTTTGCTGTTTAGTTCACCTGCGAGTATGACCAATTCACCTAACTCTAGAAGAATTTTTATGTCTTTTTCTAGCATCTGTTTTTGGGGGGAAAGATAGACTGAAGCTATTATTATCGATGCGAGTCCCAACAGCGGGTCTATAGCTACTACGTGCAATGATTTTCTGTAAAAAATGAATGTGCCTCCTTTTGGGCCAATCCGGTCGTGTGTAATCGTGCGAAAGTTCGTGATTTTGGGGTCGTTTTAATTTGGCCGTTTTGGAAAAAGGCTGTTAGCATTAAAGTATACTAAGTTTAATGAACGCGGCTTGACTCGCGCGATTCTGAGATCGGGCCTATTAATAATAAAATTACTGTTGACCGCCATTTGAGTTTAGTTGTTTTGCGCTTGGAAGCGTATTATTTTTGCTATAAAGCCAGTGTGCTGGCTAATGGTTTGAAGCCTTCTCTGTGGGGCTCCGTCGGATGCTCTAAGTCCTCCTGCGAGGGTGGTTATGTCGCTCATGTCGAGTGAGCTGACGAACGCGAATACAAGATCGATGTCATGTTCTAAATTGTTATTCGCGCTTCAGGCACCGGTTGCCTTGGCGTACTTTGTACGGGCCGCCTATCTACAGGCTTAAGATTTGTTCTCGTCAGTGGAGCGAGCTAAGGAGGTCTGTTCCACGCATTTGTCGAAGGAGCAGAGGCAGAGATGTATTCTCTGCGTGGAGAGGGGTCTTTAGGGCGGGTGGCACGAAGGCCCTCTGCGTCCTACCGCCCTTCCAACTGGCCTTACGCGGGGCCTTGGCGCACCCACGGTAATTTGCTGGATGCCCCTGGGTCTCGCACAAGACGCAGCTGGGTGGCACAGCTGGATCGGGGACCTTTCAAGGACAGTCCTTTGGGGCATGGTTGTCGAGGCATTTTACACACCTCGGACGGGCGTGGCAATTTTTTGCTGAGTGCCCGTAATGTTGGCACCTGTGACACCTAGCCGTGAATGCCACGTGACCATGACTTCTCCACTCTAATGCCTGTCAGTTGGCAGACTGATCTTAGGTTATGAACCTGTTTGCCTTCTGGCGAAGAGTCTAAGATGACATGTCGCAAAGTTTTTTATTGTATTGGTTGTACATGCGGTGGAACGCACGTACGGGAACATTTTGAGTTTGGAGGTCTCTTTTGATGGTCTCTATTTAAATTTCTTTCGGAACGCCTTTGATTACAACGCGCAATTGGCGCTCTTCCTCTAGAGCGTATGTATAGTGGGAGGTAAATTTTCTGTGATCAAGTACGTGTAGACCTGTAGACGAATACCGTTTATGGTAGAACGGGCTAATGAATATTGGACACTTTGTTTCAGCATCCACTTGGAGATGTCATCCCAGGCCTTTTTCTCCTGAATGATAATCGATGGGGAGGGGCCTAATCTTGCGCATGTTGTCGGGGCTCGGTGCAGCTATCGGTGTCACTTAGTTGCGCGTCCGGAATCGAGCAAAATGAGTTTTGCCTTGATTGTTGTGGAGATCGGGTATCGTCATTCATGTCAATGTCTGCAGATCAGGATCGAACCGACTCTGTGTCATTGACGTTGGCATTTTTTTTACTATTTACTTTATTGGCGTTTTTAAACGCATCCAGCGCGTCGGGAAACTGGACCGTGAGAAATGCGTCATGTCTGCGGCGTTCTTTAACCGCTTGGGGATCGAAATAGGTGAGTTCCTCGCCTAATGGCTCAGGGTGTGTGCCTACAGTGGCCTACTGTTTCCGCCGTGAAGCGGCAGGGGTGTATACCTACGTACTCACGGGTGTCTGGCGGCGGTATCTCGTATGCACTACAAAACACTTCTCTGCACTGCACAACACTTCACTGCACTGCACAACACTTCACTGCACAACACTTTACTGCACAACACTACAGTCCAAAGTCCAGAGTCTTTCACTAGCACCAAGATGCCGCTCTCCTGAACGACTGCAGCTTCCTCGTCCTTGCAAATTCTTCTTAATTTGTCCCCAATATCTAACAGCGATACGTCACACAGTGCCACAACATATACAATTTAAAATCTGAATAGCAATTTTAATGCGTTCCCGGTTGGACATAAAGACGTTCTATCGGTTCGGCGATTGAAATCGGAATCTAGTATTTATTTATCACTAGCTTTTGTACATAAATATACCATTTTATAACGAAAACAACTGCATTCGTTAGAAACTGAGGCGCATGTATTGACGCAGTTATAACTCAAAGTTGCAAATTTCACTTAAATATAAACAAAAATACTATAAGAAATGATACAATACAGCTCAAAATCGGAATAAAATATATATTAGTTAATCTATAAGAACTTATCGCTCGACCCGAGACTGTTCTTAACTTTGCGATTATACTCGTATATTGCGATCTCTAGTAAAGTTTATTATCAATTATTATTAACTTAGTTGTTTTAAGTTAAAGTTATGATATTTAGTTTTGAAATGAAAACTTTCAACTGAAGTTTACAGTATCTGTAACAGAAAAGTTTGTTCCCATTTATTTTTAACTGTTGCCTGAAACCTTTTTTTATCTTTAAACGAGTTGTCTCCAGAAACTTCGTTTGCGTGGGCTTTAAGACTTAGCTATTACAATATTTCGTAGTCGATTGTAAGACTTCAAACATCTTCCGATTTTCGTAACAATTTTGGATAATCTTCATTAGTAACATATACCCATCACATAATCTATACACATTTTATACCAATGATATCAAATACTAAAACAATAACATGTTACCTTTACTCTCAGTTTTGCTTCTAAGAGACGCATAGTAAAATCATCTTTGAATCTTATTCGGAATGCCAGTACTAACTGCAAAACACATTATTAAAAGCGAAATTTATTTAGCTTTCTCAATGACAATAAAGAAATAATAAAATACTTAAATTAAAGAATCAGAATTATCGAACGAAATTTAAATTTACCACGCTAATAATATTAATTAAATAGATTAACTAAAAAAGGTATTTTTCTATTACAGTTTCTATATATATTTACCTTAATTACTTAAAAATACCAAAATAATTGATAAATACCGAATTACTAAAAATATTCCACGAACAAAAAAAATACATAGAAGGAAACTTTAAGACAGTTATATTGAGTGAGACGCGTTATGATTAACCATTGATTCCTTTGGGCCCATAAAGTCGTAGGCAGTGTTCTCCCTCTCAAAGATCCCGACGATCTCGACGTTTAAGGTCTCTAACGGCCGATAAATTATCCCAAATTTGTTTTTCACTGCAAGCTGAATTTACCTGCGGTTAGTTACATATAAGCCTATTTGCTGGCTGAATTGTGATTGTAAATCCGAACTAAATTAAAATTTTCGCGCGTGTGTTAAATACACTCGTAGCACTGTAATAAATTTGTATCTATTTCAAATATATTTCAATACAAAAGTATTTTTTATATTTGTTTTTATAACAACAAAATGTCTAGTTTTCAATTAACGAATAATCATTTGAGTTATAATATCTTTTACGTCAAATATCACCTGATACAAATTTCCAAGAATATTTATGTTAGCAATATAGATCGTTCCGATATAAAATATAGCAGTAAATAGGGTAGTACTAGGAATTTCTTTTTTATTTCTTTTGACAATTTTTTTCTGATTAATATATTAATCAATCGTGTCGAGCGTAAAATATGAACAATATTACAAAAATACTAATTAAAAAAGTATTAACGGAATGTTTAAATATTTTTTTAAATACTTTATTTATTTTATTGAACAATTCAATGCTATGAATACAAGAGACATAAAAAAGCAGCTTCTCGCTTTCTCCCGCATAGCAGGGTAATCTGAAACAACCTAGTGTCAAGACATTCCGTAAACTGCTTGGCGTCCGAAACCGATGTATGATAATTTCTATGAGACACGGGTTAGTCCGTGACGTAGCGGATAAGCTTCAAGAGCATCGCCTGAGATGGCATGGACATGATGCGCGCCGGCCTGAGAACTATGTCGGGCGAATATGCCTTCATATGTCTGTCCTGGAGCTAGACACCCAAGTAAGCGATGGCTGGATGTCATGAAACAGGATATGAGAGCCAACGGACTACAACCGAGGATGCCAAAGACCGTGCAAAGTGGAGCAGGTTAAGTGGGACGGCAGACCCAGTGGTTAAGCTGGGTGAAATGCCAGGATGAAGAAGAATAAGACACGGGTTAAAATCCTTAAGCATTTAAGTATTTATAAGTTTACTGAAAAATAAAGAACTAGATATAATAGAATGCCATATAAATATTATATTTTTGTTAAAACAAATTGGAAATATACGAAATCTTAAATATTATTAAAAGCTTTTGAGTTGGACTTCGTTGTTACTTGTAAGAATTATTTTGAGCTTACGATGTCTGCCTATATAAGCCTTTTCAAACTATTTCCTTCAATATCGTAGAAAATTGTAACAGGTGCTTAACAGAGCATGTAAAAGAAAGATAGTAGTGGGACAAGTGTAACGTCACGCTTGAGCAAATTGATGTTCCTAATGGCGGCCATTACAGGCATTGTATGCGCTCCATCGAACACAGAGGTCGAGGAGTACCCGAGATCAACATTTAAGTAATATGTATAGACTTGTATTCATATTTTAAACGCTTTGCCATTGAAAGTTATTGAATTGTGTTTCAGAAAGGAAAAGACGCTTTTGTGACGCACTTATAAACTTTCCTTCTGCATATATGATTATATTGAGTTTAAATAACCGACGGGGAAAATTTTGCTTAAAATATTTTTAGTTTGCTGATCCATTCCAAATGAAATAGGATGGCAAATCCACATAGGGCGAAAAAGCCAAACGCAGAAGTTACATTGTTTTTGCCTTCTATCAACCTACCGCGTGTGATGACAAAATCAAGCGGCGTAAATAGGCACTACATAGACATACGATTGTCAAATTAAATGGACATAAAAAGTAATATTTTCTCTTACTATTACCGAGCCCAAAACCAATCACTCACTATTCCACTACGTTATGATAACCTCTATATTGTAAATGTGACTCACTAAAAAGCACATAGCTTAAAATAAATGTACCTATATAATAACATTAATTTCGTTGGTTGTGTTTCTGTATGAAATAATTGGGAATTTATGTAGGTAGTACAGGTAGTCATTAATCTATAGATTAATAATGAGATAATTGTAATGCCGGGTTTCGCCGTCAAACACGAGTTAAATTACGTGATCGATCGAGATATACTAGTATTTTATACTCTATTATATAACACTCAAGCTGTTTTTTATATATTTGGGGTAACTGTACGCATTGAGACAGTATCTGACTTTAAGCGCGATTAGCTGTGTATTCTACAACCATTCAGAAGGAGAAATATCTTCCACTATGGTAAGGCAACTTCAACTCTTAACATGTATTTCTTAAATTTAAACGAGAAATGGAGAATGGAGTGTCTTGTCACTCATTTAATATATTCAGATATCTTGACACACAGTACACTCTTTATACACTATAACTGAGAAAGCCAAAGAATACAGTCGTAAGTCATATAAAGATTGCTTAAAATAACTTATGTATACCATACATTAACATTTACAATACAAATGAGTTTATATAATAGTTAATGCTCTCATTACTTACTAGAATAAAGCCATAAAATATAGGTAATACCCTATATTTTAAGTTGGTTCAAAATAAATGAGTTTAATATTATATCAAATGAAAGATTATACGGGAGCGTTGATTTAAATTCCGAGTACCTGTTCAGTCTTTGCTCCATTACCTTCACACGAATATGATAATTTATGCCAAAATAATATATTCATATTTTGAAGGCCTCTATGAAATGATACGGAAACGTCACGAAGTGAAAACCAAAAATTTTCATACATAATTAAAAACTAATATTATACGTTATCGACATTTTAGAAAGATTTAATAATTTTAAAATTTTCCATAGTGTGCTAATTAATATATATTTAGTTTAGATCGCTTTTATCCCGCATAGCAGGGTAGACAGGAAGTACCTAGTGTCAAGACACTCCGCTTTCCGTCGATTTAGATACTCGTGTTGAGTGTCGGAACTCAACCACTGCCACATTTCGTCTCGCCAGTGCGAGGAAATAAAATATAATCATTCCCCCAAGTGAGAATCCAACTCACAACTGATCGCGTTCACAATCAGCCACGATAATTATTAAATATTAATATAATAAAATTATTAAAACTACTTTCTATGTTGTTTACATTTCGCAGAGTATTTACTAGCCTACATCTGCCTGTATTGGATAAATTTAAGCTAAATTCTAGTATAGGTTGTATAGATTATACTACTACTATACTATTTTTATATAGGTTTTTTTATTGTATATAAAAAGAACTCACACGTCCAACTAATTCAAGTTTCGTACAATATCATCTCAGTTAAACGACGTAGCACAATGAAGCCGCCAGCTTGTACTGTGTCGGAATATAAAAGTAATCATCAACATGGTCAGCCGCAACAAAGTTCGCAGCTGTCTTCAGGTAACGTAAGAAAAGTGGGGGCGGAAAATAACTTGAAAAATTAATACGAGCCACAGAAAAGTTTCTTGAATTAAATTGTGTTATTTTTAATGTGCTTGTGAATACTGCACCAGAAAACGCAACTTCATATTTTTATTACGGCAAATACTATAATATATTGCATAATTTCGCTTCATTCGTTATACTGTAATTTATAAAAATAAATAAACCTAAATTTTTACGAGTAACTTACCTATATCTCTTGAATTACTGAACCGAGTTTAATGAAACTTGTACTGTTCCCTAAGTTGAAGTATTATACCTTACATAAAAAAATCATATCGATATGACTTTTAGCTTCCGCAAAATCAGCACACTGCTTGGAAACATAAATGGATCATCATATTCAAATAATATTCATTTGGAACTATATTTTGTACATGCATATCAAACTTATCCTCTCTCATTGAAGTCGATTAATAAAATACCTCTCTAATTGTTAGACTGTATTTACTAAATTTTACTTTTATTATTTTTCTTATACCAAGAAATAAATATTTAAATATAAATTATTTTTGTGTGTATCACACATCTCCGCTGCCACCTCTTTACCACCTTCTTCTTAAGCGCAACGTAAGCTTCCCATATGCATATTTTTATCGAGAGTCATCTACTTCGAATACATTTTCCCAAATGAAATTCCGTTCCAATTTAAGAAGTGTTTGACATAGTAACACTTCGACGGTACAACACACTGTACTCACATGAAAATGATAACCGAAATATTTTTTAGTTTACATCTATATAGTTAAAAATATATATCTGATACTTGAACTACATCGAATATATTCCTATATACAGTAATGTGACTTGGGGTATTTTATCTTATAAATGGGATAACTAAAATAGAAATAAAATAGAAATTTAATAGAAATAGAGATTAAATATAAATTCAATTGAATCATAATTTCAAAAGTTTTTCATTTTCAAGTAGTGTCATCTACGTATCATTTTTTTCTTAAGCTAAAATTCACCGTCACACCCTTGAAAAGAAAATAGAAGCACAATAGCGTCTGTCAACGAGATCAATTGTGGGTACAATCACACTCGGAGGAATGGTTATATTTAAGTTATCTTCATGTCCTCGTTCTGGTAAGACCAAACTTAGCATTGAGTTCCGCTACCCAACATGTAATGTCTTAAATTCGGCGAAAAGTGGAATAAAGAGTTTCTTGACCCTATGTACCCTGCTATACGAGATAAAAGCTTGAAGCTAAAAAAAAATCATAACAGGATCAATCTTGAGCCTCAAACGTCAAAGTTTATAAGAATTTCAACGACACTCATTTAGAATTCTATGTATTTGCGTACAATCTTTCCATAATATTTGTCTATCGTATCAGGATAAGATCGTATGTTTTAATTGGTCCAACCGCTTGAACGTCTTCTGAGTTTAGCAGGTTCAAATACTTCTTCTTAGTAGTTTGCTCTTGACAGAGTAATAATAGTTGATAACGATGCATTTTCGTGATGATGTCGAAACTGCAGCAGTAAAAGTGCATTTTTAATTAATAGTAAGAGTTTACAATTTTTCACGTGTTATAGCAAATATTCTTATTTCTTTAGAGCGTAAACATATTTTTTAACAAGGTTAAAGTTACCATCCTACATTGATATTTGTTCAGTTTATTTCAGTTTATATTTTGAATTACGTTAAAATATTTGTAAGGATATAAAAAAGCCTTTCGAAATCCTATCATAGAAAAACGTTGGGTTTATATCGTGTATTCAATTTGTGTGAGAGCTATCGGCCCTTAAAGGATGAGCTTCGACATTTTCATTAGAGCTGTGGAAATAAACTTAAGATATTTCAAGCATAAAATAAAATAAATATTTTTGTTGATATTATTGGAAATACATTTTGGGTTAGCTTTCCTTTTCTTTTTTTTTTCTT
Organism: Dryadula phaetusa; assembly: GCA_032432895.1. NCBI lineage: Eukaryota > Metazoa > Arthropoda > Insecta > Lepidoptera > Nymphalidae > Dryadula > Dryadula phaetusa. The sequence continues at coordinate 1,292,189 of JAOYRS010000059.1, forward strand.
TTTTTCTTCCGTCAATATCCCATATATCAGGGTAGTCAGAGAAAACCTAGTGTCAAAACACTCCATTGAATGCAAATATAATGCGTATTGAGCGGTGAATTGAACGCCGAGCTTCAGTCAATCCGCCGAGCTTTATTCAAGCAATCGTGCCCAGGAGTGGGAATCGAATCCACACCCAATAGTGTTTACAGTTAAACGCTGTTCCACTGTGCTACTGCAACCACACATAGATTTATAATTTAGCGCTTCGCATAATAGGGAAGTCCGGGAGAACCATGCGACGAGTCACTTTACTCTCCTCGTTAAGAACAAGGTTCAAGATATTGCGTGTCGAGGTGCGAAACTGTCAGAGCAGTTTGGAGTAGATTATATTTAAAATTATTTTTATATAGAGATATATTACTCCAAATGAGAATCAAACTCATGACCTTTCATTGAACGGCGATTATCATAACCGTAACTAACATTGAAAACTAATATCCATCATTTACTATTTATAAATAAATTACGCTAACACAACCAAAAACAGATTTTATAAACATAATGTAAAATAATACAAACACAATGAACCATTGAAAAAACGCTTCTTTTATTAGTTATTTTAGTATTATAATTTATATTGGATGCTACGGACGATTAACGGCTGAAACATTGCGCCAAATAGCAACCTTTCTGAAGATATAGTCCTATGGGATATACTGAAATCACTCATTCGTTTTTGGGAAAAGCTTCTAAAAATACATTACTCGTGAACATTGATATTTTTCATATAAATACTCAACTTCACGATTTGGTAGTAAGTATCAATGAAGCCACACACAAACCTTGTGTCAAGATACCCCATTCTTTTCTTTTAGTTTCAGTTTGAGACATTAAAATTTGATTGGTGAAACACAACGCCGAGCTCTATAACAGAAGAACGCACTAAAAATGACTTGTGATCTCATGAATTTCTGTTATTTACCTAAGTGACGAACCGAATCTGCAGTCTACCGCATCTACAGTCTGACGCTGCCTCACTGCGCCAACGTTGGATAACATTTTTAATTGAATTTAAAAAAAAACATTTTCCATAAATGTTTTCTAATCCTAAGTGTGGATTAACACTTTAACAATATTAATATTACAATAAAATGACGCCAGTTGTTATTATATAATACCAGATTATAAAACAATGTCAGAAAATTTAAAATCGTGTCGTTTATATTAGAAGCACAACAGCAAAATATTAAATAATTTATAACGCAGATGGTACCGTAGCCTTAAATCTACAAAATTACATTAAAATTTATCTAGTGGTTAAGTAAAGACAGCTGTTACACGACCCAGTTATATCCGGGTCGCAAAAATTGTTTACTTCGTTTAAAGTAAGCAAATCTTTAAAAACAATCATATAAATGCAATTTAGCTTTTCGTTGTATATTGATCCTAGTAAAAATGATTACCTTGCAAACATTATTTTTTTACATTTTAAGATACATAAGTTTTTTTCAGGCTTACTTCTATCCCTCATAGCAGGGTAGGCAGATAAGATACTCCGTACTCCGATTTCTGCCGAAGTTCGGGGTATTGCATATTGGATGGAGGAACTTAACGCCGAGCTTTGTATTATCAGAGCGAATGAAATCAAGAAAATAATTGAATATAACTATTTCCTCGAGAAGTAATTGGACACAACACGTTTACTATCGTCGATCGCTGTAACACTTCTCCTCGACCCGCCTCAAGATAATCCATGTTAAAAACTATGACTTAAATTTTACCTGCATTAATTAAACTCTATATAAATATATGGAAAAGTAAACATAAACAAAGCCGTCAACAAAAACTGGTTGCAAATAACGACCAGTCCCGAATCGTTAGTCCGTGGAATCAGTTTCGCATCATTTGCACCAATGCGTCTACGACACTCCGACGGAGTAAGCGCTTGTCACTGAAGTCGTTAAGTTGCGATGCGCCATGCCGACTCACGAGTTATTGGAAAGAAAATTGCGAAAATTTTGCTGCTATTCAATTTTATCTAGGTTTTTTTGTCTTTTTCGCTAGCGTACTCCGCGTATATCACGTACGAGTCTAAAACTAACAACTTCGATGATTCTTGTATTATTTATGAAACAATCCTCGTTATTTCGTCGATTTATTTTTTAGAAAGTCTATTGCTATGATTTTTTGGATAATATTTTAAGCAAATACCAGGCAGAACAAAATATCTATACTTTTAAGTTATAACATAACTAATATCATAAGTAATATCACAAGTCTGCTGAATTTTGTCTAATTGGACAATTTCCGCCATGTGTTCTATATAAAACGGGCTTTTTGTAAACTTTTTTGATTATGCTATATTTGCATAATTATTATTTTTCAAAATTGCAAATATTCAAAATTCGTAATAATTTTGATTCAAATTTTGCAATTATTTTATTATTACTTTAATAATAGTCAGAAGTCACATAGATATTACATTTGTAAAATAAATAAAGTAGCCTTATGCCGCATCGCAGGATCAGAGACAACCTAATGTCATAACACTCATTCTTATAATACAAAGAACATACTATATAATAAAAGATTTAATTAATTTTAAATTGGAGAATTGTTGGTAGTTTTCGTACCTGCAAATCGACAAAATGACTTTCAAAATCATAATGACAAAAGGAACATAACACTTAGCTCTTTGCCTGTGGTCGATCCTACAAGTATGAAGATTGTGGTCATGGTAGGATATGAGTATAATATATAATATGAGTATAACGTTAATCTAACCAACACCCCCCCCCCCCCATATAGTATATATAAATACTATATTTATAAAGTCATGCTTTGGCTCATGATTCGTCATGTGGTTAGGACCTAACTCAAGATCTTTTAGAGATTCAGAGGTATTTATTAATTAATTATTAGTTATCTGTTCGCTAGTTTATTTTAAAATAGATTTGTGATGATGATTGGTATGTGAGACCAATATAAGTCGCGGATTGGTTTGTGAGACCAATACATGATGATGATTCGGCGATTGGCCTGCCAGATCAATATTACTTTCCGGTTCATATCATTTCAGAAGCACAACCGCTAGACGACCGATTGTGTTATATTCACGCACAGCATATACGTAGTAGCCGTTTGTCAAAACCAACAATTAAACTCGGTTAGGTGCCACCGACATCGGATATCAGCCATAGATTCGCCGAACACTGACAGTCGTGTGTCACATTATGCGTTCTATAACCAAACAAGGCTCTAGACAAACAGTCGAACACCATTACGTACTACAGTATTTCGTAAGATAATAGTACAGCACTCTTTGCAAGGACGCTACTAAAACATACTTCGAAATACATGAGACATAAAAGCCACACCAGGGGTGGAAAACGACATAGAAACAAATTACATCTAAACTTGACGCCGTACAAGTATCACATGCGCAATGTAAGACAATGTCAGAGAAAATACAAGTTGAACCACCGACATCAGTTATCAGTAAGCTATCAGTAACGCTCACCGAACACCAACGGTCGCGGTTCGCAAGTTATATCAACGTCCAACACTGTACAAGCATGTGACGCGAGACAGCATCAGTCATTATATAACCAACCCACATCTCCGTAGCAGTTTACCTAAGTTAATTATATCAGCCTCGGTGACGCCCAGCAACATTGGTTTATGGCATCGACAACGAATATAGGCAAGCCATAAGCTCACCGAATATCGAAAGTCAGGCGGCATGGTTTGTCTCTATGACATAGATTCACTATATGTATCGCCTCAAATACATATATTTATATTCTTATTAGAATTTCATTTGTATAAGATCGTGCCAATATCATATTAATTTTATATGCGGTACGAGTCTTTCAGCTCATCATCTTTGTTAGTACTTTAGTACATAAGGAGGTTGACTCGACCGCCTCATGCTGCCTCCCTATATATGCCATGCAAATGTTCTGACATTCAGGACGGTGTAACCTGAAATCTCTTTAAACATTAAGTCATAAACTCTATGAAAGATGACTCGGCCCGACGACGCTCGACCGCCCTATTATATGCGCAACTACAACTTCTTTTATTACACGAATGCAATCTGTTCATTACATAGTATATTAAATTTGCTATAATTTTATTATAGTATATTGACTATTAGTGTACTTTTAATTGACAAATCTGATTCATATATTAAATCATATTAATATTTTAGAAAAAGCGTATAAAAATTTGAACGCAGCGGGATTCGAACCCGCGCCTCTTGGATACCGTCCAAGCGCTCTAACCGTTAAGCCATGCGTTCTACTACCAGCTGCGTCGAAATTCTTATACGTTTTGTTACAACTTATTTATGTTGTTAGCATCTCTGTAGAGGGATTTTTACAAATTTCTACTACTTAAAGAATATTAAGAAATAATCGCTTAACAAGAGAGATTGCTATTTTATTTCACTATTTACTATTTTTAAAGTGTTATTCCACACTTAGGATTAGAAAACATTTTAAAAAAAACGTATAAAAATTTGAACGTAGCGGGATTCGAACCCGCGCCTCTTGAATACCGTCCAAGCGCTCTGACCGCTAAGCCATGCGTTCTACTACCAGCTGCGTCGAAATTCTTATACGTTTTGTTACAACTTATTTATGTTGTTAGCATCTCTGTAAAGAGATTTTTACAAATTTCTACTACTTAAAGATTATTAAGAAATAATCGTTTAACAAGAGATATTGCTATTTTATTTTTTACTTTTTACTATTTTTAAAGTGTTATTCCACATTTAGGATTAGAAAACATTTTAGAAAAAATAATAAATAATCATATTAATCTATTATATATGTACATAGGTACATACCGTTACATCCTGTGAGTTGCAATATTAGCAACAGTATAGAATTTTGCTCAAGATACAAAAACTGTATACAGTATGAAAAAATTAAAAAAATTATAATGTAAAAAGCTTGTATACTAACAAATTTCATGAAATCCTAAAGACAATTCAACATACTACATGAAATGTTCAAAAATAATATTAAAAAATAAAATATTTTAAATATTTTAAATAGCAAGTTTCATTCAGGAGAATTTAAACAAAATTTGCATAATTAAAATCCACAAAAACCACAGCAAAGGGGAAAGAATGCGTTGTTCGTTGATAGTAGCAATTTTGTAGTACTTTATTTTAGTGTAAAAAGCAAAAATACTCTTAGCATTTAATTATAACACTTCAGTTATAAGGTAAGTTTTTGTAGGATATGAACAATAGGTTTCAATGACTCCGTCTAAATAAACCACCTCAGCTGGTTTACCTCCAGCCGTGGTGGCCCCTTGACATAATGAGCTTTAAATTTTAATTTTATTTTTTTAATAACATTAAGAAGGTGAAAATATTATTTATTACATATAAAGTATCTTAATAAAATACAAGAGTAACACATAACTTAAAATCAATGTACTATATACATTGTATACCATTTTTGAGATCATCGTAGACAGTATCTAATTGTAAACTTTATCGCTTAGGAGTTCGATTCTATCTCAGCGGGACGATTTTGTTTAAATTATTTTCAATTTTCCTATGTGATAAGGAAAAGCACCCCGTTGAATTCCGCCACTCAACACGCATGTCTCGAATTCGAGGAAAGGTTATGTCTAGCTGCGATACTCTCAATGTTCTGTGCTGTGAAATAAGAAGGCTGTATTTTGAAGCTCTTAAATATTTGTAATTAAATTTTAAAATTTTAAATATTTAGTGCCTCAAGTATTTAGAGTTTACTTAGAGTTTTTATTTAATTTTCTTAGAGTATAAGATCAATGTCTTTTTTTTAGAGTGGAAACCAGTTAACGGAGTGTATTGACACTAGCTTCTCTCTGACTACCCTGTGAAGCAGCACCTTCACTAAAAGCAATCGAATGAAAATTAGTTTTCAGAATTGTGATGTTTTAACTAAAAATTCTTGTACCGGTAAAGCCTTGTAAATATTAACGCGCTTGTCCCAGCAACCGTAGGATGGCCATAAAGTTAAGTTTTGCCACAAATCGCCTCATTGCGCCCTAGAGCAATCATACAGTGGAATAAAATCGACCCATACGCTATCAAAGCCTCATTCTTTATGCATTAAAGTCAAAGTTTATTAGGTTGATGTAGGAATTGTTTATTTCAATTTTGCTTATATAAAATGTATTCAATAAATATTTATTCAGGATGTATTTATAGGGTATATTACAGCTACTCTTTCTTATAAAATTCAATACGTTTAAACAGCTTTAATTGTAAATTTTATCTTAATCTCATAACTCAAATCACATGACTCAAATATGAAGGCATATATATATTTTTTAAACATGAGATTTGAACTGGCGTCTATCATGTTCATTCAATCTACATACTTGAAAACTACATACTTAGTGGAATCACTAAATAATCAATGAGAAACTAAAACATAATTACTACTACTACTACTATGACTTACTTAATATTACCAAATTTGTTGATTAAATTTATATTTCTTAACATGTAATAAATACCATCAGATGCGTATTTCTTGACCAACGACTTAAAATCTTAATGGGCGACTAGTTCTGTTAAAGTTTTTATCTAGGTAGGTTAAGTTTATCATTAACAAAAACTTAAAATTATGATATATAGCGAATAATGTCTCAATAACTGTTTTTCAATTTCCGTAAATTTAATAGTTAGCTACTGTCATGAACTTGGCACGACACGCTTCCTCATGTCTAGATAACGTTGCCCTTAGAAACTCAGGCTACATCACATATTCGCAACTAATCTTAAACTAAATAAATTGAAGTCACACTATTTTATCACTTATCGTCTATTAGGGTTTTACAATATGAGGCGCAAAAGATATGCATATGTATATATACTTTTACGGCTTTCCGCTTTATTTCCTATAAAACCAATTCACAAGTATGTTTATCAGTCAAACTTGGAGTTGGACCTCCCTGCACCACAATTGATATTTTTAACTCATTTTATTCCAACAATTACTTTACTGCGAGAAATAAAATAAATTATTTACCTTCATTTACTTTTCATTCTATTTATTGCTTTAATACTGAAATATTTTTACACAAATGCATACATAGATAAATTAGAACCTTGGAAATGAATGGTCTCGTAATAAGTGAGATAAAAATAAGCAGCGTCGGCATGATTTACAGCTGAGCCACCAGCGAGGAGGCATTAATGGTGACATATATAGCGCGTTTTGTTATCCGTGAGTGTGACGCGACCCTCGCAAATGATGTGGAAAAAAGCGGACGTCGACATCTTGATCAGTGACTACTTTTGTATATTATGTTATATATAGTATTTTTACAGCTTGAAGCTTTTTGGAGTGCCTTGACACTAGACTGTTTCTGACTACATTGCTATGCAGAATAAAGGGTGAAACGGCTTTTCAAGCTTTTCGCCGCATAAAATAAGTTGGCGAATAAAATAAGTTAATCAAATAAATGTCAGTCAAATTAATATTTGAAAATTAATAATAATTATTATTATTAATTATTATTATTAATTATTATTATTTCATAAATGTTGCAAATGCCAGATCCAGCCGGAAACCATGCTACACACTTGTATCACGGGAGCTTGTTCTAATCTCACACATTCATAAGTGTGTACACATAGACACAACCTAAATGATTAATAAATTAATAATATTATACATCACGTTTATAGAAATATAAACATATTGAGACAAACTAAAAGAATGCCTCTGAAACAATACTAGAAAGTTCAACCCACAAATTACTTTACGATCGGGCTATTCATAACGATAGAACTATTTATAGACAGAATTTTCAAAATAAAGCAAAAAATTACCTTAATAATAGATATTGCTTTACCTAATACGCACAACCTCCAAACAACAATTGCAAAAAAGATGAAGGAAGAAATAACAAAAATTTGGAAATAGAAAATAGAATATATTACCATATATTCTATTTTCTAATGAAACTATTTTAACCGGAAAATATTCGAAATGTCAAGTGTCCAAAATGTATTTTTGAATACCAAAATATATGCAATTAATCCGGTTAAAATAGCTTCATTTAAAATGTATAAAAATCGCGAAAATCAAAGATCTTATTATATGGTATCTATAATTCTTTCTACTACTTGCATATACCAAAACGCCTTCACCACAGCTTACATATGTTAAATTTAAAAAATACAATTTCTTACCGTAATGACATTTCAGCGACCAGCAATTCTAAACAAATGTCAATTAGTAAGAAAACTTTTGCAAATAGACGATGACCAAAACACGTCAGCACTACACAAACATTACAACAATATAATCATTATAATATTAATTAATAAAAAAACCACATATACAAATAATAATTATTATTTTATAGAAATGTCGTTTATTAGTTAATAAAGTTTTTAAAAGCAAAAATATAACATCATAAAATTATTAAAATTATTTTTATTAGAATTGCTTACTTAATAAACACATCTTACATAATAAAATATATTATACGTTTCGTTGTTTATTCTTATTTTATTCAGCTAAAGCTTTTAAATAGCAATATAAAAAAGCACAAAGGAACAATGAACATCGAGAGTATCAAATGTGGTAGTCATTTACTTGTAAAGCTCGTGAGAGTGTGTTTCAAAGGGATGTAAATGTTATTTTTTTATTGGCAAATAAATCAATTTATAAAAAAAATATTTTCAATATACTTTTATTAGCTTTGATTGTTTATCAATTTATCTATTAATCTCTAATTGATCAATTCAGTTCAAAAGATAAATTTATCTGGCCATTTTGATTCACTTCTTAGTGTCAAATTTGCACGATATCTTGCCAAGATAACCAGATTACCGTAAAATACTTTAAAATTAATAAAATCTTTTTAGATTTTCGCGATTTTTACACATTTTAAACGAAACTATTTTAAACGGATTAATCACATATATTTTGGGTATTTGAATACATTTTTGGACACATAACGCTTTGAACGCTTTAACGTAGTTCGTGGTCACAGGTAGAGTCTACCAAAATATACGCGATTAATCCGTTCAAAATAGTTCATTATCATCATCTATCATTATATCAAAATCTTGCATGCAATTTTAATCCGCTAAAGTTAGTAGTATCGTTATTATAAATCTTCGTAAAAACTTTTAACAGTAATTGGTTATTTCTAACAAAAGCATTTTAAAATCTACCTTAGTATAGCGCTAATATATGGCTTGGTTAATTATTTTACGGCTTATAGTTTTGACGTGTTACAAAAGGGAGCATATATTTTAAGATATTATTACAGAGGTTCAACTAAATAAGCTCAGCAACCGCGGCAGCATCTGTAAGACCGGGTACGGGTAGGATATCTCGCGGGAGGCCCGCACGATCCAGTGGTCTGAAGTGGTGCGGAGTGATGTCTTAGATATGAACATACTTGGACCCATTCACACCGACAAAGATGTTAGTGGCCCGTCTCTGGACACGACGTTAGTCTAAGAACTCGATGCGAAGTTCTATGCAGAGTCACATTCCTCACGCATCGAGAGGCTTAGGGTATACGGCGAATAACAATATTCTGCACTGTTTGCTGAATATTATGTTGGAGCGCACTTGCAAGCGCATACCAAGCTGGAGTCGGTGAGTTGAGGGCAGATGAGGGCTTATATATGTTCAAGTCAAAGGGACAACCTCATAGATAAAGAGCTTGAATCCAAGAAGGGAGTGCAAATGGTATGGGCCGCCATATGGCGTTCGTTGCCTTCTTAACTTGGTGGGTCAGAGCCAGGCGTCGTTCAAACTTGACCCCCAGGCAAGTGGCCACTTTGGTCCTGGGTATTCAGTGACCTCGGAGGATCAGTTGAAGAGTTAGCCGGAAGTGCCGGCCAAACGAGACAGCTTGGATCTTGTCCAAATTGAGCGTCAGTCTCCAAGTGGCTAACCAGTTCGGCAGGAGGTCCAGTACGGTTACCCGTAGTACGGGTCGTGTTCATTGACCGAGTGAGAAGTGCGATGTTGTCGGTGTATAAGGCCAGTAACACCTCCTGGTGCACAGGGATGTTATTTGTACAATGGAGCACAAGGCTAACGATAAAATACTGAGAGATGCACTTGCGGGGTGGTTGCTTGAATTCGCAATCTCCACCCTGTCGGTGAGCGATCTATGTTCCAACAAGGAGGCCATTATCAAGGCCAAGTGAATGGGGATCCCAGCTTCGAATACCTTATGCAGTATTTCAGGATGCTACACGCGTCGAAGGCCCGAACCCATCCAGGAAGACAGGACAGCCCTCTCGGAACCCAAACTGCTTGGGGCACGGTTGGAAGTGCGCCAAGGTGAGGGGTTGTAGTAGCTTTCCGAACAGTTTAAACGCCGAGTTCATAGCCCAGGCGCAGAATAGAATTGAAGAATTGAAGAGCCTGGTCAACGTGGCGAACATTTGAAGAAAGCTTCGTAAGAACGTAGAAATCATCGTCCTATCGGTGTTTAAGTAAAAGTGTCAGAGTGAATATATACATTCTAAGGAAACTATTATATTACTCTGTCCAAAAAAAACTATACTGTTGTTAATGTGTGTTAATAGTCATTCGAAATAAATCTATTGTAATATTACACTTGAAAATAGCAAGAGTTGAGTTTCTCACCAGCTCTTACAACAGCACTGCCTTCCGAGCTGATGGTAGGACTGATAATACTGACACTTTTATGTTAACATACGATAACAAAAGTGCTTGTTTTTTTTTTACTTTGATTAGCAACGAAAGCGAAATAAGTATAGGGACACAGTTTGCGTGCACGTATTATACTACATTCCAGTACAATAATAATTTAAAAATTGTATAGCTTACAATATAGATCATTTCAGTTCTGTACGTAAAATATACATGTATATATTCATGACAAAAAACGATTATAATTATTATCGCAGTACCGCCTATAAGCTGCTCGTTGTAGAATTAATATGAATGTAACAGTTTAATTAGCATTTATTGCTTTCATATCGTTCTATTTTGTACTCGTATTGAAAGCGATAAAATTTTTGATTTCAAAGTGATTTTATTATTAACTTGTATTGCTATTAGGTATATAAGTTTACTTGATAATACATACTCATATAATATTTAATTGTTAACCTGTTACTACCTTTAAGTGCCACCATATGTTTTAATGAAAATTTCTTTAAAATCCATTACGTATTTAAAAATACTAAACGTATAAGCAACGTAAACGACTTCTCTTTATACTATAAAATTATAATGTTATGTAATATGAAAGATTCCAATAAGACAGTTAATTAGAACTGTTTTTTTAATTACACAGAGGAAGTCTTTTTACCCAGTCTAGAAACTGGGTTGTATAAGACTTTTACGCAATAAAACTCCTGCGACTATCGTTTTCAACGAAACAGAAAGATCCAGGAAATTTGTTACACCGCATTCGTTGTCATCCTCAGGTGTTCTGTTCACATATGGAGCTCGCATCAGGGGAGTATTTGCTCCCCGTTACTGATAATAACAGCCGAATTCTGAATCAGCATACCGAGCGCAAGCACTTTTTAAACAATTATACAGTCCTATTCAAAATCGACAAATCTATTTAGGCCTCGCGGCCTAGGCTCAAGAGACTCGAATTACCACGCCGCGCCACCAAGGCGTTGGCGCTTTTATTCCCGGTGATTAGGGTTTTCTTTGTAAATTTTTGATAAATATTTAACGAACAAAATTACCTTTTCTGCTCTTTTATTATATAAATAGATTAAATTTCCTAGCTGTGTCCGCGACTTCGTCCGCGCGGAATTTAAAAACTCTGGTTGTATATATTAATATAAAAGCAGCCTGAGTTATGCATTACATAAATAAGTACAGCTATTCCATAGATTAGCCTGAGCAAACAGACATCTGTTTGTTCACGCTAATCTATGAAATTTCAAAGAATTTGTTAAAAAAATATTATTTTAGTATATGTACAATGTATATACACAAGTGGGGCGTTTCAGGTGAAGCAGCCAGCTTAAAAGAGGTCGAGGTCTCCGATTTTGATAACTTTGTAATATATTACACCTGTATTAGTGCTGAGCTCAGACACCAGCGCATAGAAATCTTATTTTTTTCTTTTTTTTTTAGCTTCACGCTTTTATCCCGCATAGCAGGGTAGAAAAAAAGTACCTAGTGTCAACACACTCCGTACTTCGCTTTCCACCGAATTCGAGACTTGCGTGTTGAGTGGTGGAACTCAACGCCGCTCTTTGTCTTTACCAGAGCGAGGAAGCGCAAGTGATTTAAATACAATTAGTCCCCCGAGTGGGGATCGAATCCACAACCAATCGCGATTGCATTCAGACGCTGTCAGAAGTTATTTATTTATTTGCCACTTTTTGATAATATATAATATAATGGGACTGGGCTTCGCAATTTTATAAACTCGCTAACTAATCACTTTACAATAAAAATATTTTGTAACTGAGCTTAGCACTCTTATAGACCTATAAGAGTGCTAAGCTCACATTACAAAATTGCCAAAATTGGAGACCTCACCCAATTTTAGCTGCCCGCCTTACATTGAACACCTCATATGCTTATTGCATAAAACTGTAAACACGGATGGTTTTAGTTCAATCTCCACTAGGGGAAATGATTATACTTATTTATTTTCATTTCCCGACTCTGATAAGATAAAGAATGGCGTTAAGTTCCGCGACTCGCAACTCGACACGCAATGTTTTGATTCCGAGAGAAAAATGGAGAAAGGAGTGCATGGATGTACCCTAGGTCATAGGTGACCTACGCACTCTTTTCTTCATTTTCCTGTTACTCTGAAGTCAGCTATATATAAAAATTCTTGAATGTTTAGAAATCCAATTAAACGGTTTTATTATACAGTAAAAATTGCACACAATCTGTTTTTATTTTGTATCGTAACAAAAACAGTTAAACTTATTTGAATAGTCAAACGAAACTTCGACATTTATCATTAATTCTCGATAATAAATGAATGTCTAGATAGTTTAAGCTTAAATAGATACACTTAATATTAAAATACGACGTTTTGTCCTATGTCTTAACTTTTTGTTTTTTTAGTTAATTCTAAGATATTGTTTTGTAAATATAAGTAAACATAATATACTGCTTTTAAATGGCCGAAGTTTTCATTTTTTTCTTAATGTTGGCTAATAATAGTATATAAATATATTTTTTTATTAACTATATCCATAGTTAATAAAAAAATATATTTGTATACTATTATTAGTCAACATTAAACAAGCTACGACAAAAATAATTCAGCTGTTCATAAAATTAAAAAAATACTGAATGTCATGAAGTGCAGGAACAATGGAATATACAGAGTAAATTGAACAAAAAACCTAATAGTAAATAATTTATTTCGTTACTTTAGATATATTGCTCAACTGTAGAAAGCAAATTCTTTTCTAAATGAAAGTTTTCAGAGCGTATTGTTTTCTATAACATTACCATTTGATTGTCTTGATTCAACCACCGAAATACCAAATCAACTTTCAAAACTGCTTCGTAGTGCCTCTATGGACCTACACTTAGCCTTTATTCGGCTACATTTGAATAAATTTTGTACCTGATGACTCGTATTTTCTTTCACTTAAAATAACGTAACTTTTGAAAAAGAATAAAATAAGGTATATTTACTTACAGTATTTGTATAGAAATCTTAATTTTATTTCTAACAGAATGAATAATCTTGCATATATTTAAACTGTATATGATAAATTATTTATTTGTCATAATTTACCTATGAATTTTTATAATATATATTTTAAAATAAAATGTTTATAAACACGGTGTTATTAAAAATAACAATATCACTTTTTTCGCACAGCAGGGTAATGGGATAACGTAGTGTTAAAACACTCTGTTGACTGCATTCCGTCCATAAGAGATACATGGCGTCTTAAGTGGCGAAATCAACGCCGCACTTTGTTTACAGAAGCGGAGGATGAAACTAGCAAAAACTAACCAAAGCGATTTTTATTAGCCTTTATCTATTAATAGATCAATGTAAGAGTAAGAAAATTTTGTAATATTAGTTTGATCCTTTTCTGGTCTTCCAGTTTGCTTGAAATATTTGCTAAGAAACTTAGAATCTCTTTATAAGTCAAAATTAAATATTAAAATAATTTATCGTTGAAGTGCTTACTAAAGACAGAATCGCGAAAAAGACCTGTAATAATAACTTACTTCTTCTTAAACTATTTAAGTGTTAAATCAATACGATTTCTTCACATACAAAAGTCATTTACAAAAATAAATTGGCAACCTGTTCACAACAGATAATTAATAACATAAAAAGTGGACCTCCAAAGCACTCTCTAGCTTTCTACTTTAATTTCACGCTTCGAAAGTAAGCAGGAAAATGTTCCAAAGTAACGTTTTTCTTAAGATTATAATTCTCTAAAGGTTCTATGAAGCTGGTAAGAGAGAAATCTTTTTACTAAAATAAGAGTGCTAAACTTAATGATACTTTTAGTTTCACAAATAAAAAATAATTTAACGTACTAGGCTAAATTTAAGAAATTATTTTACATTTTGAATGTAATTTAATTTATATTTTATTTTATATAATATATATATAATTATTTATTTTAATTTATATTTACTTATAACATCGATCCACACTCAAGGGAGTGATTATATTTAAATTATTTTCACTTTTTCGCTCAGCTAATACAAAGTTCGCCGTTGAGTTCCGCCACTAAAAAGCGTAAACTCAAAAAACAAACATATTAATAAATAACCAAAATGTGTACCGAAATTCTTAAAGGAAAAAAAATACATTTTTTCTCCCAAGGCAAAGTAAACATAAAAACACAAAAGTGTAAAGCCACTCCGTTCCCCGCTTTCCTCGAAAATGTGGCTGACAATTGCTAGTAATAATGACGCATTTTTTATTTGAAATAAACAACATTATAATGAGAATATAAAGATAATTAATACATTTTAAATTTGGTGTTAAAGAATAAGAATATTTGTTTAAAAAACATAAATAACACGTAAACGAATTTGCGTGTCAAAAATTTAAACGCAGCATAGTTTAACCCTATGCCTCTTAGATACCATTATAAATATATAACTTAGAAATAGCAATAATATGACAATGAAAGTTACTATATGCTATAATAGCTCGATCTATTAATAGCGATAGGGTATGTTACTCAGTAGTGAACAAAAGTTATATTGAAGTCACAAACCACAAGAATTTGTACGTAGAGGTAGATACTTAACGAATGCATCTTACTTTGTTTGCTTTAAGTTGAAATGCTCTCTTGACATAATCTGAGAACAAAGGAAGCGTTCATCTTACTATTCCGTATTTTATAGCGTCAAAGTAAATATATTTACATTTTCATCTTACGTTCAATAATACTAATGTTTAATGCAGAATGATACCCTAGAATGTGATATTTATAACTAGATATATTATTAAAATATAGGTATAAGTAATTTACTTTTTTTCCGTGTTTTTTTTTCTATGTTAAATTAGAGTTGTAATGTCAATATTACTTTATTTATAGTCACCATTGTCATGGACTTGTAAGAAAATTTCCTTGTATGAAAATTTCTTATAGGTTCAATAATTTAAGTACAAAGTATCAATCTACAATTCATTTTGACAATAAAAGACAATCAATTCAATTTTACATTTAAATATACACAAGCTTCAAAGTAAGCAGTTAGATAAGATATACGAGCAATTTATACTACGATCATCTATTACTACTAAGACGCCATTAAATTTATATTCCATAATCTTTTTTACGTTTTCTATAGACACCTCGTTAGCCACCATCAATAGACATTTCTATACCAGACGAAATTGAACAATATATTCGAATTCTAACAACCAAGCCCGCAGACACTCATGAAAATAAGTAAATAACTTTATAGTGCAATGTCTATTTTAATTTCGCGATAGTAATAAATTATTTTAGTCATAGAATTCCACCTAATCAAAAACCTGCAAACTTGTACAGTAGTAAATCTGACACTGCTCTTAGTAACCAAACCAAGCAAACAGCAATGAAACTTGTTTAGTCAGTCACTGCCGAACTATACTACAATGGTTATATCATTTATAACAACTTAAAAATTCAACCCTATAAAACAAATTTAAAATATTTATCTAACAATTCTAAAAAATATGTCTATAATATAAGTTTTTAAAAGTAAGTAGAGTAGAGAGTCGTAGAGTGTTAAAATAAAGACGACGTTCGATTACGACAAAAAATAAAAAGTAGTTATCGCTGTTTAATAGGATGTTAAGAAGATCATATCGATCAGGTGTATAATAAATAATTATCCGCATAAATTAACGCAACTAATCAAACTAACTCTAGGTTGTAGAACTAATTTACCATCAAAATTTCACTTAAGATTTTTTAACTAGTAACTTCAAAATATATTAAATATATTATATATTAACAGAGAAACCAAACGACGGGAAAGAAAATCTAAGCTTCCACAAGAAATATCCATTTCAATGGCTACGCTTTGAAATGTCAAGAATAGGGACAGGCGACGGCTCTACCTATCATTAATGACAAAGTATAGCTCTGTGGTTTTCTAGGCTAAGGAGGGATTAAAGTTTGATTGGCATTTCATAGTCTTTAGGCGACGTAAGAACGTCGTTAAGTGCCAAATCACCTGCTCATTGTGCTGGGTCACATCGCAAAGAGAATAGACCGGTTCTATTTATAATTTAGCAGCATTTATGTCTTACTATATATCGTCTCTTGCCTTACTTTTGATTAACTTTACATAAAATAATATAAATTTTTTATTTATATAAGAAATATAACATAAGATGTTAGAATTTATTATTTTTTATATACTTGTATAACTTTTTGTATAACTTTTATGTATAACTTTTTCGTTAACCACCCAGTGATTTATAGAAAAAGGGACTACTGGTCGTCAACAAATGAAATCCAACTTGTAGGTTTATATGTCAACTAAGAATTATACTAAATATAATACGGAAGATTATACAATTATGTTAATGAGTACATTCAATACATTATTTCAAATAGAATTTCATAGAAATTAGTAAGTTTTTCTTATATTACAATATAAAAATCTAATATTTAATGTAGTTGAGACCAAAACATACTAAGCATGTCAGTCTGTTACAAAAATATATATAATTATAATCAAAATTTAAACTTTTCTGAAGATGAGTGATAACTACTACAAAAGGAAACGGCAGCCCCGCCATTATCTGCACAGTTAAACCTTTTGTGCGAACTCTATTCACTAGAGAATAATTAATATTGTGATGCGATTGTGTTGACGGCAACCTCAAGACCAAGTCTACGCTGAGATTATAACATTTCATATTTCAACTTATTTTTTGACTATTTACTCTCTAAGAATAAATTAGATTCTTGCCTTTATTAAGAATATTTAAGTAACTATTCACTGTAGTTGTTTTACCGATTGTATAATATAAATTATTCTTTTCAATCAATCTGTTTGACTTGTTCACTATGCTACTAAAAAAATATTAGCCACTAAATACCTCTTAATCTTCTTTATCAATGATATATCAACTTATTACATGGATAATAAGCTAGTTAAAATCTCAAAACTGAATTTATGTAAAAGTATACGCTTTCTCAGTAGAGTAATTTTAAAATATTGTTAATCTTATTGTCCAATATCTCAGCTTTAAATTACAATTACTAATAAAATGTTTCAACTAAATAAAATTTAAGTTCAAATGCTCTAACTCTATATAATCTCTGGACAAAGACAGCCATGTTCACATTAAACCACGACACTGCTCTACATGCTCAAACCAGTCTAATTAATTTAGATTTTAATATTAATACTTCTTGTAGTTAAATTATTATTATTATATATTTATTACACAAATATAATTTTCACTCTTTAGTTCTTTTATATTCTTATTTTTTTTTACTAAATTTCGTTTTACCAGTCTGTATAAAATATTCCGGAATATAAATTAATCAACAGAAAAAATCGATACATTTTATCCTATATTGAAGAATATTTATGAGTGCGTAGAATGTAAATATATAGGTATAGATTATATAAAATAGCAATTCAGGGTTTAATGAAATTTTATTTCTTTATATTTCTCTAAAAAGCTATGTATATTGGAAGAGTTTTATACAACATTATTATATATATTGACCAACCGATTTCCACATATAGAGGATTATTATTGTAAACATTAAATCACCTATTATAGTAAGGTAATATTTTTCGTAATAATGTCACATATCGCCTTTTGAAAGTAAAAATAATGCATATTATGGGTGCGAAAACTATAGTTTTAACTTTAAAAAAGCAAAGATTATTCTTGCATTATTTCTACATCATTTACGACGTAACACGCTAAAGACACTTCGTAGAAACGAAGTGAGCGTTTGTCACTTAACTCCTTCAGTGAAAACTCGCGACGAATTGTAAAATAGTACAAGGAAAATTATGCCAAGTTTCAAAAACAACTGCAGAATAAAATTCAAAGGCGTATTATTCCTTCTATAATAGAAAGTATGAGTGGGGCATAAATATTTATGTACATATTAATAAGTAGAGGAAAACTTTCAACTCCTTATTATGAAAATTAGGCGGAGTATGAAATTTTGCATAATTAAAGTCTGTAAAGAGAAGTAAATAACGCATTAAAAATAAATTAAATACAATTAATGTACTTAATATCACACATACGTTCGTCAAACACATTTATACTTTACGCTTTCAACTGGCTTATTTTTTTAGATTATTTTTTTTTTAATTTTAACTAGGCTTTTTCAATATCGTGGCGCTACATATTTTCTTTGGTCTTCAGTAATATATCAATGATTGCAATAATTGGTATTGGTAGTATAAATATTTCATGCATCTTTAGAAAACGAAAGCAACCATGCTGATTCTTTTTTTTTCATGTAATTGTATAAATTAAAATTAGTTTAGTTTCGCTTGCAACTAGTTTACCTCAAGAGGGTGGACCCTAACAAAAGCATGCTATTCTCGTATAAGATGCTATTGGGGAGTAGAGCCATGACTGATTGTACGAAATAGGTTTGTCACTGGAAATGAACGGAGTAACTTAATATTAGGTTTGCTTTGAACTTATATTGATATAAATATATATTGATATATATTGATATATTGATATATTGATTGATTGATATATACACCTATATTGATGCTAAACATTATTGATCGTTATTCACATTCAAACAAAGAGGCCGGTCATGGCGCAGTGTGATATCGTTTAACTGTAAACTAGATCGGTTGTGGGTTCAATTCCCACTCAAAGAAGTGATTATATTTAAATTATTTCGACTTTCTCGCTCTGGTAATTTCTGTCTACCCTGCTATGGATAAAAGCGTAAAGCTTAAAAAAATAAAAAACTAAACAAAATAATACAATACAAATCGTTAGATATTACGATGGTATCGAACAAAAATAAATTTAGAAACGAGCAAAAAGAGTCTTTTCTAAATCCTATGTTCCTATTTTCAAAAGGTGGTATCACAAAATTAAATGGCTATTGGTAGGTATGAAATTCAATTTCATATACCTATCTACAGAAGTGAAAGAAATAAAATTCAGTTCTATTTGAACTTCGATAGCAGGAGTTCGAAACATCGACGTGTCGCAAACTACGAGGTGACGGTTTGTTTGGAATGGGTTTACATGTGCTGTGACGTAATCGCGATTCCCTGGGGATATCTTATTTTAAAGACTCATTGACCAATTTTTTCTCAATCTATACATAAATTGTACAAATTAAATTTTCTCTAAAAATAATTATTACATTTATCACCGATAGGCAGAATCTAACATTTAACACTATGTTCTCCATAGTGTTTTTTCATGTCGAGGAATGGAACCCACAATGCAGTCACGACGTTTTCTCTCTTTATATATGTAAATTGTGCATGTAAATTTTATTTAAGTTTTAACGTGGTTTCACTGACAACGACAAAAAGCATCTGTACCACTAAGAAAGGTTACTAAACTTTGATTGGTCTTTCATAGTCTTGGGCAGTGTAAGAACATCGTTAAGTTTAGTGTTGCCACAAATCGCCTGCTCATTGCCAACTGGAACACTCGTACGGGTATAAAGCCGATATACACCCGGTTAGCACTTCTTCCTTAAGACATTAACCATTAAACTGAACTTTTATGGTCTTGTTATGTTACTACTACAACTGATATAATGAGTATTGTGAAACTTAGTAAGATTTTATAATTTTATATAACTCTATTCTTCCACCGTGTCTTCAACTGGGTTTGACTTCATGCAATTAATATTTTTATCGCTATAAATTTAGATAAAAAATTCTAAAAATATAAAAAACCTCGTTACTGGTTTTAAAAATAGATTGGCATTAAAGTTAATTTAGTTTTTTTTACCAATAATTTCCTATTATATAATATTAAATTAAAAAAATGTCTGTTCTAAAATGATTTCTTATTTCGGTGATTTCGTTTTGAAACCTAATCTCAAGCATAATTACAGGAAGAATCTTATCCTATTGTACTTGACGATTTAATAAGGATCAGCTATCACGTTAAATTTTTAGATCAACATAAGTACTATTTAAAACGCAATACATTTAAAATAAGTTTATAATAGATTTCTCCATCTTGAGAGTGAAGTTACTAGTGAAACTATTAATTACACTTTCTTTCAAACAAAATTGCAACGTAAAATGCTGTAATGCAAAATTTCGTACGCCGAACAGAACTGTAACTGGATTAAAAGCTCTATATAATACCCAATGCTGAGTTGCTTCAGTTTCACGGCGAAGTTTTCGACAGATTGTTGCAAAATTAATTAATTTATAAAGAATTTATTTATGTTTTACGCAGAGCTTTGAGAGCAAACTTCATTTAATTAATACAATTGTATTACTTCTTTTACCCATTAGCGGCTTAAATTTAAGATTAAAAGATAAGTGTTTATCTATTTTGATATTATTATCAGATATATGTTAGTAATTTATAAATCAATCTTCATCGGTTTGGGTGAATACATATATATATATATATATATATATATATATATATATATATATATATATATATATATATATATATATATATATATATATATATATATATATATATATATATATATATATATATATATATATATATAAAATGTTGACGACCACGCTTTAAACTAATTTTTATTTGTACGAATATTACATATCGGCACTAATCGTAATGACGAAGTGACATGTCAGGGCTAAAGATGCAACATTTTTTTTAAAAACTATCAGTGAAATTTAACATTTCTGAACCTTTTTTTATTCTAAAATCAAAATAGCCTAGGTTATGAAACTGGTCATCTACCAATAGAAGTCCAATTAAAATCGGTCCAGCCATTCCAGAGACTCGCTGGAACAAATAGACAGATACATAGATATCAAATTTATAAATTTAAATATTTTAAAAACCAATATAGACACACTCCAATTATATTTATATGTATAGATTTATTATGTAATATTTATATTTCAAAAAATCATTTTTAAGCCACTTTATAATTGTCCTAAGTTTATTTGGGTTCATCGTAAATTTCTTATAAGGTACGTCTAATACACAACATGTAAACAGATTGTATCACTAATGTAGATAGTCATATTTACCTGAATTAATTTAAATTTATTTTACTATGCCGAAGTATAAAATAATTAATCGTACAAAACGAAAGGAAATCTGAAAACAAAGTCTGAGCGCGCTTTTAAATTAAAGATTAATTTAATAGATTTCAGAAACAGAAGTTAGGCTATTAATTTTCATGATTTTGAAAAGCTTGTTATTAGCTTGATGCTTAAAGACGGATTATGGTAAATTTAATATATATTCTTTTGCATAATTGTTTTCTTAATAAAATTATTATATATTTAAACTAAATATTATGACCCTGATTTGGTCTTTGGAGTTTTAAATGGAAGTGCATATGACATGAGACACGTCAAAAAATGGACCTCAGTTGTCCATCATAGACCAATAACAGCGTTAACGGGCAGTTGGAAACCTGTGAATGTGAAAACTGATCTAACCACAACGTGTTAACGGTCTCATTATGATGATAACGGGATGATAAATATACTAGAAGATTCGGCGCGTTCCGCTCGGCTTCGCTCGTGTGTTCGTTGATATAAAGTGTCTAACAAGTAACGTATTAGTACTTAATATAATAACCATATAGTACTAAATATTTATCGTTATATTATGATGAGATTAAAATGATTAATATTGCCGTTATGCTATCCTAATGACCTAGGTAGCTGTAGTTTCGTTCAAATTCATATAGTAGTTTTTGCGTAAAAGCAATATTAATAGGGTTTAGCGTGTGCGCCCGTTCGAGTCGCAAATCGGCGATGACCCATCTTTTAGGAAAGGCAAAAATTTGTCTACAATAAATACTTCAAGTGACAAATATGTCGATTCCGATAAGTGTTTGATAAATATTCTAAAATGTGCATTGTAAAAAAGTGTTCAATTTAATTATATTTGTAGTTGACTACACATATACTAACATTTACAAACAAAAAATATATATAAAATATTTCAAGATTAAGGACAACCTTATACAATAATAAATATATAAATAATTTATAAATAACTCCTTGTACAATACTAGTAATTAATTATTTAAAAAAAAACAATATTGTACAGTACTAAACATTTTCTTGGCGTTCCCTTATTGTACTTCGCGCGTTGCTAATACTAAATGATATAAATGTATATACAATGTGTGTCTCGAAGGAACTTCTACTACCTCTTTCATTTAATCCGTCCATGGATTTTATTCACGAGAGAATATAATTAATATTGTAATGCAATTACGTTGATGGTAACCGCAGAATCGTAGTTAGTACTTTACAGTATTACATTTAATGTATAATTTATTTGTTAATTAAATAATTTATTTACTCTGCGGTCTTCATATAAGATGGAATATTGCTAAGTGATATAAGAGTTGTATATGTTTATAAAATAAAATTTATTGAGTTTATTAAGTAGATTTGTTGAGGCCACCGTGGTGCAGTGGCAAAACGTGTGATTGTGGATGATGTTGGTTATGGGTTCCATTCCTAGTCGAGGAAATTAATTAGATTTGATATTTATTTTTATTTCTCCGCTCTGGTAAACAAACAGCGGCGTTGAAGTCTCCACTCAACACGCAATGTCGGAGGAAAAGCAACCAACGGAGTGTCTTGACACTAGGTTGTATCTGACTATCCTGCTATGCGAGAAGAAACCATGAAGCAGCTTTTTTCGTTTTTGTTCGTAGATTCTACCATTAAACTAATTAGAAATAATTAATTTTGGGTGAATCTTAAATATAAAATTGTTTTATTTTTTCATGTTATTTTTAATTAAGTTACTTGTAGGTCAAAGAATGGTCGTAATAAATCATGAAAGGGAAACAGTCATCATTTAATCAATTTATTAACATTATGATAAAATTAATCTTTAATTTTAATGAAAATGTTAGAACAAACCTTAGAAAGCAATGCGTCATTTCTATCTGTTAAGTGAAAGGCTCATTAGATTGCAGTTAAAAAGTCATTAATCGGGAATAAATGGAGGCGGCGAAACAAAGGGTGGCTAAGGGAGGTGCTAATGAACCCACTGTTAAAAGGTGCGATAACGCTTTGATTACATAGCGTTTGCGGCCTGTTTTAATTGCAAATCTGAACTGTTTTTACAATTTTCATTCATAATAGACGTGTGTTTAATTCATCATAGCAAAATGGTACGAATAAAATACAGGTACTCAGGTAAGGTACAAAGGGGAACGGTAAGACCAAAATTATTGGCGTGACTTCCACCACTGGAAGCGCAATGTCTCGAACTCAGTAAAAAAGCGATGAATGAAATGTATCGAATCCCCTTGCTCACTGCGACGCAAGATACAACGTTGATCTGTTTACTATTTTACAATAATTATTAATCAAATCGAATGTAAAATATGTATACTTTAACATTTTCGCTATTTACACCAGTGCATGATCCAAGCAATTTAGCTATTCGTTGTTAACATGAAAGTATTTAATTTGGTATAGTTATATTAGGAAACTTATTAATGCTTTTAAAAGCTCCAAAGTTTCACTAAATACTGAAATTAAATTAATTATACATGAGCTTTAGCGCTTTTACGAGTACTTATTTTATCAATATTCAAAACCATTAGATTATTATTAGGTTAAACAGTAATTTAATTTAGGCGTTATTAAATCAATATTTCACTAATGTTTCCACAGCCTTCGTTAATTATACATTATAATTTGTTCAAGTGAATTTGATGAAAATATGAAAATGCAGTTAATAGGCTTTGTAGTTTTCGTTAATATTTTATTTTTACTATGAATTTATAAAATAATTTGTATAAAAAAATATTTTATGTTAAAAAAGACCTATCTTTTAGGAACGACCAGATTACTCTGAATAAAATAACTATATATAATAATACTTCTAGTAATATTGTTTTTATAATTTGTAATTATCTTTTTTACCATAACTTATCCATTTAAACTGTATATAACCTGCGAAAGGTCAACAAGATCTTTCCTTGCTACAATTATAATATTGATTTCCGTCTAATTTTTTTTATCGCTTTTAATTATCATTTCATTGTTTAATCTGAGCGATAAGATATTTTATTTCTGTCAATATAATCACGTAAGCACAATTCTTGTCTATTTCTTTTTACCTAAATAAGCAAGCTGCTTATGAAATCAAAAATATATGTCTATAATAAATGTAATAACTGAAAACGACTTGTTTTTATTTTATTATTAACAATACAAAATACATAATTGTGGTACGGTTATAACAAGTCACGCGCTTTACATACACACACTCAAAAGTAATGACGTTTCCCGCTTAGCTCCAGTTATATTTATTTAGGGTTGTTATATTTATTTAGGTTAGTAGTGTCCCTTGTTGATGTTTCCTGCTTGCCTAAATCGCCCTCACTGGTACAAGACTATATTATCGATTAATTAATCGATAATCGATATATCACTGAGCGAATCCTAATGATAACATTATCATCTTTGCTCACATCCGAAAGCAATTAACAATGTTTTAGATATTTTAAATTATTGATATGTTATTTGAGTAGTTAGTAAGTCAATTAGTAAGCTTTTATCCTGCATCGCAAGGTAAACAGGAAGTACCTAGTGTTAAGACATTCGATACTTCAGTTTCCGAAGAATTCAAGACAGCGCGTAAGTATCGGATCTTAGCACTACGAGCACCGTCTTACCAGAGCGAGCAAACAAGAATAATTTAAATATATTTTTCCCCCGATTCAATAAAGGCAACATAATAATGATAAACATAATTTTGTTTTTTAGCTTCACGCTTTTAACATGCATAGCAGGGTGACAGGTAGTATCTAGTGTCAAAACACTCGTGTCTAAGACGGAACTCAACGTCGTGCTTTATCTTACCTGAGCGGCGAAATGAAAAAGAAATTAAAAATAAACATTTCACCTAAGGGGAAACGAACCCACAACCGGTCGCGCTTACTGTCAAACGTTGTTCCTGTTATATTTTCATATATTTAGTATATTTAGTAGACTAGGCTTTTCTATAATCACATATTCCACTGCACCAGAACAACTTATTATAACAAACTTGTGAAAACTTTTGAAACGCTCATAAGCATCGCAGAAAACATAAACAGGCACACAGCGCTTTTTATAAAGTTATAAGCAACTCGATTAAAGAAGTAAACTAAGGAAGTTACTAGCTAGATAGAAAACGGCTTGGACACATCCTTAGTGAATCGTCAAGACAAATATTATATTATTTTTAAAAATAATATACGTATGATTAAAAAAGTATTCATAATTTTAGCAGGAATTCTTTTTGTCATATTCGCACATATAACCAAATAAACCTGTTTTCAATTTCTTATTTATTTCATTGCGGCGACAACGACACAAAGGCTATGTAAGTAGAAGAAAAGTATAAACGTTGTGAATATTTTAGACATATTTAAAATATAATTTAACAACTGTATCCTGGAATTCTATATACACGTAAAAATCAACCATAATTCTAAATTTAAGATGAACTCACGGACTTCAACTATTTATCATCACGATAAATTGTTGAAAATTGATTCTGTGAAACAAAGTAAATTTAAAGCAAATTTAAAATGCAAGAAAAGACGAATTCTTAATCAACATGTCGGGATTCAGAAGTTACGACATCTCAGCGACACAGCAAACGCTAAATGCAAATTCAGCGAAATAAGTCGAAGGCGATACCTATCACCAAACTCGCGTACGAATTGCGGAAAAAATCCATTTAAATGTAGATTGTCTTCAGTAATACTTCCATTTGTTTTTGTCCCAGAGTCACCGCTGAGATACGATTCAAGCTCGCAAACCGTTTTATGGCCGCACTACCTTTTACACCCTCACCTATTTCTTTACGTTTGAATAAGTAATCTTACTTATTATAACCCATTTTTCGTTCTTTCAACGTATCTTTGTATCAAATTGGATATTTTTCATTGGAATTCTGTCTTTGTTCTTAAATATAGATAATACAGTGAGTGATTTTTTTATTGTATAACATAATTTGTATAGTATAATAAATACTCCTTATTCTATATTTTCATTTATACAAGCTATATGAAACTAATAATATAAAAATCCAAACATATAATTTTAATATCAAATATTAATTAATTATTTAATAAGTTGTTTTCTCCCAACAACGGTCGCAATGCATGCATCTCTGTATTATAAATCACTATAATGTCTACAACATACCCGTAACTACATAATCAACATACATAATTGAACACCGAACATAGCAATGTTGTTATCCATTCAGATCGCGACTCAATTAATTACACTTGTCCAGATATTAAGCTATTGAGGACGAGCTATGGAACTATTACCGAGAACCTGTCGATAATTTCCATTCGCGTCATTACATCGACCAATAAGACAATCTATATAATAATCCTACCTGTATTCTAACTCGCCTATTTTTTTTAGTCTATTAAGAGGTTATAGGCGTAGTTTTTCTATAAATTATTTGCACGGTGTTCCTCTATAGAATATTATTGAACTCCAGAATTCGAGCAAAAAACAGAGAATGGAATGTCTTCACACTAAATTCTCTCTCTTGCCCGGCAACATAGAAAAATGGGGAATCCGGTCGTGCCGCAATGGGACAACGTCTGACTGTAAACCCAATCAGTTATTAGTTCGATTCCCACTCGGGGGAATTATATTTAAAAATTTTTACATTGCTCTGATAAGGCAAAGCGCGGCGTGGAGTTCCATCACTCACGTAATATCTCGAATTCGGCGGAAAAAGTAATACAGAGTGTCTTAACACTAGGTACTTCCTGTATACACAGCGGATAAAAGTGTGAAGCTGAAAAGAAAAATCCTGAAAAAAAGAATTATACATATAGAGAACCAATAAAAGCATAATATGGTATTATGAACAATAATCGAGGATATAGATCAAGCTTGTAGATAGCGGAAATGTCATCGGGAATAGATTTCGATTGGATCAGAAATAAATTTCTCTCGAACATTCTACGTACGACGTATGGCAATAACATATTTTTTTCCATTACGATGCAATTCGATGAATCATTGGTACGTTGAGCATTTCGCGCGTCGTCGTTGACCCATATAGAAAATGTTTGCAAAATGGATTTTAAGTTTAAAACGTAATCGACTTTACGCTTTGAATTTTTAATATGTTTTCATATATTGTGTTGAAATTTTATTTATTTGACAGTTTTTAGGAAATATGAATACATATGCCAATAAATTAAGTTTATTGACCGTTATTTATTATATAAAATCGAAAAAAATATTTCTGCTTAATATTTTGTATGTAAATTTAATAAATAACTAGTATAATTAGTATAATAAGCCGTAGCAATAAATAATTTATTTAGTAAGCTACTTGATAACACTCATAAAATCTAGATTAAGTAATAAACCTTAATTCTAAGTGTATGAATAAACCTTAATTTTATTGAAGGCACTTAAAAAGCTTATAACTTTGGCGTTAATACTTCAAATATATGGCAAAAATTATATGTTTCAATTAATATAAAATGCAAGTACTGTTTTTAAAACATCACTACTATAATGCCAAATTTGAAACTCAAACAGCCAATTAGAACTTTATCTGTTTACATTCTTTCCTTTATTTTATTAGACAAAGCATAACGATAGACATCTTGGAGTAAAATAACAAGAATAAATTTTGAAAAAGTAATTACAGCTTATGTTATTAGTGCTTCTCCTTCACCTCAGGGTTGCCTTCCAAAGATTGGTGGCAGCGATACGGCCGCCTGTTGTATATTTTACTTTCAACAATTATGTATTTTTATACATGTTATATGATGTCAATAAAACATTTCACATTTCACGCGAAATATATATATATATATATATATATATATATATATATATATATATATTACATTTCATGTATTCATGTTCTGTTAAATTTTTACATTACACTGATCATTTTAATAACGGTTTTATTATAGTATAGTATAAAAATGAAAAGTCACTATCATGTGAAAACACATGTGACTCTTAGTCATTTATGGATACATGTAATCAGATGTGTACATCTTAAGTTACAGATGCAAACGAAAATTACATGTGGATACGTAATACGTTTCATATGTGCATGTATAAAACTAATAGCAAACATATAACGTAATATTTAGATCAATTAGATCGCATATACACATGTGATCATCATCTAGAAACGATTTTTAAACAGAGTCGGATTAAGAAGATTTAAGTGTCTTCGTTTGCTTATACTCACAGGGCCGGTTTGAAGAAATATGAGTTTTCATGTAACAGTTTATATGTAAAAATAATATAGCTGGCATAGAAGAAAAGCATTACTTCTTGTAGGGTCAGTTGTAACTAGACTGTTCTAGTGAAATTATAATAAACTGCTGTCAGGTAATAAAACTAATTATATCTACAGAGAATTTTTACGAAAAAAAATATTTTTTTATAACACGAAATTTTGTCCTCAATTTTTTTTACGTTTGTTTATTATATATAAAATTTTATTATATATATTCTTGTTCCTATATAAGCAACTCTTCTTCTTCTTCTTAGCGTTAATCCTGTCTTGTGACGGGGTCCGCTTTCCTGCTATTCTTCTTCCACTTCGCTCTATCATGGACATCTTCCTCCTCCAGATCGCAGCTATTCATGTCGTTCGTGACAACGCTCAACCACCGCAATCTCGGTCTTCCCCTTCGTCGCTTGCCAGGTAAAGTGAAGTTGAGCGTTCTATTGCCTATGTATTGAGGTGGTCTTCTTTTAACATGCCCATACCATCGTAGCCGATTTTCTTGCAATTTGTCAGCGATGTCGCGTATCCCGAGGCTACCCCGCACGTGTACGTTGCGGATTGTCGAGCCTCGTCACTCCGCACATCCACCTTAGCATTTTCATCTCCGTCACACGAATGGAATTAACATGCTTTTTTGTTACTGCCCACGTCTCGCTTCCATATGTGAGAACTGGTCTTATGATGGACTT
Source organism: Dryadula phaetusa (assembly GCA_032432895.1). Classification (NCBI taxonomy): domain Eukaryota; kingdom Metazoa; phylum Arthropoda; class Insecta; order Lepidoptera; family Nymphalidae; genus Dryadula; species Dryadula phaetusa. The sequence continues at coordinate 1,321,765 of JAOYRS010000059.1, forward strand.
ATAAACTAGCCTTTAAGCTTGATGGGCATCCTCGTGTCACAAGTGACTCCAGTAAGCTCGCGCCATTTTATCCAAACAGTGGATATACGGTGTTGAAGGTTGCTTTCTAGACTACCGAATTTGTCTATCATGCTACCCAGGTATTTGTACTCGTCGCACCGTTGTACCTCCTGGCCATCAATCACTATTGGGTCAGTGCGAGGGGTAGAGACATAACATTCCATGTACTGGGTCTTAGCTACACTTAGTACCAATCCTCCTGCTTGTAGTTGTTCTTTCCACGCGCTTAATGCTACTTCCAGATCTTGGCGATTTGATGTACATATTGCTACATCGTCTGCGTATATGAAAGTCCATGAAGCTTTTTGTTGAGCATCTTCAGTGAGTGTATCCAGCACTAGACTGAACAAGAACGGACTTAGCACTGAACCTTGATGAACCCCTTCAGTGACTGGGATGGATTTAGTCACTCCCACCGGTGTTCTTATGAAGGAACGCGCATTTCTATACATGTCGGCAATGGAGGAGACATATGCTTCAGGGATATTACGAAACCTGAGACTCCACCATATAGTGTCTCTAGGGACTCGATCAAAAGCCTTTTCCATATCCAGAAATGCAACGTAAAGGGGTTTCTCTTTAGCTCTGTATTCTTCAGCTATCATGGTCATGGCAAATATCGGGTCAATTGTTGACAAACCTGGCACAAATCCGTACTGATTTTCGGAGAGCGTACATTCGGCACGTAGACGGCTGTCAATGACTTTCTTATACAGCTTCATTGTATGGCACATTAACTTAATGCTACTTTTGCCTTTGTAGAGGGGAATTATCACGCTCATTCTCCAAGCACCCGGAATGCCGCCTTGTTCCAGCAATATTTTGTTAAACAAGTTTGTCAACACGATTATTCCTAAATCACCCAGACACTTCCACGCTTCCACAGAAATGCCATCTGGACCCATGGCCTTTTTGTTGGGCATTTTCTTAAGCGCTACATTAACTCCCTTGCTGTTATAGGGGGTATGAGGCCCAGGTTTTTACCAACTCGTGGTAAGCAGACTTCCGTGATATTAGTGTTCAACAAACCATCATAATACTTGTGCCATGTTTTTAAGATATCCATGTTATTGTACACCAAATTTCCATCTGGTCCCTTAAGTATTTTATTTTTTACAAAATCTCTGGTAGCCAGGTTGCGCAATTTAGCTAACTTGTATATGAGCTTATGACCGTCTCTCTTTTCTAAGGATGCATACAGTTCTTTTGTAGCTTTTGATCTTTCTACTGCGATCACCTTTCGGGCCTCTTTCTTACTCTGTTTATACCGCTGTCTATCTTCATTTGTCTTGGTGGATTGCCATGTTTTAAACGCCTCTTTCTTTTTTCTAAGGACTGTGCGTACCAGTTCACTCCACAACCACGTCTCCATTGATATGCGCTTTCCACCTTTCGTTTGCCCCAGTACCTTTCCTGCTGCTTTTATTATCTTGGCTTGTATGTCCATCCACATCATGTTTACATCTTTATGAACTTCTCCCGGGAATATAACGTTATCTAATTCATTACAAAACTCCTGTACCTTGTCTCCTTTCAAGAGCCACCATTTGATGAGTTCTGGTTCCTTTTCTCTTCTAGGTGTTGCTTTTGGTTTAAAAGTCATGTCCATGACGACAACTCGATGCTGTGGTGCAACGCATTCTCCGGGTATAACTTTGCAATTTTTGACCCTACTGATTAGGTTTCTGTTTACCAGAATATAATCGATCTGTGAACTCGTTGTGCCACTTTTATATGTGATCAAATGTTCAGGCTTCTTGTTGAAAAACGTGTTGACTATAGCTAGATCGTGAGAAATGGCGGATTCCATGATCGATTTACCCTCTTCGTTTGCAAACCATATCCGTGACCTCCGTGTATGCGTTGAAACGGTTGATACTCTCTACCCACGTGGCCATTTAAGTCACTGCCCATTATGGTAATTTCGGTACTAGGTATTTCTTGTAAGATGTCATCTAGAAGAGTCCAAAATAACTTTTTTTCAGCTTTAGTACACCGTACTTGAGGGGCATAGACAGTAACGATGTTCACTACCTCACCATGAACCACAACTTTGACACTCATAGCTCTGTCACTAAAGCGCTATACTTCGATTATATTGTCGAGATGTTCTTGACTAATTGCTATTGCCACGCCATTTTGTCTTCCTCGCGATCCTGTGTACATTAGTTTGTATCCTTCCCCGATGTTACGAGACTTGGAACCTTGCCATTTGGTTTCCTGAAGACAGATGATATCCAACCTGCGGCGTTTAAATAAGTCTGCGAGTTCTTTAGTTCTCCCTAAAAGGGTTCCAACATTCAACGTAGCGAAGCGGACTTTCTTGTTGCTTTCCGGGACTAGCTTCTTTAGTCGGACCCGTCCTTGATCCGATAGCCCTCGTATACTTGTCGCAGAGGTAAGGCGATGTATCTGCGAGTCGTTTTGTGGCGACGCCCTATCTGTCTTACGATATTCCCTTTGCAACCTTTTCATCCGTTCCAGAAAATTGACGTTTTGGGTTTATTAGTCCAGTGCCGATTGTCATCTGACGCACTAAAACCTGTTTCATGTTGAAGCAGGAAAACCCTCGAACCTAAGTTATTAGTTCGATAGTGTAAGTATTTAGGCTTACACAAAGTGAGATCTGGTTATACTGCCAAGCAGTCGTCAGAGCCTAGTCTAGCAGGGAGTACCACGGTGACTACAAGAAATCACCGTCGCTAGCTATTCATACGAACTACCAGCGCGGGCAGGTGAGGTTGACAGTTGGGTCGGATTAGGTCTTAGTTCCGTTTTCCCCTTACTCCCCACTCCCCATTTATCATGTAGAGTTGCTTCCTATATAAGCAACTCTACATGATAAATCTCAGCTTTCTTCATAGAGTTGCTACATCAGTAAATAAGCGATAGATATTACGCAAACAACGTCACAGATTATAGCTAATAATAATATAATATGGAGGAGAATATTTGCACGTCTACTATATAAAATACTGCTGAGTTAAAATGCAGAAAGTCAAATTTTTAAAAAATAATTCAGATTCAATACATTTATATCTTGTGTCAATGTATTTTGAACATCAACTATTATTTTAGTAAAACTCCTTTCAAGGAGTCATTGTAAGATTAATCTTAGAAAGACTCCTTGAAAGGAGTTTTACTAAAATAATAGTTCATGTAGTGGATGTGAAGATTAATCTTAGAATGACAAATTTAAAAATAAAGTAAAGGAGAAATAAAATTATTTAATAATTGGTACCACAAGAGCTGAAAGCCATAGACAACCACTTGAGGCGGCTCGAGCAGGTATGTTAGCGCAACGTGAATACGCAAACGCAGTGCGCTTGTTATTTTAACAATACTATATTATCTCAAAGCTATTTAACATATGGAGTAATGATAACAAAAAAAACATATTTTAAATCAAAAATAAGACCACGATAGACCAAGCTTAAAATTATTTGCATCAACATTTGACATGAAGATTTTATTTTTATCTTTGAAGCGTTTGACTGTAAATTAAATGAGTTGTGGGTTCAATTTAGGAAGATTTCTACACGAGGGAATATATATATTCCAATTGTCTTCATTTCCTCCTCTGGTAAGACAAAACGCGACGGTGAGTTCCGCCGAGTTCTGAATTCAGACGGAAAACGCAGAATGTAGTATCTTGACACTAGATTCTCCCTGATTATCATGCTAGGTGAGATAAAGTGTGAAGCTATTCTACAAAAAATATGTGCAAATTAATAAAAAACATAGTAGACCATAAATAAAAAAATATAACCTCTAAATAATATCACCAAGTAAACTCTACTCAGGTAAGGTGATAGCAGCTTAAGTGAAGTATTTAACTTATTTCAACAAAAAAGCTACTTCTTAAACGAGTTGGACCATGATTTTTATTACATTACTTACTTTTTATTGAACTTTTATCGTTTTCCGTACTTCGTTATTTGATTAAACTTAAAATATTTTTAAGGACTTTATTTAGTACTTATATATCTACCTATATTTATCACTGAAAAGTTTTGACGATATAATATTGCTGATGTCAGTTGATATCTGTTGATGCCAGTTTAAAGAGAAAATCTGCTCCTTTTTTCAGCTTTACGCTTTATCCCGCAAAGCAGAGTAGTCAGAGACAACCTACATTCTTTACCTTTTGTCTTACCAGAGCGGAGAAATGCAAATAAGTTTTAAATATAATCATTTCCCCAAGTGGGAATCGAACTCACAACGAATCACATTTACAATCAAACGTCTCTGCTCCACGATAGCTTGTTTTTATTTGGTTTAGTTTTTTATTCTATATTAAAGATCGAGTAAGTGCCTACTATAAGAAAAGTTTATGCTATTATAAGTTGACTGTAAAAGAAAACTTATATTAACGTATAAATTAAGCTTCTAATATCCAACGATTTAATGAAGCTAATTAAACTGTTGTAATATTATACATACTTGTATAATTTTAATTGTTTTAAGGAAAAACTTTCATTTATATTTTTATTGTATTGAGAGTTATTGTATTGTATATGCATATTAAAAAATATGTTTAAATTGTTAATAACATTTTTTTACCACTTGGGACCCACATCACAAAAATTTAAAGGCTCAAATCCGGCCAACAGGGAGCAAGATACAGTCAGCTCATTCTAAAAATATCCAGGACAATACGCGAGGCAATTAAGAAACAGATAGCGGTAGATTGATATTATTAATTTTTGTATCAACCGACAGACGAATGCTACCTCAGTCTACCTGTGACAACGGACTACTACAAAGCTCGAAACGTCGGGTTTCAGAAATACATAATAAAACTAATCTTATTTTTTTCATAAGTACAACAAATAATATTTATTATTTTTAAAGTGTGGACTTAGGATTAGAAAACATTTTTGGAAAAACGTATAAAAATTTGAACGCAGCGGGATTTGAACCCGCGCCTCTTGCAACCGTCCAATCACTCTGACCGCCAAGCCATGCATTCTATACTACCAGCTGCGTTGAAATTCTGATACGTTTGTTACAACTTACTTATCTTGTTAGTATCTCTGTAGACTAAACCATCTTTGTAACAATAAATAACTTGTTATAAAGAGATATTTATACAGATCCAGTTTATAGATATACTAAAAGAAGTCGAAGGAAATTACTGCTCTAATATGCATACAAAGGATTTGATAGATTTCATTTAATGTCTAAATAAACGCTCTTTTTACGTAAACTCGCCGTTCAAATGTATTCTGGAACAGATATCGACAAGCGGCTTAGCTTAAATTGAAAGATATTGGCGGAGAAAGGTTTGCTTGCCTTATTTCAATCCTATCAGGTACACGCGCGACCAATATATGCAAAAAAGAGAAACAAGACATGCAATATAAATGTTTAATAATTTTTTATTTGAATAATTTAGTGTGTTACAAATTATTTGATACCTAAATACACATATAAATATCTTTATTAATTCCTAAAGAATGTATTACGCAACTTTTAAATGTTATGGACATTTATACGAATATATACGCAATGAATTCGCATTAAGTAAAATTTATTTAAGACAGGCAACGATCGCAAATGCAATAGATCATATGGCACTAAAATTTGTCCTCATATCTTATGACGTTATAACATAGTCTGAAGGTGAACGCGATTGGTAATGGGTTCGATTCCTACTCCAGGGAACAATTATTTAAAAAATTTTTTTCTCCGCTCTGGTAAACAAAGCGCGGTGCTTATTGACAGTCAGCTGAGTGTCGCTAGATTATATCTAAACTTCCCCGCTATGCAGGATAAAACGTGAAACTTATATCTCATGACATAATAATGGCATACAATAAACAAGATACGATACATAATTGCAATAATTAAATACATAATTTATATATAACTTAGTGACTGTCTTAACTAACAACTTGGTTATAATTTAGTGTCATCAAAATAAAGTTTAATTTTCTTCAAAACCATCCCATTTTAAACGTAACATACAAAATATATTCTGTTTTAAAATAAAAAAAGCTCTAACGCCATTTACATGAAACATAAACGAGTTTTAAAGTTTGTTATTTATGTTGGCGTCACAATTTTTAAGATCCTTCTACTGGGATTAAAATAGATTGTAAAGTAAAAAGTTAGTAAGTGCCCTTGTTTTGGCGCTGGATCTACAAAGTTTAGGATCTCTTACCATAGTATTTGACAAATTTTATCGATAAGAATGTATATGATATTACTTGACTTAGTTCTGAATAAAAAAATATAATTAAAAACATAAACATAAACATAAACATAAACATAAACATAAACATAAACATAAACATAAACATAAACATAAACATAAACATAAACATAAACATAAACATAAACATAAACATAAACATAAACATAAACATAAACATAAACATAAACATAAACATAAACATAAACATAAACATAAACATAAACATAAACATAAACATAAACATAAACATAAACATAAACATAAACATAAACATAAACATAAACATAAACATAAACATAAACATAAACATAAACATAAACATAAACATAAACATAAACATAAACATAAACATAAACATAAACATAAACATAAACATAAACATAAACATAAACATAAACATAAACATAAACATAAACATAAACATAAACATAAACATAAACATAAACATAAACATAAACATAAACATAAACATAAACATAAACATAAACATAAACATAAACATAAACATAAACATAAACATAAACATAAACATAAACATAAACATAAACATAAACATAAACATAAACATAAACATAAACATAAACATAAACATAAACATAAACATAAACATAAACATAAACATAAACATAAACATAAACATAAACATAAACATAAACATAAACATAAACATAAACATAAACATAAACATAAACATAAACATAAACATAAACATAAACATAAACATAAACATAAACATAAACATAACATAAACATAAACATAAACATAAACATAAACATAAACATAAACATAAACATAAACATAAACATAACATAAACATAAACATAAACATAAACATAAACATAAACATAAACATAAACATAAACATAAACATAAACATAAACATAAACATAAACATAAACATAAACATAAACATAAACATAAACATAAACATAAACATAAACATAAACATAAACATAAACATAAACATAAACATAAACATAAACATAAACATAAACATAAACATAAACATAAACACAAACAAACATCGAACTTCTGGGTTCGTCCCCATGATAGTATGAATTGGTTTTAAAATTATTTTCACTTGAGAAAGGAAGAAGCGAGGGCTCTGGTAAGACAAAGTGCAGCGTTGAGTTCCACCACTTAACACGCAATGTTTCGAATTCGGCGGGAAACGAAATACGAAATGTCTTGACACTGATACTGTACTTTCTGTCTACCCTGCTATGTAGGATTTTGGGGGGAGCGTCGAACTAAAATAAATAAATAAACATAAACACAAACACTAACACAAATACAAGCACAAGCACAAGCACAAGCACAAACACAAACATAAAATACCACTATAAACAAACAATATATTTAATAAGTATAAGATGATATGTCTCTATGAAACGGCCTATTTGTACAGCTCTAAATGCATATCTCAAAGAAAAACTTATGTCAATCATAAAACCTAAAGTGATTTGGAGCCGACAGATAGCAAAATTCGAATTGTCGAGTATTTTGTAGAATTGTAATAATGCTGACAGACAAATCGTAGTCGCCATATTTTCTTTAGCAAAACCTCATATTAAGGCCGGTTCTCACTATCATTAATGTCAAAATTTCAGTATCAATATATTTTTCTATACATCTCTTTAGTGATTTAAGTTCATTTAAGCAATGAAATATAATAACAGTGTAGTTTTACAGATGAAGCCACGAGCAGACCACTATGAATATTGTCATAATATACTTAATAATGGAAGAAACGTTTAAAGCTATATAGTAAAAAAAATACATTGACTCGTAAATATTAAGTATTTATTGCTTGTTTACACAGTTAAAATGGTAAGATGGCTTAATTTAATTAGGTTTTCTTTGTAAACAAGACGCATCGTCGTACATCTACAAGTACGACTATTCGTACATTTCTCTGAAGCAAGTAAAGAAGCCACGCAACTACAGTTGCTGTGAGCTGTGACAGTGGCGCCTACATAAATCTAACTTTATCGCCGACCTGCCGAACTTTCCGGGCGCATTCACCTTCTTTCACGACCACCTATATTTTATTAAACTTTTATATTTATCTTGATATTTTTATACATTGTAAAAGTCACAATTTTTTAGCATTTTTTTATAACTCCAGGATTTTTCTTGTGAAGTAGTTTCCCTAGAAGTATAAACAGCCAAAGTCTAATGTCTGCTGTCTAAATTCAAGATTTAGAGTCACTGCGCCTTGGCTAAAGAGGAAATAACTTAATTGAAATATCATTGCTCATTATAATTGATCTTCTTCTTCGGTGAGAATCGAACCCACTATCCGTTTTACAGTAAGATGTCTCGTTGTGACACGATGATCTCTTATAATTTTGGCTTTTTTAGTTTCTGGAAAACAGAAAGACAGTATATCGCTTTATCGTACGTTTATATTATTTTTCTTGGGAAGACTGCTTATAAGTAATAATTATTATTCTAAATTATTAAAAAAAGTTATGATAAAGAAGACAATAAAAAAATATTCTCTCTCTTTACTACTTGACTTAAGAGAAAACTAAAAAACTTTTCTAGTAAACAACTATTATTGGCTTAAAGAACTTCCCCGAAAATCATATAAACATTTTAACACATGTGTCATCACAAAATATATTTTGGTTGAAATTGGACTTGCGTAAAATATTATTAGCGATAACAGGTAGCTGGCGCCAAGTAAGTACGCAAACAAACCAATAACGGCGTCTGCATTTGGGGAAGGAATTATTTATATGCCATCTGATGTATAGCGACGCAGTTTATCTTGGATACCTGATATAGCGGAATCGATAACGGCTCCTTGACTATAATAAAAATAGAATTTATATGCAAATAAATCTATTAAAATTTACAAGTTATAGTATTATATTAGTTATTATAGGATTCTGAAAAGTAACGTACGCCCTTCAGCTAGGTCCACCTAGCTGAACGACATACGCAAAGCAGCTGGCAACGATTGGAAACGAAGAGAAAAAGATGCCGGATGACGTGCTCAGGCCTACTACTAGAGAGGCCTATGTTCAGCATTGGACTGATTGATGGTGATAACGAATTTAATTGTTATAATTTATTGTTTAAACTTATACCTTAATATATGTTTTTAGCTTCTCACCTTTATCCCGCATAGCAGTGTAAACAAAAAGTATCAAAACACTCTATACTCCATTTTACGCCGAATACGAGACAGTGCGTATTGAGTGGCGGAACTCAACCCCGCACTTTGTCTTATCAGTGCGAGGAAATGAAAGTAAAAAATACAATCAATCCTCCGAGTGGGATCGTATATATATAGTAAGAAGCTATACCACAGCGCCACAGCCAACCTCATTGATACTATTTAGAATATTAATATTGTCTATTGTAAAATATCCCATGTGCTTCAGATAAAGAAATATACTTACACAGTTACACCTGTATTTCTCAGTAAGTGTAATAAATGTAGTATTGCAACGGTACCAACCCTTATCCTCCTATAACATGTCAAGGGCCAATAATATAGGGCCTTAATAGTACAAGCAAGAGAACGAGAAAATAATTTGAAAGATTTTTCTTTTAAAACTTATATTTCATTTGTATTAATTAAAACAACACTAAACAAAGTACTAGTTTACAGTAAACATATGATTTTATTTTATTCATTTCTTATTCTACTGCTTACAATAAACAAGATGCTCACATAGAGTTCAGCTCATATTATGAATTTTTATTTCGTCTAGACTTCAAGAGCTCTATTTTAAAATGGTTTTTTTGAAGACTGCGTTTATTAAGGTTTTATTACGTCGGATTGAGACAAGCACGTCACTTTTTCGGTACAAAACAAAGAAGACGCTGTGACAAAAGAATTCTTAAGACATTTTATGGCACGTTCATTTCTAGCAAATAAAATGAACATAAATGCAGAAAGGGGAAAATCTCACGCATCATGCTCATTTTGAAGTACCAATTTATGATGACTTTTATATCTCACTATTATAAAGCCGGGTTGAATTATACTACTGTGGTTATTAACCCTGCTGAAAATGTAAGTAACTTGAAATTATACTAGCTACTAAGGGAAAATTTATTACAATACTAACGACCACCTCTTTTCTTTTTGTGCTCTTAATATTATTGTAGAGGTTGATTTGTACATGACTTCTTGAGAACCTTGTAAAGTAATTAATATTTTTTTCTAATAAAATAGGTTATTCGAGTTAGTTTTTAAACAATTTATCGCAGAACTCAACAAATCAACAGTACACTAAAAACACGTACATACAAACGTATAATTATACACTTAATTTATTACTTTGCATTTAAATTGAATTTGACATCCCATTTCATCAGCGTAATCTCTAAGTAAAGTGACCATATTTAAAGCAACGACAACATATATAGATGCGTTGGAAACTGTAAATTTTGACCAGCTCGTGTGTATTTATGTTACACTACAAGTATTAACTAGTGGCGTATAATTTGTCCGTAGAGAGTCGGCGAGAGAGCCACCGACCGCAACCGAAGAGGAACTTTCTAATCTTTTAAAGAGTTCCCTAGAGTTCGACTGAGCATGTATCTGGCTTCGTCCATATTCACTGAGAAACTCTAAACTGTAAACTTCAAAGATAGCTTTTTAAAAATATTATGTTATTAAAACATTGAAAAGTTAAGTAACTGTATGGCAAAGTATTTTTGTACGTTGTTTATCTAGAACATTTTAAAACAAATGTAATTTGATAATACTTCTCTAAATAAATGCTTATGGCAGTCGTAGTTTTTGTTGTTTGTAATTTTTGTAGTCTGATTTTACAATGAAAATGTATACCATAAGTACTGATGAATTAAATACAATTTTATAATTATTAATGAAACGAAATAAAATAGCGGGCTAAAGTTAATTTTTGCCGTGATCTTATATAAAGGATATTCCACTCATTAACTTAGTAATTTCAGCGTTCTTGTTACAACTATACATCTCATTATGTAAATTTTCCCTAATAAAACCATGATTATTCGCATTCTCCTCAAAGGTAAGGAAAGTGAATTTTACAAAATAGACTCTACTTACCTTCATTTATATGCTCAAAAACTTTAAATGCCTAGTCGTAATTAAAACGATCCTTTTGCTATGCAGATGCTTTTAGCAATCAGAGGTCCAAGACGGAAACGATTTTTTGGTAGATTTTGATCTGAATTACAATAAATATTTTAACAAATTAAATTAAATATTTTAACATATAAATTGTATTTAATATAAATTATATGTTAAAATATTGATCTTTACAACCTTTGAACTGGAAAATATAATTCATAAATTTTATTACATTGGAAATTGAAAAACATTAAGTTCAAAATTTTGACTTATTACAACTAGAACTAGACATCTAGAATTTCTGGATGAATTAACTTTTATGTGCAAAAAAATTTATATTCTTTAAATCTTTCTATCAACACAGCAAAACAGTACAAAAATGTGTGTATGTACATTGGATATTTTTATGAAAAAATAGTTTAGAGATGTCAAAACGGTAATAGTTTTTAACATGCTTGTCGGTCTGTTTGTCTATTTGTATGCTCACATTTTTGAATCTACTGTACTTAAAGGCCTTAAATTACACTTTTTGTACTATATAGCAAATTAGGCCTGGGCTACATAAGATATAATTATTTTCGAAAAAAGGAACCTGCTGTAAAACATACCACCCAAACTATGAGAAATTAGAAAAAGCCTTAGGTTAATTGTTTTTCTAACGACATTTATATATAATATTTAGTGGCAAATCAATGGTACGAGAACGGTACAAATATAGCGGATTTTTTTTGTTACACACATTCAATATTATCTATCATAGTTAACTTCATTAAACGAAATTTAACTGAATGAATTTATTACTTTGTAGTCAGATTTAAACTCCTAGGTTTTATTCTTGTTAAATTGTTGCTTTGTTTTATTTTTTACTTTGTGCCATAATGACCACTTTATTGTTATGAAAATACCTGTAAAATATCTTTTTTATTTCAGTTAACCTATATATAACAATTTCTTATTTTTTAATCTAATCATAATTGAGAACCCGCATTTTCACGCTCTAGTGATAGAAAATACGGCGTTTAACGCACAATGTTGCACCAAGCAGAGAATGGTGACTTAACACTATGTTCTCCGTGCCCACTATTAAGCTGTGTTATAAAAATATAAATAACAAACATGACTGACAACTAACACAAAAATTTTCAACGTGAAATGAAATTTTAAATATTCATTACCTTTAATGAAAAGAAAAACTTAAGCAATCCCAAGAGAGCTTTAAGTCAATGACCTCTTGAAACTTGTTACAAAGTTTATAACAGTGCAAATTACATTGCAGCGACCATTCCATTCTGAAATTTAATAAATTTTCGTAATATAAAAAAATATCATATTCAAATATGTGTTGCATATTGACTTAAAGATCTGTCTAACCGATAGAAGTGCTCATTTTTTTCTTTAAGAAATTGTAACTAGTTTAAAATTTGTAGCTTGTAAAAAATAACGTATTATTTTAATTCTATAAATATAATCAACTTAAATGTAATTAAATACCTTAAAAATATTTTTTTAAATTAAAGAGAAATTATTATGTTTTATGATTCTGTTTTAAAACCTATAAACAATTGTCATTGCAATTATTTTATTATTCAGAATATATAATTTAATATATATATATATACCTGATCTCGCCCATGGCACCTTTTAGTATATCCCGAACATCCTTAACATGACTTCTTGAAGATTTTAATTCGTAAGATAGATCTTGTCTTATTCACATAAATGATAAGTATTATTATTTTGTTACAGATGCTTGTACATTTGATTATTGGTTTTATAAATGTCACCGAAATGCAATTTATTTTAATTCGCCAATATAAAGCAAGTACAAGTACAAGTATAAAGTAAGTACACTTGTTACATATTCGTCTAAATGTGGGAATCGCAGGAATATAACTCTTTTTTCAGCTTCATGTTATTATTCCGCATAGCATGATAGACAGAAAGTACCTAGGAACTCACCTATCTAGGTAAGGTTCGGAGTGTCTTGACACTAGCTTCAAGACACTCCGAACTTCGCTTTCCGCAAGATGCGAGACCTTGCGTACGACGCCGCACTTTGTCTTACCAGAACGAGGAAATGAAAACAATTTAAATATAATCACTCCCCCGAGTGGGAATCGAACCCATAGCCGATCACGTTTAGAGTCAGACGCTATCCACTGCGCCACGACCGGCCTCGAAATATTCTTATATATTTTTGGTCAGTATTTTCCACATTTTTGGTCAGTATTTTCCACTTCCAGATTCACCATTAGGGTGCTCATCGCAATACAGGGAAAAGAACTCCGAGCAGTACCTGGGTAAGCAATAACAGTGTAGGATATAAATTATATATACTAACACTTTTAAGCTTAGCGTATGTATATGTAACACTTGCACTATATAAACGCAAACAAAATATGGAATGGCATTCTCGAATATTCTCGAAGATGACTCCTGAATATTATCAATTTCATGATATCCACAATGATATTGCTCATCAGCGAACAATCAGACAGGTATTTACCCACAATGACATCCGCTTGCGAGTGGGTTTACGTGTAATCGGCCTCGACATAGTCCATTTGCATAGCCATCGGCCTATAAGATCCAACCAATTGGATAGAATATTCATTAGTAATCCGAGCTATAGCGTCTATTCAGCCGACAATACCGGATATTAAACTATCTTACAAGATTGCTTCCGGTATATTGATATTGCTAATTGTACTGAAAGGTGGACCAATTATTATTAGCGAGGATATATTGTCATGTAAGTGACAGCTGTCATTTGCACTAGAATGATTTCCTATTAATATTACTTATACGTATTAAGTACGAATATAGATTTAAATAGCGCATATGTTTTCTCTCTTTTATTTGATAAAATAAGATTTTGAACATATTAATTTTAACAAATTTCCAGTCGATATCGATCTAAAATATATTTCATGCAATTATTAGATATTTATCTCATTATACTAATTTTGTTACTGAATTTGAAATTTCCAAAATATGTTTTTTTGTTATTAGGCTAATAAGTTAGTACTTTTGCTATTCAGCTTGCTAAGGCTAAGGGCGTCAAGACTATCCGTCATAATTTTAGGCAAGAAATCATTAACATTAAGGCTTAAGGCATTTTTCTAATCATATATTTATTTCTTATTATACAAAATGCATTACTTTATCAACTTATTAACACTTACGATGCAGGTTCTGCATTATAACAGTTAATATGCAGGTTGGCGAACTGGTAAGCTCGCTAAATTTACTGAAGAAGTGTTGATAGATAACTCCAATTTGTAGAAATATTCAAGCATATTGAAAACCTTTAAGGTTTTTGTTGTTTATACCCATATTTGCGACATTTCATATAGTGTTAAATTTCATTCAATATACACTGCTCATATTTTCCCTATCTTTTCTTGCAATATAGAAATTTTATCTCAGCAATAAATTCGAGATCAGATTGAAACGATGTCGTATCCCAACTCAATTGTTAGAAGAATTCTACAATGGATATATAAAATCAACAATATGCTATCTAACACCACCTGTTGAGATGAAATATTTTTTCCTTTGACGTTTATGTCTATTTATTTAAATATGCAGGCATTTCAGCGCAGTGGATAGTATCTAATGTCTGTTGAACGTTCTATTCCTATTACTACTGGGAAATATAATTATACTTATTTTAAAATTTTACTGTTTTTAAAATGTTATTCCACACTTAAGATAAGAAAATATTTAAAAATATATATATCTTTTTTTTTAAATATGTTTTCTAATCCTAAATATTAAAATAAATAGCAATCTTTCTTGCTAAACAATTATTTACTTGCTGAACAATTTTTTAATACTCTTTGGGTAGCAGAAAGTTCTAAAAATAGCTCTACAGAGATGCTAACAACGTAAATAATTTGTAACAAAAACGTATAGGAATTTCGACGCAGCCCGTAATAGAACGCATGGCTTAGCGGTCAACGCTTGGACGGTTCCCAAGAGGCACGTGTTCGAATCCCGCTGCGTTCAATTTTTTATATGTTTTTTTTTAAATGAATATTTTTTTTCATTTTTGTCTCAAAATGAAAATGAAGCTCTGCCAGCACGCTAGATTCATTATGACTACTTCTTTTACAACTTTACACTTAAAAACGAAGTACATACATACGTATAATTGTATAAAATTGATAATTACCAAGAAAGTAATAAATATATTGCGAAAAACCTAAAATATTATGTCTAATTATCGCGTGTTATATGGGAATGCACATTTCATCAAATTTAAAAGGAAAACCATCTAAAACCGAAAAAGGAAACGAATTGTAAAAAATCATCATTTCATCATTTTAACCAGTTTTAGTTTTAAATTGGTAATATAGAGTTTATATCAAAGGAGTCTTCCACATATATAATATACATATATGTGATAAAATAAGAAAATCTCATAAAATACAATTAATTCACAGAAATATCAGCATATAACAATATTTTATCGTACAAACTTGCTCTCTTCCATTTTGTGCACCTGTCGCTGAAGGGAATTAGCGGCTGACATTACTTTAGATAATATTGCTGGCATAACGAGACTGGATACACATCGTGCGCTGAAACGAAGACGTGCTTCATAATGAGCTTTCATGACTTTAACGCTTTATTAATTTTTACTTAATCTTGTACACGGTTACATATGTTAACTAAGCCCTTTTCAATTATAATAACAATATGTATATATTAAAAGTTATCTGTGTGACAATAAATTTCATAACTTTCATCATTTTTATTACACCGTATAAAATTTATTTTATGAAGATAAATTTATTCTGTATTTGTTTTGTTTTATTGAAACAATAAATAATAACTCGTGAAACTACATAATAAAATCTCTAATTCGGACGGAGAACGGCGAATAGAGTGTCTTAACGCTAGGTTCGAAAACATAAAACAGCTATTTCTTTTTCTTATCTGCCCTAAGCTTTTTATCATAAAGACTAGTTTCATTACTCCCAATAGTCACTAATACGTATTTCCTGTGAGTAGGTACATGGTACCTCTTAAATGCTTAAGAGTTCATTTTTCTGCACTCACCGTCCCCATTAAAATAGAGTGTAATGAAACTCAGCTCCTAAGGGCGACTTTTATTTCATTTATGTTTCCAACTTAAGGAAAGAAGCTAATACCGTAATATGGGTTAAAATAATAGAATTCTGTTTTAAAAATTATAAGACCAATTACAAATACATATAGGGAGTAAAAAAGGGATATTTTTCAGGTTAAGGCTTTTTCGATCAACAGGATATGAGACTATGACTAGATAGATAAACATAAACATAACATCATAACACACGATTCTCTACTTACCGCTCGAAATAAATAATATCAATCAGAGTTTAACGCTGCGCTTTATCGTACCAGAGTGGAGAAATAAGAATAATTTAAGTTCAATTTTAATATCTTTATTCCTCCGATTAGAAATCAAACCCCAAACGTTTACGTTTTTAGAGACGCTGTCATGCTGGCCAGCATATACTAAAATTACAAACTACTGTAAATTTACAAAGCCACTTCAACTTGTTCTCTTTGTCACAAAATCTCATATCTCTATGACACCAAGTAATTGCTTTCACTAAAAAGTTTACAATTATATTAAACGTATATTGTTATATTTCTAACACACAGATCACAGACAGATTTTATATTTCTAATATAAACTTTACTAAATGTATACCACATTTTAAGATAATGTTTAATCAGTTCATCTGAAGTATCTTTCATAATTTTATATTGATAGAAAGTAATAGGTTCTTATATACGCGAAACATCTAACCTAATTAATCATCATTACTCTATTCTATATTTTGAGGAAAATGAACTAATAAAATAAGTTTATATAAATAAATATGTATGTCTTTTATACTTAATAGTAAATAACATCTTAATTATTTATTAACGAAATATTCATACATGTTGTCTGACAGGTTGTAATTCG
The DNA here is from genome assembly GCA_032432895.1 of Dryadula phaetusa. Classification (NCBI taxonomy): domain Eukaryota; kingdom Metazoa; phylum Arthropoda; class Insecta; order Lepidoptera; family Nymphalidae; genus Dryadula; species Dryadula phaetusa. Next base: position 1,339,073 of record JAOYRS010000059.1, read on the forward strand.
AGAACATGAACAAGTACGTAGTAACATGAATAAGTAAGTAGGTCTAAGTCCTAACATATCGTACATCTTGATCTCATTTTTAACTAGAAAAGTGAAAAGACCTCGAAGAAAACTCAGTTTTTAATGTCGTAGTCTGATGTCCTGCCCAGGAGGAACAAGATAATGATAATTCTCTTGATATGCAATATTAAGCGTGAAGATATTTCTTTAAAACGAAAAATGACCTAATGTGGTTATCTTTAAGCTAATTTCATTAAGCTTTAAGAATATCTATATGATCGCTTTTTCTACATTACCTATTATTATTTTAGGGACTAGACTGGTATATTACAAACAACATGTGAACAAATAATTCCAATGATTTATAATAGAAATAAATATTAATTTAATGACAAATAATTCATCTGGAAATTATATGAAATCGTTCATTGTTTTCATTGAATTCCTTAATATAGAATATTCAACCGAAATAAGCATTTAGTTTAACCAAAATTTACATGAAAAATTATTTTCAGCAGAACTGTCGTTAGTCAACGTTCGAGTTTTAAAGTTCTACCTCGGTTTCTGTATTCAAGGAGTTTGACAATGTCGACGGTTTATTTCAGGGATTTTCTTCTTAACATTTTTATATATTTCCAAAATAAAATAAAATAAAAAGTAAAAACTTTATAGTATATTCGTTCACCAGTTTACTGTTTATATACGAGTCATTTGCAAAATTAAATTAATTTTCAGACTTTTCATTCAGGAAGGAATTAATGTTTAAATCTTTGATTTTCATGATTGTTACAAATTTATAAATTAATCTATTTCTTTTATTTATTTTTTATTTTTTTTATTTTTTATATATTTTTATGGTCTTTACGGTCTAGTAAGGCAGCGTTGAGTTTCACCACTTAACATGCGATGTCTCGAATTAAAATTCAGGCAGAAAGTGGAGACCGGGGTGTATTGATACTAAGTTCTGTCTGACTACCCTACTTTCTGGGATAAAGCGGGAATCTGAAGAAAGTATGAAACTACTTTTTATTCCAATAGAAACGATTAATTTCACACCAGATACATTGTGACTTATTTTTCGAGATATTATGTTAATGATCATATACTAATGAAATGGATGTAAGCTATATTGCTTATTATTTTATAGCAAAATGTTTTTTTAAAATCGTATAATAACAAACAAATCAAAATTATAATAACTGTAATGTTGCAGTTATTGACGTAGGCAAAAATCATAACAAATCATGAGCAAATAGTAAAAGAAGGTGTAACCAATTTCTATGTTATCTTTAGGGAAAACTTAAAACTAACTGTAATGTTTAATTTAATGAACCATTTATAATAAAAATTAAAATTAAATTAAAATTTATACGTTTTTTTTATGAAAAAAAAGATACTTCTAGTAACCCATTTTCAAATTGCGTTATGCACAAAAGTATAGTACTGCTCCCAGCACGTCCTCACTGTACCGTGACTCGATCGAATTCCGCTTTTATTATAGTTATTTTTAGGACACAAAAAATTATGATATATTATTAAATGATATTAAATGCTAAATTGACGTCCGTAAGCGTAACTTTAAGCCGGACTAAGTAGATTTTAAGTTCATAAACTATTTCATCGTAGTACAAATAAGTATACTTAACATCGATCCATTAAATTCAAGCATGATTCAGCATGAATACTAATGCATTTCTTTTTATGAAAACATCACAAGTGTATCGCGTTACGTCAAATGTAACCGACGCCGATGACGGCGCCATCCATCAACCAGATATTTCCCTCAGCCCCCTCAAACGAATCATTCATTGAACGATATCTGTATATCGTTGTTTTGCATACATTATAACATGAATGTAAGCATTCGTATTGGCATGTAAACTATTATTTTATTTGCTAACAAAAACATTACATTACTATAATGTTATATAAAATATCTATAACATATATATAAAGTTAAAAAACCACTTAAAATAAAATACTTTTAATGTTTTATTATTTTTATTCGAGGCATTGTGCATTTTGCTGCACCTTTATTTAAATGAAAATGTTGCGAAATTTTTATTAAATTGAAAAATTGAATAGAAACCTCTTTATAAACGGCCAACAAATGAAATCTTGTTATTTTACTTGTATACACGTAGCTTGAAAATATAACTTCCTATATTAAATACTAGAAGCCCGCTCATGGCGTCTCAGCGATGAACTATGGAACTATATCCTTTTTTTTTGTGCCCGCCCACGTTCTTCCTTAGACCAGAAACTTTGTACACGCTATATCCCTTGCGGGGTAGTCAGAAAGGACGGAGCGCCAAACGCTACAGTACTCAATTTATTAAGGGACATAAAATTGTTTGTATCTCTATTTCTGATAAAATATTTATTTTTAATGTTTCTATATCTTACTAGACCCTTAAGCTTAATTAACACAGAATTTACGTTATAACTACAGACTCTTAACCATTAATTAATGAATATCTTAGTAAGATGGTTATTCTTATTATTACTAACTTAATATTAGTATATATGTGTCGTATTTTGTCCCAAATTATAAATATATTATCCCGTAAACATTTAGTAAATAAAGCCTGGCCAATGTCATCGATGCCAGTTATGCGGCCACTCGGCCAAAAACTGCTCGTTCAAGGTGTGTTAAATCCCTAGAAGACCACGCCACCCAAAACTGTCCACGGAAAGTCCCCGATCTAGTTCAATCCGTGCCACCCAGCTGCGTCTTTTGCGAGACCCAGGACTACCTCGCAAATTACCGCGGGTGCGCCAAGACCTCGCGTAAGGCCAGGCAACGAGAGAAGAGAGAGAGTGAGAAGAGGCAACCAAGAATAGCTCCAGTGACAAGACCCGGTCCCAGGCCGAAAGTTAGGTCGTTAATCCAAAGTGCGCCTAGGCAACCGGAGTCTGAAGCGCCACACAACACCGCGGACAACCTCGAAGAATACACAGATCGTCTACTTACGTTCGTCAGCTCGCTCAATATGAGCGACATAGCCTCCCTCGCAGGAGGACTTAAGGCATCCAACGGAGCTCCTCAGAGGAGACTCTAAGCCATTAACCAGCACATAGGCTTAATAGCCAAAATTATGTGCTTCCAAACGCAAAATCATACACCTTGAACGACCACAGACCAGTACAACTCACACTTGAGTCCGATTGCCGACGTCTTCGCGTTTTTCTATACACGTTGTACACTTACGTTACACCAAAAGCCCAAAGTACCCACGATACTGTCAATATAGAAAAACGTCTCCAAAAAAAACAAAATTTTAAATATTAGTATTGGCAACATCACTAATTCATTAAGCCTTAGCACTATTCCCAGATTAAAGATGAACAATAATTCTAACGTGCCAACGAATATCTTAGTCATTTACCGAGTCGTTATAAAAACACGTTTTATAAGAGCATGTCGACAATAATCCGACGAGTTTGATGAGCGCTGTTTACGGCCACGAGCGTATCGCCTGAGCGCCAAATAAATCGCTGACGATACTCCATTTATAGCAGATAATATATTTTAATGGACACAGAAATGAACCTTGCCATGATGTCGGATTTTATCTGACGCTTTATTTACTTTTAATATATACTAGGCTTTTTATTTTTATCTGTGTATCTACGAGGTACGATTGCTATACAAATGTTATTGGTGATATTGGTACATAAGGATTATCTGTCTACCCTGCTGTGCAGGATAAAAGCATGAAGCTAAAAAAATAAGGATAACGACGGCCAGGTCCTAAATGTAATAAAAATTCGTTGAAGTAAATCTATTTTGTCTAGGTACATTAATATCACCCCAATTGTGCCTTCAAACTACGACCACCGTAACTGTGTAACTACGCTGGCATTAAATTCTACTTTTAGTCAGCTATGAAGAGAAGAAACTATGTCAAATTTATTATAAAAAATGTACGCGTCATTCCATTGAATATATAAAAATCTGGACCACAATTAGATTTTTGTGCAAGCTTAAAGTTTTCCAAGCTGTGTAATCCGAAAAGTTTGACCGATGAATAAAAGATAACTTTTATCTTCATCACCGCGACCGGCTGCTCGTATTCATAATAAATGTGACGTTTTAATTTCTTAAAGGAAAAACTTTTTCATTACATTATGACAGAGCATACATAGTTTATTATAATTAATTTCAAGTTTAAATCAAAACTTTTTATAGCTACAGGACTTGACCACTACACAGCGAATCTAAAAGGTACGTGGTATACAAGGCTGCGAATTACATATATATATTCATACTTTGGTAGCAATATTTACTTGAGGGGCTTATGGGTCATATAATACTCGGAACGCTTCAGCTTTTGGTCAACAAATTTGCGTGATGAGTGACAAATATCTAACTTTTTTTAGTTGAGAGCAAAAAACACACCCTGTACCTGTGTACAGTCATGACTAAAACTTGCCAAGAACGCTTTGAGTTTCAATAGAGATTTATGTAGAAATTATGTAATTAAATATATGACACTAATATTATATGACACTAATGTTATAAGGTTCTAAAACATAATTGTGCTATCGAAAACGGATATCGTAAGCACTAAGATAACTTCGATCCCTCTAACAAAGGATTACCAAGTAATTTGGTACCCTTAATAAGACACTAACAATAATGATAATACGTATATAAAGTAAAGCATTTGTTTTATAATTATAAGTTACTTGATACTTAACGTCCTGCTCATTTTAGCAATAAGTACTTTAATAATCTAGCAATTATGAAAGATAAGTTAAATATACTGATTAAGATTATATTATAATTATTCTGACCTCCTTAAGGAAAGTAAAAAAGATATCTTTCATTTCAATAAATTTGTTGTATATATTTCAGCGCATATATTATTAGCTTAAAAATAATTAACTACTTCTAATATTCACAAATATTCAGTACAATCTATCATAAAAAGCCGTAAAAGTAGTGATTTCAGAAATACAGCACAATATTTTAAATTATATCACTTATGAGCTTTCCTGTTCGTATACAAAACAACTCAGAATAACTATACGACTAACAGGCAAATTTAAATAAAGTTTCAGTGAAACTATCCGAAAATCAAAAAAAATACGAAATCAATTTAGAATCTTAGAACAGATCATCAATCAGTTCAATAATTCTTAACCTGAAACTTTGATATCAACACTAATTACGGTAAAGCATATATAAAACATTGGATAGGAATTCTTGAGATGACTGATAGCCGAGGGAGAAGAGGGGTAGCGGAAGCCTTCGCCTCGAGACGCCATTATCTGCACGGGTAATGCCTTTTGTGTTAACACTATTCACGACCGAACAATTAATATCGTGACGCGATTGTGCTGATGGCAACCGCGAGGTCATAGTTCCATTATAATAATTTATAGACAGGGTTACAAGTTTTAAGCCAGATTTGCTTTCATATATAGCTAATTAACTGCCTTTATTAGTTTTATTAAAATTTATATATTATTTAATTGTTCCTATAGTATTTATTATCTGCATAGTTGAGCCAATATTACAAGTAGATATCGTGAGTCAGGTATCATTTGATATCCATATAAAAAAATATATAAAATCATTTTTTATTTGTACAAAAATGGTATATGACATACTTCTAATATATTGCAGATGATACTGGAGGAAGGTCAAGTAAAAAGCATGAGGATCCCCTGACGGGCACGTATGAAGAGATTAATGACTATGCGTTCATGACGGAAGAAGTATACAGAGATTGTAGCGTTTGACACTCCGTTCTCCCTGACTACCGCTAGGAATAAATTATGAAGTTATTATTACTATTTTTATTATTAGTATCTAATTATTTATAGCATCTATAAATTGTATTTACGGCCTTAGTGAATTACAAAATGAATAATGTTTTGTTTGCACACTATAAATATTAAACATAAAAATACATAAAAAGTTTTATGGCCATTTGATTATTATTCAATAAACGTACTCTAGCAAATTACATATGAAACCGGTGATTGCAAATACCGAGCAGTGCGCTTTCGATATTTTCAACAAACAAATATCTGATCAACAAAATGTTTGGAGGAATGTCTTTGTTATTCCACACGTTGTGTAATAAGACAACGTAGTCCGTATTGTACGAAACATTAATTACATTTCTTTTTTCGCTTTTATCCCGCATAGCAGGGTAGACAAAAAGTACTTAATGTCAAGACACTCCGTACTCCACTTTCCGCCGAACTCCAGATATTGCATGTTGAGGGCCGGAACTTAATGATAATGATTTAAGTATAATCTTCCCCCGAGTGGAAATCGGACCCACGACCGATCGCATATCAACTAATGACTTTATGAAAATCATGATTGCTTCTGCACTGTTACGACGTTATGCAGACTAAATAGTCAAAGTGACAGAAACACTTAAGTTCATGACATGCAGTACGTGTGTACCATTTGCTTCTGTTTTAATTGGATCCGTTTTAGCTTTTGTATTATTTTCTTTTTATTATATATTTTATTTTTATTTTAATATTTGAACATAATACAAATAAATAGCTAATAACTATCTCTCTTAATAAATATGATAATTTTTTAATCAATTAAATAGTATATAGAGGCTCAAAAATATTAAACGTTCTTAACATAAAAGAAAATGAGCATGGAACTGAAAATTACAATTGCCAAACCATGTTATTTATTAATTTGCTAGTCTATCACACTGGATTTCCGCTATACCGCTAATACAGAAATACGATTTGAGGGGAAACCGTATTGTGGAATGAATTCACGGCGAAATAATTTAAGCTTAGTGCTGTCACAGCTTGCATCCGGGTATAACGTAATTTCGCATGTGTCAACACGTCAGGGTCGTTTTGTCACGGCCTCGTGGGCCGTTTTGTGTCATGAGCCCGCCACTCTATACATTTGTTACTCGAACACACGCGTCTTGTATTGGTACCATTTGATAAAACCCTAAAAAACCTAAGGATGACTTAAAAAGCTATTTCCAATTATGCAATAAAAATTTAAAAAAATTAAAAAAAAATACTAATAATAATAGTTACTTTCAATGCATCTAAGTTGAAAACTGACAATTATGGAGTCGGTATTAACCAAGTATATGTATGCACAAATATGCTGTAAAGTTATAATTAATTTTATCTGTAGTTTTTGCATAAAAGATTAAAATTTAATAATTTAATGTTGTTAAAGTCAAATGTGTCTTTACGAATAACTAAAAAAATTGGACCATTAGGGTCCAATCTTAATTTAAAAAATCATTAAAATCCGTTCACCCAGTAAAAAAATATGCACCCAGTAAAAACATATGTACAAATTAAAATACAGTCGAATTAATAACTTCCTCTTTTTTTTTAAGTAACTTAAAATATCTTTGGCTTGCTTCCTGATTTGTTTTTCTAGGTTTATTTAAAATCTCCAAAACGAGAGGGAATGGGATGGAATCTTGAAAACTGAGTAAAATATAATTATATTGTATTTTTCATGTAAATATGCAATGTAGGACATGGTGTATAATGTCATGTGAAATATAACATAAGCTACCCTTGAAAGTTAAATGACCGCGTGCGTCAAACCATAACAAGTGCCATAAAAAGTATAATAGTTAGGGTATATAAAGCTTACTCCATAATATATTTAATGCACATATTTTCATGATACAGTGTCACGTTAAGGTTGTCACGTCACAGTGAACAAACACCAAGTTACTGAGATAATCCTTTGTGTAAAAGTGTTCGCGGTGCGCGTCGACGCTTTATAATCACGTCCCTGGGCGCCTGCTCACATGTCCTTATCAACCGGGACACCTATACTTGATACTCTTGTTAGTTTCGCCTTTTGACCCAGAGTATTACTCGTGGTTACATGCAAAAGCTTCTCGCCAAAACTAGTCTAGACAACTTCAAGCAAAAGTTGGACATATGTATGTAAAAAATACTAACAAAATTATCTCCTTACTAGCCCATGAGCGCATATATCTATTTCTTGTATAGTTTACTGTTGTATTAACAGAAATAAATGTATCGCTGATTTATTATAACACGTTGAAAAAGTCAATTTAGTTTTTTATGTGAAAAGCTATATTTTAATTAGTTTACTTTTAGATTTAAGTGCATAGCCTAATTGATAAGTACTTATATATGAGTATGTATGAGTACATACTCAGAAATAGTTTTTAATATATTGATAAATATTAGAAATCATTACAATACAATTACTTAAATATGTAAAAAAAACTTAAAAAGCCGGTCGTGGCGCAGCTGGACAACGTCTGACTATAAAAGCCACCAGTCGTGAGTTTGATTTCACTCGAGGCAATAATTATATTTAAATTATTTTCATTACCTCGCTCCTACCACAAAGGGCGGGGTTAGGATACGCCACTCAACACGTAATGTCTATCGGAACTTGGTGGAAAGCAGAGTACGAGGCGTCTTGCCACTAGGTATTTCCTCTCTACCTTTATACGGTAGATAAATACGTAAAGTTGAAAAGAACAATAAAATTAGAAACAGCTATGTTATAGTAACAGGATAATTTTTTGATAAATTACAGACAATTAATTGAAAAAAATGAGCATTGCAAATTTTACTAGTATTTCAAATAACTTGATATTATAGCAGCGCAGCTGCCGACTGCACGCGATAAATACGATATCTACTCGTGTGAACATTTACTTTTAAAACGATTTCACCTCTCTGTTCTAGTTAAACATAGTGAAGGATTGGATTTCACTATTCAAATTGCAATTTTAATCAAATTGGCACAAAATATAAAATTAAATAATATCTCACCGCTTAACCTACTTGATATGTTTAGCAAAATATGTCTAAAGATAAAAGATTTCCAGAAACTACTTTTGTTTGTGTATATTTGTAATGTATAACAAACAAACACGCAATTGTAAATATATTTGTATATTCAAATCGTCGATCTATTTGCAGGAGACGATGAACGTTGGCATGATGGATGACACCGCTATTGTCGGTATCGGTTACGTTAGCGAAACAGGATATACAGTGTTTGAATGAAAGAAAATGCATTCATATTCCAATATGTTCGTATAATGATCTGAGAAATGTTTATTCAATATTACTCTCTAAAATATATTGCGAGCAAGAAAATATCCAATGAATCACACATAAATATTGAAATTTCTTTTGTGTTAAACCTCTGACGGCTCAGCTCTTTCGTTTTCACGGCATTGCAATTTGAGTTTATTGTAGCGCAGTGGAATAACGTCTGAGTGTTAAAGGAATTGGTTGTGGGTCTGATTCCCAATAGAGGGAATGATTATATTTAAGAATCTATTTTCATTTCATTTCGTATTTTGTTATTCGTACATTATTTTTTTGTGTGTAATAAAGTATATTCTATTTAGCACGCAATGTCTCAATTTCAGGCAAAACACAGTCAAAGAAGTGTCTTGACACTACATTGTCTATGACAACTCTGCTATGTGGAATAAAAGGTAGCTATTTTTTTACATTTTTAAATAAAACAATTTTAAGCGAAGCGGAGAACAGGGCGTACCAACTAATAAATCGTAAAATATTCGAAATATCAAAAATAAATCTTCAAATACCAATACCAATAATAAAAAATAAAATTTCAGCATATCAAGGTAAACAGGGACTATCTAGTGTCAAGATACTCTACTTCTTGGTCCAAAATCGAGACATTGAGAGTGGTAAACTTAACACCGTGCTTTGTCTGACCAAACTGGACAAATGAAAATGATTTTTAATTATAACGTTCCTCCGGTTGGGAATAGTACCCAAAACCAGTCGTGTTTTTACCACTGTGCCACGGTAGCTTCTATGTATACCTTACTCTAAATACCTAAATACACGGTAAACAGCTTCATTTTGAAAAGCCTCTGCGTTTCCTTGATCTTTTACAAAATACTAACAAGCGTTATTATTTTATTTTGTTGAATATTTTACCGTAAGTCTGTTTGGATATTAAAATAAACTTTTTTTATTAAATGTTCACGGTGCATATACAAAAATAATATTTTCAATTGTACCTTTCCGTTACTTCCGGCTAATCTCTGGAATGACTAGATCAATTGTGACGTGACTTTCAATGATAAATAGCTGATATTATAATGAGTAACATAGGCTATTTTTTTAGAATTATAAAATAAAGATCGAGGGGTATTACATTCCACCTAATCGAAGTCGCGGGCACCATTAGTTATGAAAAAATACATGTCAGTTATACTAATACTAACGCAATTACGTAATACTAACCTAACTCTATTTTGGCAAGCTGTTTGAAAAATATGAAGTTTACATATCTGCATAAAGACTTGTGCGATTCTATGATATATGTGACAGGTTGTTCTAAAGTTAAATTATTCCAGAAACCGCAGGTGCATAAAATATATTTATCGCAACAATACACACCTAAATAAAATTCTTTAATAGTAGATACTTCATGACAAATGTTACGTTTTAAATAATAAATTGTGACTTTCTTTGCGATAAGACTATGTGTGCTTCACATGCTATTTTACTGATTTTGTTTTTTTTAATTATTCTACTATTTTTAAAGTGTATATCCACAGTTAGGATTAGCTGTGTCGAAATTCTTACAACTTATTTTCATTGTTACGCTTGGACGGTTTCCAAGAGGTTCTAGTTCGAATCCCGTTACGTTCAAAAAAAACTATACGTTTTTCAATAAGTTTTCTTATCCTAAGTATGAAATAATACTTTAAAAATAGTAAAATATTAAAATAAATAGTATCCTCTCTTACCAAACGTACCTCTCTACGGAGATGCGAAAAATCTATCTGCAGAGAGGCTAACAAAGTAAATCAGTTGTAACAAGATGTATAAGAATTTCGACGCAGCCGTTAGTAAAATGCATGGCTTAGAGCGCTTATACGACGTCCAAAAGGCGCGGGTTCTAATCCCGCCGCATTTTACAATATATGTATCTGTTTTTTTAAATTATGTATATAAAACGAACCTAAAAATGTATCTTCATATCATGTACTTGGACGAGAATTGAATTTTTTAAGGCTTTTATTATAGGTAGCTTATTTATTTACATTGTTCAAGGTTTTAAAATTAAATTATATCTATTGAAAAAAGTTAAACTTAAGGATATATACTGTGCTAAAAGCAATCTGAAACATCTCATTCTGCGCTTAATATAAAGAGACATACGTACAGACAAAATTAAAATATAAAATGCTGTTCCACGCATTAACCTATTGAATTGAAATATATTTTAAGAATTAATACAAACAGGTTATAATACAGGGTTAAGCCGAATTCGAGTTTTGACATTCTTTAAAGCATTTTCACTGAAATAATCTAAATTCTTTGTTAATGTTCATATAATTCCATTAATTACCTTTCAAAATTACACGGAAAATTCAAGCCTAACAATTACGTTATTTATATATATACATATATATATATATATATATATATATATATATATATATATATATATATATATATATATATATATATACATATATATATATATAGTTATTTCTGCTATCGTTGTTACATTAAGGTCCCATTATGAGAATATAGCATTATCATCGGATATAAGTAATCAAATTTTGAAAGAAGAAAAGGGTCAAAATACTCATTAGAAAACATTTTTGAAAAAACGGATAAAAATTTAAACGCGGGATGGGAACCCGCGCCTTGGATACCGTCCAAGCCCTATGACCACTAAGCCATGCATTCTACTATCAGCTGCGTCAAAATTCATATACATTTGTTACAACTTATTTTTGTTGTTAGCATCTCTTTGTACGTTTTTTAAAAAATATATAAAAATAGTAAATATCAAAATACTCATTTTTTTAAGTTAAAAGCGTGTTAAAAAATAAAATATACGCGATAATAAATTTTACGGATCGACAAATCGATATAAAAATATTTCATCCAGTCCTGTATATGGTTGAATAAATCGGCTTAGGAATTGTCCTTATACAAATTGTAAGATTACATTTATAATTTGCCATGTTTTTCATGTTTTTGACATATTTTACTGTTCGTCCCGCAAAGCAGAGTAGTGAATATAGTGTCAAGACGGTCTATTGACTTCCGCCAAATTTTTCCAACAAAAAAGATTTTCCGCCAAAAATCTAGATATTGCATCTTGAATGATGAACTCAGCGTTGTGCTTCGTCTTTAAAGTTATATACAAAAGAAACAATACGATATTTTGTGTAAAAGTGCATAAAGCATACAGAAAAATTAAATAATTTCTGGAATCACATAAAATAAATTTATCGCATACGTTCACTGCATTTCGTTTATTTTGCTTTAAATTATGACGCAAAAGCTATATAAAGGATGATTTACACGTAATATACATTTCTAGTGAGGTTTTTATTTTAGATATATTTAGACATGGTTTCCGTCAAATAATCTTATGATATGAAATTGACAGTTTATATTCTAGTGGCAAAAAAATAATATATAATTAAATATTGGATGTCTTTTTTATTATTGACGTGTATCTATTTCAAAACATATTTATTAATATACATCGCACTAATTTTTTTTTCCTTTTCATATTGCTTACTTATTTTTTTTAATTAGAATTATTAACTAGAAAAAATTAAATAAACAATATAAGGCAACCTGTGTTTTTTTTACTTTTCCAAAAATATATTTTTAAAACTAAAATATATGCGATTAATCCGTTTAAAATATTTTCAATATATAAGAAAGTTAAATTTCCTGTGCGTATATCAAATTTTGCATCGTTTGCATTCATGACTGACAAATAAATAATTATACAATTCAATAATAACGAATATAATCTACATATTTGGTCCGATAAATTATAACTTAGAGGAATAAATTAATTATTACTTTAAAAAATTAATATTATAATATCCAAAATTTCCATTTAATCATAAAATTATTAAGTAATACTAAAACTAAAAGAATGTAACAAAGTAGCAATTTAACAATTTTTAAGTAGAGACAAAGGCGAAAATATTCTACGTTTTCGACCCTTACGTTGCGGTGCCCCAATTCTTGTACGATCGTAAACCCCTAAGATTTACTGAACGATCAGAGTTTAACGAGTGGTGTCCGACGTCCCCCACAAAAATTTAGTTTTACTACAATCGCAAGTGCGCCATTAACCAATTTTCACTGGCGGCGCCTGCAACTATGTGCTGCTTTTGTATTCATTTTTGATAGCAGAATTTACGTGGATTTTAATTATTTTAGATTTTAATATTGTTAGTATAATTTATTTGTAAATTAGTACTATTTGATATTATTACTAAATATGGATAATTACTGCGACGTCATTTGATTTTTTTATATTAATTTTACAACTACCCTCCTCTTCAATTGTTATTGCTTTTCTTTCTTTGATGGCTATATTAGTAGATAATTAAAGCTACGGAGATTTTACTAGTTGACTATCAAACAGGCGATTGTATTAGTTGCATCCTGTTTCACTAATCCTAACGTTATTATTAATATTTTTTTAATTATTTTTCACTTGTATATCTTCGCATGTAAATAGGTAGTAAGATTCATTATGCATCATCAGACAGAAGACTTAGCTGGCATAGGCCTCCATCATAGCACACCAGGTGGAGCCACTGTGTGCCTCCAGCGGTTGACTGCAAATCTGAAATAAAAATATATTTAAATATATTAAAACAATATTGTAAACTAAAACCTTTATTATTCATATAGTGTTTCCCAATAGGGATGATGGATTTTGATAGCTCACAGCCGCCATCTTGGTTGTTTAACATTTGACATTTGTGTTGTTTTGTGTTCAGTAATGTTTGCCATTTAATTATGAACAAGTTTACGTTACCTCAACGTTTGGAAATTGTCCAAATGTTCTATCAAAATTCGAGAAGTTTTGTCTCTACTCAAAGATCATTTCGTCCTAAATATGATCGACATGTTGCACCGTCTGAGCTCGCTATAAGTTGCATAATCCAAAAACTGGAAAGTGAATATTCTTTGCGCGATAGTAGACCACCAATAAGACAGCGGACAGGCCGTAGTATCAGCCAGTGTCGAAGAAAATCAAAATGTTTCCGTTCCACGACGTGCACAAGAATTGGGCTTATCCAGAATGACAACCTTGACTTGACTTGACTTACGTATGGATCTTGGCCTACATCCATACAAGTTTGTGTTGACACAAGAACTCAAGCCAGCAAGCCATCGATTACGTCGTGAATTTGCTGATTGGGCGCTTGAAATGATAGAAACGGACACCGAATTTCATAGGAAAATCAGCTTTTCAGATGAGGCTCACTTTTGGCTCAATGGTTATGTGAACAAACAGAATTCTCGTTACTGGAGTGAGTCAAATCCAAGAGTGGTTTATGAAACACCATTACATCCTGAAAAATTGACTGTTTGGTGCGGATTATGGTACGGTGGAATCATTGGTCCGTACTTTTTCAAAAACGACGAAGGCCGTACTGTTACTGTCAATGGCGACCATTATCGTAACATGTTGAACGATTTTTTTTTCCTGAAATGTATGAAATCGATGCGGACGACATTTATTTTCAACAAGATGCTGCAACATGCCACACTGCGACCGTCACAATGGATTTATTGCTCGATAAGTTTGATGAGTCGGTTATTTCTCGCAACGGTCCTCACAATTGGCCACTAAGATCATGCGATTTAACACCCTTGGACTATTTTTTGTGGGGGTATGTTAAATTTCAACTGTATGCCAATAAACCAGCTACGATTCAAGACCTTGAACATTAGTAACAAAGTAACCTACAATATAATCAAAAATAAAATATTAAAAAATTAAATTATTGTAGATTATTTTAAAAAATATACATAACAAAGAGTATGAAATAAAAATATAAACTATTTTTCATATCAATTGAAGCCAGACTAAAAGGACGTAAAACGAAGCGGAGTGATCGCAGACGAAGACAATATCTATGTAAGCTCTAACAAACCGGCTTGTAACAGAAGCTTCTCGTCGGTACCAATACGCTTTGTGTCACACCAATTTCAAAAGGATATCTGGATGTATCGGGCTCTAGAGAATTTGCCTCGCATCCAGCCGCTTCCTGGAAAATGAATCTAGCGCTACATTATATTCCACTGTTTGTAAAACTAAATTGAAAACCTATTATTGAACTAATTTATCAAGAACTTTATTAATAAAAACCACATTTATTAATACAAGCCAGATTTTATAATAGAACCAACCACATTAGCAAAAATATTTTTATTAGATTTTAATAAAATTGTCCTTATTCGAAACCATGCCAATTGAGCAAAGGAATAATAGTATGTAAAAATATCACAAAGTATACCTAAGGTTATGATATTTTCACATAATATTATTATTAATTTATTAGAATTTCAATGAAACAAACGCCTTTGAATATAAAACAAACATCAACAACAAACAAAATCACTTGGTTTGAAACTACGTACACGTACGTATTTTAACAATTACTACTTATATAAACTTACAATCCAATCGTCTAACAGCTTTCGACATAACCATCTCAAGTATATTATTAAAAAGAAAAAATAATTTTGCACATAGATATAACGAGACTTTAAAAGGCGGACCGAATGATAGTAAATCTCCACGGAACGTTGTGGGCAATTAGCTGTCCTCCCTAATGGCGCTGCTTACAAACAGTGAACATTTTGTTTAATTATGATAACTTACCGCATATGTTAAGTTGCTACCTTTATTTGTATGCATAGCAGCTATAGACGCGTATATTTAAGATAGGATATCTTATTCTTTTTTTCATCCTTTTAATCCTGCAAACAGGGCAGACAGAAAGTACGCTATACACAGTAGACGCTAGTCTAGACACTCTGTGCTCCGATTTCCGCCAAATTCGAGACATTACGTTTTAAGTCTGTCTTTTAAGTGGCGGGACTCAACGCTGGGTCTTGTATTTTACCAGAACCAGGAAATAAAGATAACACTGACGACCGCCCTTAGGACATATTTAACACAGTTAAAAAATACAACAATAAAAGTTGTTGAGTTTGATTTTATACTATGTTACGTAGGGCCTTTTTCACACAGAATATCAACGTTTCTATAGCTCTTTTTTTTAATAAATCTATTTTTAACAAAGTTTTAAATTATGAAATGCAATGTAGCTGAGTACTATCGAGTCATAGTTGGAAAGGGTCTAACTGTAAACGCTATTGATTGTGAGTTCGATTCCCACTCGGAGAAATGGTTATATTTAAAATTTATTTTCATTTCTCCGTTATGGTTTACCTACCACGCGGCGTTGAGTTAAACACGCAATATCTCGGTTACAAGTGGAAAGCGGTCAACTAGGTGTCTTGACAATAGGTTATCTTTGACTATCCTGCTATGTAGGAAAAAGCGTGAAGTTGAAAAAATTTGCAAAACTAGTTAAATAATTTTTACTCTTAAAATTGATTTATGAATTTTTATTTAAAACTTAAAATTTAGCAAACAACGCTCAAATATGAGTACAACAATTTAAACCTTTTAAAAATCACTTAAAATTATTATCGAAAATAAATAAAAATAGAGTTAAATACATACATACATGTCATAATTACTGTAAAACGCTTTACTGTGCCCGGTCACGCTACTTTAAAAGAATATGAGTGACATTTTCTACATAGCATGACTCTGTTACTATGTTTTGACATGTAAATGCTTTTATTAATGAAATAAACATAGTACAATATTTCGTAAGGATGCAGATTCTAGTTGATATTGTGTTGTAAATTGCGGGTTTATAGCTCCTTTTTTTAGTGAGTAAAATACTAAAACTTATATAAATAAATATTCTGACTTAATAAATATATATCCTATAAACAACAAAAAGCCGAAAATCAGTTTCTTATACATAGGTCTTTGAATTCAAGTGATAACTAGGACCTCCACTACAATCTAACAATACACACCACATTATTTCTGTACATAAATAACATATAATTAAACATAAGTTGTATGAAATATCCCTTGTACGTCACCTTATATCCCAACAAAAAACGTATAAAGATATAATAGTAAATTACTTGGAAGGACGAACACCTGCATAATGCTCCCGTCAATCATACAGCTGTGTGGAATTGAATCTCATGAGCGCAAATCACACAAGCCCCCATTACCATACATGTACAACGTATCACTCTACATATGCCATAGTAAATTAGACTCTAAATTGTCATACATAAAGTTTATAATTTATTATAACAAATTCCGATTATATGTTAAATATATCGCTTATACCGATAATGTTTCTTTATCTTTTTATATTCACATGAGCTCCTCTTGACTTCCGGAGGCTTTTTTTGAATACTCGTTAGCTAATAGCACCGTAGGATGTATGTAATTTCTGATGAGTTACATGAATGAAATAAATAACATTCAATGTAATCGCGTAATGACCGATGATGGTGAATAATGATTTTATTCGCAACTGTCATTGTTTGCAGTGTCGTAAGGTAACGACTACAGTTTACTCAATTATCATTTTTCTTAATAATCAGCTCTTTTTATATGAAGCCTGGTCGGTATTGAGGCCGGTCGTGGCGCAGTGGGACAGCATCTGACTGTAAACGCGATCGGTTGTTGAATTATTTTCACTTCCTCGCTCTGGTAAAGGCAAAGTGTGGCGTTGAGTTCCACCACTCAACACGCATTCAAAAAAAAAGAATTACGAACTTTTACTCATATGGAATTCAACCTCATATTAAGTGAAACTACTTTAACAGTAAAATCTGTCAATCTATAGTCACAAGCAGACTGTTTGTGTTTTTTTTGGATGAAACTTCAGATTTTCAAAAAATACATTTTCAAATTAAAAAATATACGCTAATAGGTCGGTTACAATACCAACAAGGTAATCATTATAAATGTGTAGATATCGCTAAAACTAAAGATCTTATTGTTTAAACAAACAAGCCTCGATTAATGTCAGAACCGTCAAAATAGTGCGAACACGATATCAATGTTACATATCACCTGTAATTTCCTTAGCTACAACTTAAATTAGACATAACATAATCCTTAGTGATGTCGGACAATAATTCAATATGTTCCAATAATTCAATATACTCGCTACAACAGTATGAATGTTTCGTTTCATTACTGATTCTCTTTTTACCTACTTTCGCTCGAAATTGAGACATTGCGCGTTTAGAAACGAACTCAACGTCACGCTTTTCTTACAAAAGCGGAAATATTAATATAAATTTTAAATACAATCATTCCCTCGAGTGAGAATTGAACTCACAACCTATCGCATGTGGGATAGTTTAGTGTTTATTTTTCAATTATTAATTTTTTTGTTTATCATCATAAATAATAAAGAAAATAAATAAATAAATTTAAAAACACACAAGGAGAACAGCGCAGTGATACAGTTTCTGATTGTTAACATAATTGTGGGTACAATTTTCAGTTGGAATTTTCATTCTCTATACTAAGTCTACTATAGTCAAGTCTATCCTGCTGTGCGGGATAGAGCTTGAAGCTTGCAGCTTGAAAAGGAAGAGTACATTTACCGAACAAAATGTTACAGCTTGCAGTATTGAATATTCATTAAACATAAACGGCATCTGATAAGGCTGTGGGCAATGCAAATGAATATCAAGACCAATACTACCTACATATAAATTCATATAAGCATATGTATATTAACCTGACTCATTATTACTTATGTTAAATATATAGTATAAAAATATTTTACAAACATAAAACTTCTGGTATTTTAAAACTTATGCACAAATAATGTGTACCTTGAAATTTCGATTTTTTTACTCAAGTACTATGTTGGATTCCACCAGGCAATAGTAGGAAATGGGGACCACAGGGACATTAGGGACTTAAATATGATTTTCTTGCATAAAGATATATATATATATATACGTGTGTGTGTGTGTGTGAATTGACGAATACTTCAAACAAAATAACACTCTGGCAATAAGCAATATTTTGAATGCCGTTACTAAAAACTTAATAAAAATACTACTCAGACTACGACGTAGCAGAATAAGCCAAAGTTAATACAAAGTTGCATTGTAAATGTTCTCAGACTTTCTTATGAAAATGTTTCGCTACTGGCAGTTTGCTTTAGCATATATGTAAAATAATTTAAATTTTTAAAAGATATTTACAAAATTTACCATTTTAAATGAAAATACACTCAATTTTCAACATGTTTCCTTAAAAAAATATTTCATAAATGACAAGAATTATTATTTTTATAAGACTGTTTAAAGCAATACGATATGAAGTTTATCAAATTTGTAGTCTACTATTGAAATTGAAATAAAACATACAAGAATAATAACTTCAATTATAACTATGTTTTTTTGACTAGCTGTGCTCGCAACTGCCTCTGCGTGGAACGTAACATTTCTGGACTTTTATTTTATATTTTAAAGTTACTTTTTATTACATCAGCAATCTACTAGTGAAAGTCCAATCAAAATCAGTCCAGACATTCCAGAGATTAGCCAGAGCCACCGTATAACTTAATTGGTGTAGTGGTGCGTTTGGATGTGGGTTTTAGTTTAGTCTTAGTTAACGTTTCATATATTTTTGAATGTTTCTGAAATATCATTTTTTATTTTTGTATTTATTTCAAATAAATGTTTATTGAATAATTATTTTTTAGTATATTAGTACGAAAAATTTTAAACCGGGACATACACACTAAGATAACATTTACTAAAAAAATACAAGTGCAAAAAATTAAATTACGCAATGCTAACAATCTAATATTACGCCCATCTAGAACAAATGACGGTAAAAAGAATATTGAATATGAAGGTGCTCAGCTATATAACTCTTTACCGAAGGAAATAAAGGAGACTAAATCATTGTTAAGTTTCAAAAAACTACTCAAATTTCATATCTTAAAACAAAAAATATAACATATTTACAAATTAAATTTTAACTTTATTTTATTTTAATCAATAAAAAAAACTAAAATATAAAATACTAAAAATAGTTAAATAAAACAAAAAAATAAAATAAAAAAAAATTAATAATTGTATGCACTAACATTTATACATATAAACACACGCATACCGGCATAGGTAATTTATTACAACATTATAAATTTGACTTCCATATTACCAATATCCATCAATGCCACTTCTGGTACTTTTTAACCTGTGAAGTTAATAATTAAAACATATTGTGTTTACATTTTAAGATCTGTCTACTCTCTTTCGTGTGATATTTTACTTGTTATCTCTGTACGCTTCTTTTATAATTGTTTTATTTTATATAGTTTCTCAGTAAGTGAAATGTATGTATTTCTTTTGAGGAATTAATAAAGTTCTTCTTAAACCATATCTTAATTATAATCATAAGCTCTATAATCCATAAACCAATTTTATAAATTCAAAATTCCCAGTACTGTTTATATTCTGCACGTGTATATAAAATGAAAATTGGAAAGGTTAACTAATAACAACATCGCTATAGTAACACAGTGGGGAAGCTGTAGTAAGTGCTATTATTCTGTTCTAGGAATGCTAATATTTAAATTATTTTCATTTCCTCGCTTTAGAAAGACAAATCAGGATATTGTCTTCCGTGTACAGTATATTTTAACTGTTTGACATATAAGTTAAATTCAAATTTTCATTAATTATAGTAAATAAAAAATATAAAATATTCAGCGGTACCAGAGCTCAAGTTTATTACACTAGCAAATCACAATATGAAAATATTTCAATTCTTGAAACTGCCTTGATTAAAGTTATATTATATTATAAATCTTGATATTTATATTTAATTCCTACGAGAGATCGCACTAGACCTCGGTTGACTTTCAAAAACACAGTATCGATTATACTAGAGGAAGATGAAGTAAAAAGAATGAGTACACCCGAAGTATGTAGAGGTTTAGGGCAAAACACTCAGCGAAGTGTCTTGATACTTAGTTGTCTCTAAGCTGCTATTCAGAATAAATCGTGAAGCTGTTCATTTTCCTTATTTGAAAGTAATTGTTAATTTAACTATAATTGTAATTTTAACTATTCGTAACAAAATTTTCCACCTCTATATTGAAAAATCCTAACTGTACCTATTGTTGATACTATTACTCTTACGTACTAAGCCTTGAATTATAATACAAATTATTCTTTCAAGAAATAAAAACAAGGTTAAAACGTATTTTAAATATAATAATTTTCGTATTATGTAGATATTCTTTTATATGTGTGGATTATGTAAAGCATCATTAAGCTGTGGCCCTTTATCTTCAGCTACACTCGCGTCGCTAACGAGCATGGATATATATATACATAATAGCTATATGTTGCAGATGGACATTACGGACTGAATTACATATGTTAATGTTTCTGATTTATCAGGCAAGACCACTTTATGTATATTATAAATAGTTCCTTCAACTCGTAAGACTGCCTTTAATGAGTCATTTTCTAACTAATAGATATAGGTATAATAAAATAAAATAAATTCATTTTTCTCTAGACAAAATTACTAATCTATCTGCTAATTTAGCGATCTTATAGATATTTATGAAAATGCTATTCACTGCTCTAATTACGGGAAAGCATCATTTTTTCAATATATTTCTTTTTCTTTCTAACTCTTTGATATTAATTTGTAAGAGAATATTTTTATATAAAAGATATTTTTAATTAATGACACACATACACAGATGTTTCAGAGACACTTACAACATTATTGCGTATTACACACGTCAAGAAGTCTACCACGAGAGAACCTTATTAATAAACACATATAAATAAGGTTTTCTCTATGAAGCCCATAAGCCATGCATTCTAGACTAGACTACTAATTGCTAAAAGAAACACTGGTTAATAAAAAACACAGCTTCTCGCTGTATCCCACATAGCAGGGTCATCAGAGACAACCTAATATGAAAACATTTCGTCAACTGCTTTCCGCCTGAAATCGAGACATTGTGTATCGAGTGGTGATTAACGCTGCGATTTTACTAACTAGATCAGAGAATTGCAAAACATATTATATAATCATTATAAAGTTACACAATTCACAATCTGATCCTGGACTCGCAGCCATACAAAGAGCTTCAGTTCACGTCACATACATCAGTTGGAACATAAATAATTCGAAAGTCTTGGTGTCTTCAGGCGACGCGACGTTATTGGTTTGTTTGTGCTAACTCGACGCCAGCTACCTGTCACCTTCGTGCCGATAATCTGTTATGGCAAGAACGTACATTGAAACTTGTGACAAAATATTAGTGTAATACAAAGAAAATATTATTAGAATACACGAGTGAAATTTATTGAAATAATAGTAATAACGTCAGGATTAGAAAACTATACTACTATTCGAAAATGAACGAATCCTCACTGTGGCTTTAATTGCAGACCTATATAGGTATCTAACAAAAGAATGCAAATTACTATTAATAAGGAGGGTGTCTTGAATTCCGCGGAAAGTGAAATACGGAGTGTCTTGACACCAGATACTTTCTGTGTACCCTGCTCTGCGGTACAAAAACGTGAAGCTAAAAAATAAATAAATAATAATAGTGTACAATATTGTAACATAACTAATATTATAATACGGACACACATCTTTGTTTTACTAGCTAACATTTCTTGTTTAAAAATCTAACATTTATTATATAGTACCCGCGAGGATAATCTTCATAAAACATTGAAAATTGTTATCGATATCCATTGAACGTTATGTATAATTAACTTTTAGTGGTAAGGGAAGTCCCAAAGCCGACGATAGAAAAGATGTTAAATAAAATAAAAATTCGGGAAGTAAGGAGTCCGGAAAATTCGGCAGGTTCGTAAATATGAATTATGTAGACCATACACGTAACCATAATCCAAATATGTGTCCGAAAGTTGTTTTTGTTTTTTATTTCATAAAGACAAATAGATATCGTATTATAAAATTTTTATAACTTCAAAATCAAAGAATAAGATTAGAGGCCTAGGTTGTTCCTTCCTACTCTAATATATGCGTCAGGAACATGAACCTGAAAAATCAAGTGATATTTAGATGTCAACAGCTTATTTCTCAGTCTCAATCACTGGTTTCAGTGTTTCATATTGATTGAATTCATTGATTGTTATGTGAGGAACTTCACGACGCGTCTTATATTGCCATAGCTGAGAAATAATTTAGTCTTTGCCACGATGGCTTCTAGTATTTTTTGTATTACAATTAAAAACTACAGGGGGATGGACCATCGAGATCACCTATTGTTAACCGTCAACTAACCGTCATACCTCAGTTTTTAATTAATGATCAAAATTTTAATCAAAAATATGACACAAACCAATAGGGCAAATAATTTTTACTTATAAATATTA
This sequence comes from Dryadula phaetusa, assembly GCA_032432895.1. NCBI lineage: Eukaryota > Metazoa > Arthropoda > Insecta > Lepidoptera > Nymphalidae > Dryadula > Dryadula phaetusa. The sequence continues at coordinate 1,362,401 of JAOYRS010000059.1, forward strand.
TTAAGATTTAATATTTATCACAAATCGATAAAATCAAAATTGCCAAAACTTTTCTACTCCGTTTCTTATCTTTGGAGGCTATAAATTTGAGATTGAAAAATCGTTTGCTCAAAGTTTCGTAATAAAGATAATTTAGAATACATGTATCAATCATATTTTTTTAATATATATATATATATATATATATATATATATATATATATATATATATATATATATATATATATATATATAATAGTATGACATCTAAATACTTATGCAAAAAACAAAGGTTTTTGAAGTAACTGAACACAAAATACAGGATATATATAATTTATAAATTATAATAATATATATAATTTATAAATTTACATTTTTTTGTACCTCATAAAAATAATAGTATAAAAAAATTTACTTAATAAAACCAGTACATAAAATGTCGCGAACAATGATATAAAGGCAAATGTAAATGTTGCGACGTGATTCGAGTGGTACCTCCTGTAACACGGGAGGAAACCGATGTTTATGTATGAAGCCCTTTCAATTCATTTGGACGATATTCTTGAACCTTTGTCCTTTCCGGGTCAGTTATTTATTGCCGTTGTTTCTTATATTCTCAATGTGCGTTTCTTCGAACGTTAGTTACTGCCTTTGCTGGTTGCCCACTGACCTCTATCAGAATAATCTAGAAGAATAAATACATTACGTCTGACTTGGAAATTGTACCCGGATTTACTAGATCCAAATAACAGTCATGGATTGCCAACTAAATTTAATACGCTTTATTTCACTCTTTTTTTTTTAATTAAGAACATACTTTTTTGTGTTATGAAACTTTAAAAACAAATAATAACTAAAAATTCTAAATCCAAAAATAATCTTATGAGAACAAAAATGTACTTTAATATAAATTAATTTAATTCCATACTCGTACTAAAATTTCCCATATTATATTGTTATTATCTATATCTTAAAAACCACTCTTAATTAAACGTCAAATATTTCATGAAAAATATTCTCTTTAATTCAATATGCTTGAACATCAATATTTAATATTTAATCAATTTTGTTGGTTGTTCTCGCCAAGAAATATATTTCGAAATAATAAAATAAAGTAGTCATAACTCCAGATAATATTTACTTGAAAACTCATAGAAGCATTTGAAATTCATAACACGAGCAATCGTGAGCACCGTTCACAAAATAGGAAGTGTAATAAAATATGGCTGACTGAAATTTAATAACTGGAATAGAGTGCACGTCGCAGAATGCAGAATAACGATGGGCTCAAATAACTGCTTGTATACATACTCCTAAGACCTTTGCATATTGCCATATCAACTTGAACCTTGACAGTATATGTTAATATTTACTAGTACATTTGTTAACGTAAAATACGAGTTGCCATGGCAACGGCATGTCCGAGATATGCCAAATTTCGTATTCGGCCCGTATAATTTCCGTAAAAGGGAATCTAAAATTTTCTTATTTACATTAATAAAATATACTAACGACATTTGTTCGTTCGCTTTCTACCAATACTCAGGACAGTGCTTAACTTCACAAAATATAGGTATTGGGTTAGATAGAAGTTGGAATCTTCGAAACCATCGGTTACAGTGGAGATTGTAAGAAATTAGGTCATCTTTTCTATCTTCCAATGTAGAAAGCTTGAAGATTAAAAAAAAATTATAAACATAAGGGATACAATTTTTCTATGCAGAATATATATACATTTATATACATTTAACAAGATTTAAAAAAACAATAGATTTTTACTTATTCATTTTTTAACTTCACGCTTTTATCCTGCATAGCAGGGCAGAAAGTACCTAGTGTCCAGACAATCCGTACTTCGCTTTCCACCGAATTTGAGACATAGCGTGTGAGCGGTGGAACTCTACACCACTCTTAGTCTTTACCAGAGCGAGGAAGTGAAAATAATTTAAATATAATCACTCCTCTGGGGTTCGAACCCACAACCTATCTGGTTTACAGTCAGACGCTGCTACACTGCTCCATGACCGGCCTATAGTATTATAATTTTTAATAATCCTAGTAACTGGATCAATGTAACATTACTTTATAAAGCGTTTTCTCTCTTTGTTTTATTATTATTGTAAGCATATTCGAGGTGAAAGATTAAACATTAAAGGAATTTATGAATATTACATCAGTAGAGACCGTGAGCATAATTCATTTAAACTTTTCATTTACCCTTTTGTGTTTATTATTATATTATAACATTACGCGCACCATAAAAACCATCTTGAACTATACTATAATATTATAGATGTGTTTTATTTATTTAGTAAATCATTTCCATCATAGTTCATTTAATTTATATAAATGATGATTAAAGAAATTTATTTTCGCATTAGAAATATATAATTCTACTACAGGAGAATATATGTGTGTTTTTTTAAATCCAATCATCCTAATTGTTGTGAGCGTTATATATCTAGATAGACACTGTCTAAGTAATTAATTGTAAACAAGAAACACAGAGGCCGGTCGTAGCGCAGTATGACAACGTCTGACTTTAAATGTGACCGTTTGTGGATTCGATCCCCACTCGGAGATTGATTATATTTAAAATTTCACTTCCTCGCTTTGGTAAAACAAAGTGCGGTATTGAGTTCCACCACTCAACACGCAATGTCTCGAATTCGGTGGAAAGCGAAGTATGGAGTGTTGACACTAGGTACTTTCTGCTTACCCTGCTATGCGGGATAAAAAGCGTGCTAAAAGAAAAGGAAACACAAAGAGGGTATCTTAAAATAGTTTCATCATTACAACATTTATTATCACCTAAAAATTTTATCACGTTTTCCTAGACGCAATAGAAAAATGACTTAACTGAAACCATTCAGAATCCTAGTCCTATTATTAATATTATTATAGTATTTTTAATCAGAAATTACAATAATTATTTTTTTATAATTTTATATAATTTTCTAATAATAGATACGTATTGACTTCAACACTCATCACCTACGCTGTTTACAGGTAACAGCGACAAAAGCCGAAAGTAAGGATTCCTTTTTCCACCAATATGTTTCAATTTGAGCTAAGCCGCTTGTCGATACAAGCTTGCATGGAATATCTTCGCAGACTGAATCTAAAAACAGAATAAAACGTAATAGTTTCTACGATTTAATAAAAATTCATAGCCTTTTATAAATAAAATCACGTTTGTTGTTATAGAAATATGAAAAATAAATATGAGCGTAAATTTATACAAACAATGTCTATGATTGTTTGCTGCTGCTTCTTTTCTTATTAGCTTATCTTTAAGTTAAATGTATTGAGATGTACTAATGAAAAATCATCTTGCTACTTAATTAACATTTTGATTTTCTTTTTTACTTTATGATATTATATTTATTAATGCCGTCATCGTGGCACAGTGGAACGGTGCTTGACAAAGCGCATTAGAAAAGTTAATTTTATCGTATATGTGATTTAAATCTATAAACCACTGACATCTATACAACATTATTTTCACATATCCTCAATATTATTCAATGCTCTTACGATTAAACACAAAACAGTCAAAGCAAAGAAAATTGAATGCCGTCTCGTCTCTTAGGAAAATAAGAATTTCGACGAGTAAACAAGCAATCAGTAGCATTAGCAAACATGCGCAGGCAAACACTCAGCCGCTGGAAGTGCTTGTCAAAGGCATCTTCAGTTCCATCCATTTTTGTAAACTTTTATCCCGTTGGCACAATTATTTGTAGAAGATTTTTGTATTGGTATTAGTTAGCTCATTGCCATGGAAGAAGTAAGTCAAAAATCAGTAATTTGCATTTTACTAATCATTAAATATCATTAAGCTAGGTCAGGGCAATGATGTTAAACCAACTACTGTGAACGAACACCTATAGGCAAGAAAACGTGTTAATAAATCCTATATTACACTTTCTTGAAGTCAACTAATTTAGATAGATGGATAAAAAGATATGTAGGTACTCTTTAGTGCACACAACATTAGAGAAACAAATAAGGAGAACAGGAAAATTCATATTTTGCAACATGCAAAGGCGACCTTATCACTAAGGGTGATCTCTTCATGGTAACCTTAGTCTTATACATTTTAATGCAAACAATATATTAAGGTGCAAAAGATAAACAAAATAATAATAATAATAAACAAAGAAATGAAAGTAAACAGTTATATATATAATATTCAATTCTAGATAGATTTTGAACTTAATTAGCTTTTTACAGTGAGAAATATATACATTATCAATCTGTAGTTCATACCAGAAACAAAATATAAATATACATACATATGTACAAAACCGGTCTCAAGCAATATACACTTCGTCTTAATATTATTACATACCCTCTCAGACTGGATAGAAATTTATTTTAGTTTTAGAGCACTATGCTAGCTACATTAAACCGATTTATAAAAAGCTATAATTCATTTTAAACTTAAATAGATTTCAAAATGATATTAAATTTTTACCATATATAATAAATTACTTAATAATCACTATATTCGTAATTGTTTACTTAATTAATATAAAATGAAGCTAAATTTTTGACTCCAGCTTCACCTAACTCACACCTAACAGATACATAACACTATACTTATTAAATAAGGAGAAAGTATAGAAAAGACTACATTTTCATATTTACTAATTTAAAGTGTTATTCTACACTTAGGATTCGAAAAAAAATTTATACGTTTTTTCAAAAATATTTTCTAAGATTACATTTATACTAGATTAGAGGAATAAAATCCGTGGTTTTCGGGATTTTACACAATATTTTACTTTTATTTTGGTCTTTGAAAATACAGTTTTGAAAACCATACATTTCAAACACTTCACAGTAGTGACTCAAAAGTAAACTGAGGTGGCATTCTTCTATCAGTTGGTACTATTTAACTACCGCCATCTGGATTTGGCATTCGACAGCCACTAGATGCGGGAAGCTCAAGATCGATCGGAAATCCTTGGCGGAGGCCGTGTCCAGCAGTGGACGCTAATGGGCTGAAACAAACGAACATACCGCATTATAATTCCCTCGCATACTGTCCCACGGAGCTTAGCAAATGATTTTCGCAAGTGGAGCTTAGCAAATGGTTTTCGTAACGAAGATATGAAGTTTTTTAAACCTGATTTCAATAAAATAAATATTTACACACTTTCCTAGACCCACTTCTAAAAGCTTTGAAGTCTCACATCCACGACACGAGAAAGTAATTTTAAAACTCAAAAATTCAGTGCAATACGCGAGGCAACTAAGAAATAGTTTGATATAGTTAACTTTTGTACTAATATCAACTGGCAAACGAATGCCACCTCAGTCTACCCGTGACGGACTACGGCAAAGTGTCGAAACGTTGAGTTTTTGAAAAATGTATTTTCGGGTAACAAAATATACGCGATTAATCCATCTAGAAGTTTCATTTAAAATGATACAATATCTATAAAAGGAGAAAATAAAGAATGAATTACCTTCATACTCGATTCGAAGAGGCAATACAGCACTGTGGTTAACTTCCGTAGATATTAAACTGCAAGGTTGTAAAATAAAAATATATTTTCATTATAAAATATATTATCGTCGTCTTTCATGGTACACTGTACGCGGTCATATCTCAGAGATACCACACAAAGGCTGTAATTAAATAGACAATGAGCTCATATTCAGTTCTGGGCGAGTGTGGTTCCCTACTACGCTTCTATTTCATAATATAAAATATAAATTATAAAGAATATTAATTAAATCTTGTGCTATAGGTTATTTTTGCTGCTAACTAAGGTAAGTGATGCAAAGCTTCTTACTTTTAACCTTTTTCACTAGTTTGACTCTCTTTGAATTTACTTACTTATAGATTGTAAATATATCATACTTCTAAGTCTACCCTTAATAACAAGAAAATATCAAAGTTGCTTAAATACGTACCTAATAAGGCAAAAGATAATAATATCATGTGTTCGTAGTAATTCTAATAAAAGTCTTTCTTTAAACATGTCTTTACACATATGTATCAAATTCATAGCAGCTTAAATTTCTATTTCCTTCCTGTTTAAATACATAATGGAACAGATAAAAAATCGTTTGAATAAAACTGCATCAAATTACGATAAGAAAAATATATGTAAATTAAAAAAGTCTAACAGCAAAATAGGTCAAAAAAATTCATTTCCTTCCTTATGAATGATATATATGAATTCGGTTTCTCGGAACTTAACTACAAAAATAAATAGATATTTCAAAAATATGGAATCAAGTTACCTTTAATAAAACTATACCCCTTGCTGCTGCTGCATACAACAAAATACTTAAAGACGTACCCGTGCAAACAAACACAATACTCCACACAGACACATGTTACTCAAAGACCACTGACTTATATTTATAAAATAACCGTATACGTGACTACCGAAATTGTTTCCTCAGTTCATACCGCTTGTGCGCTTCTAGTAAGTAATAATGCTAACCAAACACAAATTTTGTTAAAAAATTAAATAAAAATACAAGCAACTACAATGATTCGGGATAATAATAAATTCAGTTCTTAATCATATAATTAGCATGTAACGCATACTAAATAATCTTATTTTAATCATATAGTAAATACTATTATTATTGTATCTACAGGGTTAAAATCATTAAAATTGAAATTGAGTTTCACCACTCAACACACAATGTCTCGAATTCGGCGAAAAGCGAAGTACGGAGTATCTTGACACTAGGTATTTTCTGTCTACCCTGCTATGAGGGATAAAAGCGTGAAGCTAAAAAAAATTGTATTTACCAGTTTAATGGTTTTCAACTGAATAATTTTAGAAATCGTATCGTTTTACAAAAAGTACCTAGTGTCAAGACACTCCGTACTTCGCTTTCCACCGAATTCAAGACGTTGCGTGTTGACTGGATGAAACTTTGTCTCACCAGAGACCCCCGAGTGGAAATCAAACCCACGACCGATCACGTAAATAGTCACACGCCGCCCTACTGCACAACGATCGGCCTCAAATTCAATATGTATACAAGTAGTACATAATATATGCAAGTAGAATATTTTTTTTCAGAAACAAAAAGATGACACCCGTGCGAGTGTTGAACCCAATACACTGCTGAATGAAGTGATCAGAGCAATTCACGGGAGTTACAAGTTGCTGCCGAAGCTAAGTTTTTATAGATCTTATAAATGGCTCATAAACACTCCGCTTCATTGTCCAGGTGGATAAATTATAAAAATTTAACAAAATTTATAAAAAAACTGCTAATGCCGACTACAAAATACGTACCAAATGTGAAATAATGATAGTTCTACTAGCCGACATCTTAAACACAATAAAGAGGTAACAGATTAAGGATAATAAGAGAGAAATTATTAAGATTATTGAAAGATTTCGATGTTATATACTGTTTAGTCAGGGAGTATAAAATTTAATTATATTAATATACATTAAGACAGTAGAAGTGAAATTGCCTTGACGTTCTGCAAATTACTCTGCTTCAAGAAAAAAGCGTAAAGCGGCTTTTCCAAGACAATCGAAATGTCTTTTCAAAATAAAATAAAATCGTTATATATTTCTGAACACAAAGGGTTGGACTGTCTGGAATTTCAGATTGGAATCGATAGAATGTCAAGAATTTCTCTTTGTTTAAATATTGGAGATAAAGTAATTAATTATAACGAACAAGCTTACTCGTAGTGTCTCTATAGACTTATTGAAGATGCTTCAAATTATTACCTGCCTTATGAACACAAATGGTAACTTTCTAAATTTAATTTTTATCATTAAATTTGTAAATCATAATGCTTTATATCATTTGTTATAATTATATTTGAATAGAAAAAATTATTAGTTATTAATATTGTTTAGATATTGTCTTGAGGCCGGTCGTGGCGCAGTGTGACAGCGTCTGACTGTAAACGCGATCGGTTGTGGGTTCGATCCCCACTCCGGGGAGTGATTATCTTTAAATTATTTTCACTTCCTCGCTCTGGTAAAGATAAAGAGCGGCGTTGAGTTCCACCACTCAACACGCAATGTCTCGAATTCAGTGGAAAGCGAAGTACGTAGTGTGTTGACACTAGGTACTTTCTGTCTACCCTGCTATGCGGGATAAAAGCGTGAAGCTAAAAAAAAAATATTGTCTTATCTTATCTTCACAATTTTTCACTTTTCAATTTTTTTTTTCATTTTTCACTTTATATGTTCACAAATGTGAACACATAAAGTGATGTATATTATATTATTTACCAAACAAACTTATGCAAACACTTTTACGAACAGCATATAATAATTTTTTCATTATGGTTTGTTGTAATCACTAATGTATCACATAGGCAAATAAAATTACGTATACAAGATACTCTTGATTTAAAACAATCTATCACCTTTTTCTATATAATTTTAAAAAAACCTTATTTGTGTTTTTAAGAATAGCAGATTTATGCTTTTCTTTTATAATAATACCTGTAGGGCTCTATAACAGTAAACATGATTTGAAACATAAATTTTAGATATCTCTTTAAAATCCATGGTAAGTTAACATAATTTTAGGCGTTAAACATGAAATAGAGTGGCGTGAGACATACATGAGGACTTCCTTCACCGGAAATTGGCGCCCCACTTGATCCACTGACCGATGACCGCGCGCCCGCCAGCTATATTGCCGTCTCGAGCTTCTATTTATCATCGGATACTTGTCTAGCTACAATTTGTTTACGGTACTAACCTACAAATTACCTTTTAGAAATTGCGCTTTTGAAGATACTTTGCGATGTTTAAACGTGTTAGGCACTAAATGTATATCTTATAATATCTTATACAAATGATCCATTTTGAATTATAGTAAAATTATTCTATTTTTATATATATGTAAATATATATTAAAAAAATATACGTAAATCTTAAAAAAATAAAAATCTATGTTTTACAAGTGTGTACGATCTAAGGAATTTGTAAAAAAATATATAAAAGAATATAACTGTTTTTAAAGTTCAATAAAAGTGAATTTAAGCATTATTTATTATATGAATGTTTGCGATATTCATAGATATGTTTATAGTACAAAAAATGTAAACAAAACTTTTTTTTGCTTAATTTAATTCCTATTTGTTAAAAAAGTACACAATTTATTTTCAGTTTAACGTTAACGTTTTAAAAAAATATAAAATTTATATTACTTCGTCACACAAAAATAAGTTATTCCAACTCACTTGTACTCGAGAGAAACTTGTTTCATTAAATTTAAATTTAGCCCGCGCTTATTAATTCATGACGTTGCTCATCTTCAAGAATTAATCAGGGTATTTTTTGTGCACGAAATTTGAATTTACTAACAAATACATATTTATAATTATTTGAAACATATTTTTTTTAAATAAATAAATAATAAATTAAATTTTGGAACATAAATGATATTTCGAAAACTAAACGTATTGCTTATACTATGAAAGGTTTATTAGGTTGACGTTTTTGACGTTGTGTATTATTTTAAGCTTATATTTAATTGTAAGCTGAATTAATTGATTTTTAACTTTACCATATTATTATATAATATATTTTTATAATTTTATAATGAAAAATTTAAGAAATTAACAGCTTTACGTTTTGTCACACCAGAGACGCGTTAGCCAGAGACACCGTTGTTTCAAGATACTCCGTTGACTAATTTCCGCCCTATCGAAAAATTATGTGTTGAGTGGCAAGCTGAACGCCGCGCTTTGTCTTCCAATAATACTTCCAATAATACTACATGATAAATATTTGACAAAAAACCTTATTATGGGGATAAAATTTCAAATTTGTTATTAATATATTAATTTAAAATACAGATATTAGTTCGAGCTATAATTAAATATTTCTAAGCATCATGTTATTGAATCGTTACTTATTATCCTAACCTTAAGCTTATATTTATATTTAAACAAATAATATATTTATTTAAATAATATATATTGGACAGTCTGTTTGTAATACTTAAATAATCGATTTTTACTAAAGGCATAAATGTACGTCTGTTGAATTCGAAACTTTGAGCATTGAGTGCTGGAAATCTTACTTCACCAGAGCGACAGTATAGAAGTAATATAAATATCACTGAGTAGAAATCGTACCCACAACCAATCGCGTTTACAGTCAGACGCTGCCACCGTGGCTGAGCTGGTCCACCGCTCCGAAATGGCCTCAGACTTTTATTTAATAATGTCGTAATAATATTTTAATTAAGTTAAAATCACATAATATGGAGTACAGTCAATAAATTATTTAAGTATATAACGAACAAATTCGGAAATAAATACCGCTGGTAATTTACGAGTGTAATTGGTTTGCTATAAACAACTGTATGAACATATTTAGTCCAATTAATGTTGATCGATTGCAATTATTACATGTTTAATGCAAATATCTCGACGTATAACATCAATTACATTTAAAATTAATTAACACATTCAATCGAAGGAATTCAATCGAATACCGCTTAAGTAAAATTTGATTATAAAATACGCTAGTTATGATTTTGCTTTTAAACTATTATCATCTTAATACATTTTAAATATAACGTTGAATAAAAAAATATAAGCAACTAAGAATACCAGGAAAATAAAATCATGTTCATTTTCAACCCTTTTGAAACGTTACGTGTTACATGTATTAAGTACCATTACATTTAAAATACATTTAATGCACTTAATAACTGTCTAACTGAAACAATACGTGTTTTATGTATCGAAGAGGCCTTTATTATATATTTTATTAGTTTAGGAGAAATCAATATCCTTTATATTTTCGCATCTACAACCTTTTTAGAGGTAAACGGGTTTAACTGACGTAGTTCAACGCCGCATTTAATTTAGCCAGCTTAATGTTTCAAATATAAACATTATTTTATTTTTTTTACTCTTATACCTATAACATATTTTAAAAAAACTTATATACTGAAGTTCTTTTCCACTGTATTTCTGTGTAAAGGCCGTAAAAGGAAATACTTTAACGAAATGATGTTTTAAAACGCTCAAAACTTTTTAATGCATCCTTTTGCCTTCTTGAGAAAAAGGTCCGAGTAAATAAATTTACTTGCAATCACAAATAAAGGAGTTACGGCACGCTTTGAGACGTTGTTTGACTGTGAGATTAGTATAATCGTTTCATTAAATGAAATTTAATTTAAACTTGTTACGTTTTATTTCGAATGTTTGTTAATAAATTACCTGCTTACCAACTAGGGTTTTAAATTTGAAACCCTATATTTCTATGTAACAGATTTTATTAATTTAGATAAAAAAAAATATTATGAAGAATAATTAAGGTAGGCTTGATTTAAGTGCTCCTAGTTGGTTGAATATAAAAAATAACCGCAATTTTTTAATTTACAATATATGAATCTAGGTACCGATCTATTAAGGATAAATGAAAACAGTCACTGAAAAAAAAGAAATTTTACATAAAACATTATAGAGTGAAAAATATAGGATTTTTTCCGCTTAATAGATCCATCACGTAGCGTCAGCGCTACTTTGAATCTGTTCTACGAAAACTTTTTCACAAACAACAATCTATTAAATGCTACGAAATATTTTTTTTATATTGACTGTCAGTCAATACTTAAATAGCCCCTATACAACTACAGGATATAAAGATCTCAATAAAACTAGTTTTTAGGGAATATTCATCTAGTATTAATAAAATAAATTAAAATGTCTTTGTAATGTACAGACTCCGCAAGTCACATATATACGGAAGAAGATAACATAAAACAAGAGATAAAATTACAGTACTTAGTATTCTGAAACGGTACGAATATTGTGTTAAGTTAAGGCAGAGGTAATGAATATGATGCAAATGGCAGTCTCTAATGAAATCCTACCAATGTATTGCACTTATGTTCCCACGAGATACGAAAATTCATGCCAACTCACATTAATTAACTGAGGCATGACGTGACTTCGTAATATTTACTTTAACACATGTCGACAAAAATAATTATTAATTCACTTTCTCCGTCGTATTTTAAAGCGAAAATATGATATTGTGAACGCCAGTTCAATTATAAGTATCAAGTATACATAGATTATATGATATATCAAATATAAACTTTATAATATTTTTAAGAATATATTACATATTGAAGTATAAATTTAAAAATATATATAAATAAATTTGAGGCTGGTCGTAGAGTAGTGGGATACCGTCTGATTGTAAACGCGACTGTTTGTGGGTTCAGTCCCCACTGGAGCAGAGTGATTACATTTAAATTATTTTCACTTCCCCGCTCTGGTTAGATAAAGTGTGGCGTTGAGTTCTGCCACCCAACACGCAATGTCTCAATGTCACGCAATTCGATGAATAGCGAAATACGGAGTATCTTGACACTAGGTGCTTTCTGTCTACTCCACTATAAAAAATAAGCTAAAAAAAACAATTAAAAATAATTAAAAAAAACAACTAGAAAAATGGAAACTTTCAAGTAGGGACATCGACCACATCTGATTCATGAAGATTTTAAGCGGTAGCTTTTATAGTTCATTTTCTATTCCACGGTAGTATTAAAAAAATATTTTGGTGGCTGGTCTCCGTCATGTAGAATCATAAACGACTGATGAAATAATAAGAGATATGTAAATGGCGCCTTAAGAAAAGTTCTTTATTACCATAATAGACGAGTTGATGACAATTTAACATCACCAGAAGTTGGGGCCATCATGGCGGTGGTTGTTGTTTGGTGGTTTACTAAGATTCGTAAAGTCCTCGCAAAGCAAGCTGCGGGCACTAGTAACTAATAAGTTCACAATACAAACAATGATCATGAACTCGAATCATGCATTTAGATTTCTAACTAAAATAAATAGATTTTAAAGAAAAATTTAAAAGTAAAGAAAAATCTTAATATTAATATTAGCTTACATAAAATTCATCCACAATATCCTTTATTAGAAGGCATTCAGCGAACGAACAGCAACGCCCAAGGGTAATTAACGCGAGCTGCTCATTAGCAAGCTATTCTCATCAGACGTTTATACTGCCAATTCTGCGTCGCGACGCGTACCTGCACTTCTAGTGCGTAGCATTACATATTTAAAATTAAAACTAATTTTTATTTAAATTAAAAAAAAATGTAGAAAAGACACCTGGAGCAGAGTCATTTGATAATTATATCTTTCTATCTGCTATACTGATTTGATACAATTTTTTGGAGATTTCGAAAAGCAGCACATTTTTAAGAAACTTAAATGGCGTTTTTTATACATGATAAGCAGAGAAAATAATGTTGGGACAACCACTCTCCATTTTCTGGTCCATATTATACAGAAATTCCAATACTGTGGTTAATCAATCAATATTCTATAATATTTTAAAGCGCCACAAGGCGATAATTTTAATATATATTTAGCCTAACCATAAATATAGCTATAATTAAAAATAAAAAATATTACTTAATATAAAATGTTTACATATTTTCGTGCCAATTTATTATTATTAGAGAGAACAGAATCGTTGTGATTGCGTTACGTAAATAAGGCATGGAGCCAAATGCAATTTTTAAATCCTCCATACCCTTGGTATTAATCAAAATGTATTATGTACCAAGCCGTTAATAGGTACAATAAAATCTCCTCTTATTCTAGTAGAAAATATTTTACCGTTCACGTAGTGTTCGTACGTAAATCAAATTATTAAAGCCATAAGGCAAAGAATTTAAAGAAATCCTATCCTATTCTGTCTGAAAACAAAAAATCATAATAACTGTCGCGAATGCCGTAGGGTCATCGCGAATGTACAAATATCGGATATTTTATTAGGTTTTATGATGAGTGTAGCAGAAGATATCTTAAGGTACAAAAAAGATAATTCAAAGAGGCGTAAAGTCAGACTGTGATAAATCAGAAAGAAATGAGAAGTCATCAAAAACACGTAGTTAGTAATCATGAAGGTGAAAACGATTAAGTTACGAGGAGCGGTGAACAAAACGCTCGAGGAGAGCTCAGGACACGGTCAAGAACACAGAGGTGTTAAGTGTGGCTGGTGTTACTAAGTAAGTGAAAGCATGTTTACCAGTAAAAGTAACATGTATAATTATTATGTTATGCACAAGTGTAGAGTATGGCGAAGTGATCAGTGTAAATTAAACTAAACTAGATTGTGAGGGTTTCGGGGTGGCTATAGGGGAGGGGGGAGGCCACTAACGAGGGACTAGGCCTCGTTCGTGGTACTGATTCAAATGGATGTCTTTTAACTATAAGATAAAGATCAGTATTGTCAGTGTCATATCTATATTTTGCGTAATCTTACATAGATTATACATTGACTATATTTGTCATGATGTATAATCTATTCATACATTTGTCCAATACCAGTACAATTAGGGTATTAGACGCCAATAGCACCTGTCTCGCATTTTAATGATGACTTAGGATCTTCAACCTAAGAGATATATACTGATAATTTATAATTACTTGATGTCCCGTTGACGCGTTGACACCGCTTTACCTTAGCAACGTGTATGTCACTTTATTTAATAATGTCAAACGCGTGGTAGTGTTTTTTACATTTATTTTATTAATTTAATATATTATATCTGTATAAAGCTCGATCCACCCTATCTTGGTTAGAAACGACATCTAGAAACTTTTCTATTGGTCGTCATCTAATGCTGATCTTCACTGGATTATAATTTGTGGTCAGTTTTAGAGAATAAGACTTTCTCTAAATGCGATGATAATTTGGAGTTCCTAAAATAATATTATCAGTAAAGAATGTTCCCATAGTATGTTCCAATAGTTTAAATTAGTGTATTAAATTAACACACTTTAATAATAATAAATATTACGTAGTACAATGAAAAAGAATTGTTTTTCTTTGTATATGGTATATGGTAACACTAATACAACATTTTAAATGTTATGGTAATTCTCATGTCTAAGCGTTAAATAGCTTAAGAGATAAGTTACATGTATTATCCAAAAAGCAATTTTAATCATATTTTTTATATCTTTTAATTAATATTCTGAAAAAAAAATATTTAAACATAATATATGTGTATAAAGAAAGCAATGAACAATAACTAGATTTACAGAAATAACAACTAAATTAATTAGTCTAATTAATATAAATATAGACGCTAAGAAAACTCAGCACTGGCTGCATAATCAAGAGAAGTTGTATAGCACGCGAGGACTTCGCGGTCTCTGCTTCAGCGTACTCGGCGCAAATAGAGCAATCGCTTAATTGATAGCGTGACTTCTCAACTCGCTTGTAACTTTGATGAATCAGGCTGACGCTAACAAGCTGTCATGTTCTCAAGCTTTTATACGATTTAATTAACTTATCATTGGGTAATTTAAATTTGTTTATGTTGTAGACGATTTTAATATAACTTTTAAATACTAACATTAACTTAACAAATTTTATTGGAGAAAACAAGTTTAAAATCGTTTCCGTTAGTTTTATGGCAGACATACGTAATAATATAAAATTATATTTTCACATTTTATTAAAAAAAGCTTATGACGTTTTTTCTTTAATTCAGCAAGTGAACGTACATACCCATAATTTAGCAAACTGATTCTGTGGGACGATAAGATATCTACGTAATATGACTTCTCCTGTGGTTACTTTATCTAACAATGGGCGATAACTGACAGTAGCAGATCGGAGACAAAGAGCCCGCGCCGCACTTTTATAATTTACTCACTTTTCCTTTAGAATTTGTTTTAGCCTTCCCTTTTTAGAATAAACGTTATCTCGGACGCCTCCTGCCTGACGCTTTTATGACATTCTGGTTTGATTTCGCCACCTTACTTTGTTAGTTTTAAATAAGGCAATTGTGCAAGAAGTACATTTGAATATAGACGTTTTTATATAGAGTTATGTAATAAAAATATATGTTATAAAAAATCTTAATTCGAAAACTTCGTATCTAAAGGTAACACTTCCATCTTCCTTGCGTGACTAGACAGAATATCAGTATATATATTATATATAAGTTTTAGTTTATTATTATAGTAGTGATGGATAAGTATTAATGATTGATGAAACTGAAAGGTGAATGACTTTATCTCCCAATAGATATAGTTTTCTACAATAACAAGGCAATTATTTATAACTGCCATAAAAGAAAAAGATTAATTAATAGATATATAGATAAGTTTGACCGATAACTACGGTAAATATAAATATGATTAAGCAGTAACATGTTAAACTGTATATGGTTTTTTTTATATATATTAACACCTGGATTCTAACTGCATATAAAATCTGTCTCAGTGACATGAGCCGAACGTCAATAAAACTTGAACAAGACAAGAGGCGTGGATTTAAATCCCGCTGTTCCCGCGTTTAAATTTTCATACGATTTTTTCACAAAATACCCCTTTATAATCTAATTGCTTCACACCTGTGATTTGTTTTAATAAAGTAAAATTTTACCATAAGTTTAAATTAAAGATAGTAAAAAAACTTCATAACCGCCACAATTACATATGACAGTATCTTTATACCTATATACATAAATATATGCGTCAAATGACATGAAAATCGGTAACTGCTAATAGTGTATGCACTATCTTCACCAGTAGGTAAGTACAAGGCATATGGCAACCAAACGTGACGTAAAATTTTCGATTATGATCCTTTTAGCAGGGGAATATCTTGACAAATGCGCTAATAAAAAGGCTCGCCGCACGCCCGAAACGTTTGGAAAACCATTTACAAGGTTTATCGACGCTATGGAAATAATAACTGAAGCCGTTATCGTCCTAAATCGATCTAATTTAAAATTATTGTTACAGCTAGCCCTTTATTTTTATTAGTCATGTCATATTTTTCTCAAAGCGTATTTGCTGAATATTCAAATACGATTCGATTGTTTTAAATTAAATTTTGAGTATTATTCCATATTTGCTACCAGAAACCACATTGTCGGTCGCACTTAAGATTTCACTAAGGGTTTTTTTCTCACCTATATTTATTTAATATTTAACAAAATCTTGTGTTCATCGTATTCTCATTTATATTGAAATTGTTTGTCAGTCATATTCAGAATTGAAAAGAGATGTTATGAGATTTTTATAATTTCGGTAAACCCTTTTTAATGGAGTTTTCTTACTAAAAACGCAATAAATTATCAATATTATCTCGCTCACCAATCCTTAGCTTGAACGTCTAAGTAATTATTGAATATTATTATTTTTTGTCTTCTTTTCCATATATCCATGTCATAATAAAATTATTTTAGATAATATTTTATTGTATAATCCTACTAGGGCAATAAAACATTTTGAGTTTATTTTAAAATATTAAGCTAAATTATTTATCTGTCACATATTTAAGAAATAATAAACACTAAATACGATGGATGCTTCACGAAATTACAAATTGCATTACACGATCCCTCGATAAATACAGGCCGAGAGACAATAAAGCAGCCGGACAAGCTGCCATCGGTCAGCGGATCAAGTGGGCGCCAATTTCCGGACGTAGAGGAGGCGTCGTCCGTCTCATACCCGACGCGATGCTACGATTAGCTCGAATGCTACGGAAAAGGCTTGCAGCACAGATAAATTGTTGATTCAACTTAGGTTATATCCTATTTTGTATGATTTGCTATTTTAAACAAGAAATTGAAAGATAAAATTAATATTGTGATAGTGCGACAGTAGTGTTTGCTAGAGTTTGTAAATACAAGGCACTGTTAATATTACAAGGCAGATTCAAAACTTATTACAGTTTTAATATGTATCTTTTAAGCAATAAATATAAAGCTGTACTTCTTGCTTACTTTTTAAACTATATTACTAAACCATAAGAAAAACTTGCTTATGTTTGCCCGAGGCAACCGCAACTGTAAGCTGAAGTAAAATAACATTCAAGGCTTGACACAACATCGTATGTATGTACACATTTAATGTTCAAAATTTTTTACACATATTTATAAACAAATTTATGAAATTTGCATACAATTTAATAGAAATAAACATAAATTTTCAACGTGTTCTCTCTAATAAGAACTATGTCAGTTATTTATTGTGATAGAACTTAGAAAACGTAGTACTAAATTGAATTAACCTTTAGAACAATTTTGGACCAAGAAAATGGTAAATTTCAACTACTGTCAACCTGCAGGTGCAAACTGACATGTATTGCACTTGTATTGCATAAATATTGTCATGAACCAATTGGCTACTTAATAGGATTTTATATAAAAACGGAGCAAACGAATTGGAGCGCTCTGACAACAAATTCAGCGCGGTGCGGGCTTGAACATGTTTGCATAGTTTGAGTTTGCAAATGCTGCTGATTGGTTGTTTGCTACATTTTTCCTTAGATGGAATTTAGAAAGAGGCAAGATGCGAGATAGATATTTTTGAAACTAATGTGATTCATTTTTATACCTACATTTTATTTTGTCAATATTGTAAACTGAATTTCATAAGGCTAATTTCAAAAATTACCTTATTTGTATTGCTTATTAAAACCATTTGAAACTTCCTGTGCTCAATTTATGAACCTAATTAGTAGTGTACTACGAGTACTATAATTGGGTACCTCGAAAATGTCAGCACATTATCTAACACGCGATACTGCACAGGTGCGCGGCGTACCGAAAAAATAGCACAAGCGTTGAATGAAAACAACCTGCTAATGAGCATCGCGAGTTAATTGCCACCAGCCATTATTTCGTTAAGGATCTCTTGAATGCCTTCTAGTTGAACTATTGTAAATAGAAATATATGAAATATTTCATATCTAAGTTTATATCATTGTGAAATATTTGAAATTTTACAGTTTGAGATTATAATTGCGTTATTTTTATCGTTTTAGTGGTTTCCCGTATTCACCAGAAGCGTTAATCGCCGCACGATGTAGCTTCCGACAGCGGCAACTTTACACTGATCTTCATTGCTTTGTAGAATTTAGCCATCCAGAAACAGGCTTTATGTGGAATATACCTCTTTCTTTCTATTTCTATGTCAAATTATGCAAAGAGTTGAAAATGCAAATTACTATTGGAGAGGGTCTACGTCCAGTTGTTGAACGAGACAGGCTATATTGAATCCTTGCCTTACCCCTGGGGAGGGTTAGTCAGAGAGAACAGAGCGCCAAACGCTACGGTCCATACATACTTCTTACATCTCTTCATACAGGCCCTTTGGGGAATCTTTTTACGTGACCTTCCTCCAGTATCACCGATACTCTTCTATTCTCGAAAGTCTCCTCTGACTTCTCGTACGTATTCAATTAACAAACATGGCTATTTCTAGTGTAATAACACTTGAAGTATAAACTTTACATAACATTTCATGATACGACATACTTATTTAAATAACCCGATGCGATATGTCATACTTCACGTAATGAAATGTGTGGTACATATAATATTTGTTGCTACCTTCGTTTATACTATCTATATATATATATATATATATATATATATATATATATATATATATATATATATATATATATATATATATATATATATATATATATATATATATATATATATTTATATATATATATATATATTCTTTGTTTGTTTGCTATATTCTTTGATCATTATATAAATTAACTTTGTATATATATGTATATATATATATATACAGATATATACAAAGTTAATTTATATAATGATCAAAGAATATAGCAAACAAACAAAGAAAATCTGTGGCGCATACATACATAATGTGCATAATATAATCTTTGATTTTCGCAATTTTTACACATTTTAAATTAGGTATACAAAAATATTTTTTTTTATATTTGATTTGAAACATTTGTAGGTACATTATGTATTAAGTGTTAAGCCAATATTTATTATTTTTTAAACACCTTTTCAATTAAAGAAAACGTGAATAATATACACAGAAACTTGTAGAACAATATCAACAATCACGACAAAACAAAATGTAAATTTAAATCTACAATTTGTTAAAACCGATTTTAACAAGGAAGGAGCAACTTAATATCCGTAACCCTATAAATTCCGCCGGATGCCGCCCCAATCATAATTAAAATATCCTGATAACAAAAATTAATAGATTTAATTCACGAGATAATCAGCTAATCATATTTTATGAAAGATGAAGGAGTAATCTATTCTTGAAAAGGGCGGATGATCGTGACCGTCAGGTGATCAGTCAATCTCGGCGCACCGAAGTGAGGCTGCAAAGTGACAGTTGCCCTGTAATTAATTACGTTTCTCAATAGCGACAGAACAAAAGGCGATTGTTTGCTCACCGGCCGATGTAAAGCGCAAATCTTACTATTTGTCTTAAAGAAATCGTTTTTGTATTTGAAATATTTGTTCTGCAAGAAATTGTTACATGCTCATTGATTATATATATATATATATATATATATATATATATGTGTATATGTGTATATATATATATATATATATATATACACATGTATATCTTTTATTTTAAATCACCTCAAAATTAGTATAACAAATACTAGTTTTACATTCATTTAATAAAGCCTCATACTTAGTATATTTATTATACCCAACATGTGCATCAATTATTTAATATTAATATAATTAAAATTTAAAATGAATACGTGAACAGTGGAAGATGGTAGCCTATTCACATTAACACTTTTCGCTGGCGGTCTGTTTACGAAGGCAAAAAGACCGAGTTGTAGATAACGGAAATACAATGGTCCTATTCCCGCCCAGCGCCGAATATGAACTCATTGTGTACTTAATTACGGCGGGTGTCTTTGAGATATAGCTGGCACACATTCCGCCATAAAAGCTTGCCTTACAAATAATATTTCAACGGAGCAAGGTTTCTCTTTTCAAAGCAATTAATGCGTTGCTATGTTAATATTGCTTTGTCACTCATATTGGGCACATACTGAAGCACCTATAATTATGACAATTAAAATCAGTGAATACTATTAACTATTTTTAAATTAATTACAAAATCACAATATATAGATAAACTTACTGGAACCAACTAAACTTGATAATTTTATATTCTGTTTTGGTACCAAAAATCACTTATTAAAACTGTTTTCTCATAAAGAATTCTTCTTTTAGGATTTTCACACAAAATAATGACGGCGCAAATAATTAAGAGGGGTATTTTTTTCAATATGCCTTCCCATTTCTTTATAGAGAAACTTGAAACCACGACGAGTCTAAAATCAGAGCATGAATTGAATAAAAACGTAAAGTAAAAGTGGAGAGTAGCATCCGAGATAACAGCTATTCAGAAGAGGAAACCGTTAAAAACAAATTCAAAGAGTAAAGTGAGTAAATTATAAAAGTGCGGCGCGGGCTCTTTGTTTCCACGTCGCGCTGTCAGTTATCATTGTAAGAGAAAATAACCATTGGCAGGCGCTTCATAGCTAAGATATTCGACATTAAAGTTCTTTAAAAAACAATCTTAACTTTCTGCTATGTTTTAAATATGTTTGATCATTTTTTTTAATTTATTTGTTTGTTAAGTATAGGTACCTATAAATATTTATAAAATTTATAGGTACCTATACTTATTACCATTATGGCTCAAATTCATTATTGCGTATTCTTTTTTGTCCCATTGAAAATACCTTTACTTTCTCTTCTATTTTGGGAAAAATAGAGTATCGCGTTCGATGTGTATCTTAATAGAATTTATAACAATTCTTTCAACAATGAAAAACTTAGTTATAAAGGAAATTCAATTATGTAAAAAATGTTAAAAGAATTCATAATAAATAAAATATATAATACTAAACTTACGGGCAAATTTACGTTACAGAAAGTGCAAAAACTGTAAATTTTCTGCTGTGAGTATTTAGCTGTATATATTTAATTTTTCATATTCTAAAATAGATTTATTTGATTTTTTCTTAAAAGAATACTTATCTACTAGCTATATTATATAATTATACTAAGAAAAAACTATTATAGAGATATATTTCTAAACATTTTCCTCATCTAATCATAAATCGACTTAACGAAACTATATAGCTCCGCATTCAATAGACACGTCCTGCGAACAAGGTAGGTAGGAGCAACAAGAAACGTAATGCTTTTGATGTTTCCTCCTACATACGATAAAATGAAACTGTAGGTTATTCAATAGACATCGAACTTAAGAATTGTATTATTTGTAAGATACAATTTTCTTTTAGCTGGTTAATTAATATGTTATCACAAAATAATTATTATTTGAAATTGAAAATTGGAAAACTCTATTAAAATTGTTTCGCCCTATTTTAAATATTTTAAAACATAAATTTAATATAACCTTTGAGGTTGTTTCTTACTCTACGCTTATTTCTTAAAGCACGAAAAAAGAAAAAAGTATTAACGTGGTTTTATTAATTCATTGGACATTTAAATATTGAATAAATTATCTTGTATCTGAAACCGTAATAAATTACGACGCTATCCATTTTGTAAAATCATCGATAATGAAAATAAATGAGATGAATCAGCTTAATAATATGAGTACAATGCATTTCGATGCAAGAATATAATCGCAAAGTGATCTATCAATATCGCGGAGGCGAAAGCCACAAAGTGACGGTCTCTGAAATTAATTACCCGTCTCAATGGCGACGGAACAAAAGGCGATTGTTTGCTGCGGACGAGTCGATGCCGACCCTAAGCCCAGATAATCTTAAGCTTTGTATTATGAAAGTTTTTATTTCCTTAGCATTATCCGCCTGGGCGACTGTATTCTTTATAAAAATAACCGCGCTTATTATCCGACTTCCTGTTATCTAATCTGACGCTCGTATTGGCTTGTTGCGTGATGCATTAAAGCCAAATGTTGTCGTATAAAAATACTAACGGTTTCTTTTTCATAAGAAGAATACTCATTTTGGTTATAATTCCTTATAAGAATATTTTTTCCATAGTAAGGGTTAAGAAGTGACTGTGGCGCAGTGGGAAGCCGTCTGGCTGTCTAATTATGAGTTCAATCCATACTCGAGGAAAAAACAATGTGAATTAATTTCAATTCATTAATCTGAAAAGACAAAGTACTGCGTAGACTTCAACCACACACCCAGCAATGTCAGCAATTAAGGCGATAAGCGAAGTGTTTTGACATTAGGTTTCCTAACTACCCTACTATGCGGAAAAAACTTTAAGGCGATAGTAGTTTTTATAACATTAAACGTTAATAAGTAAACGCATGTTAGCAAACTATTACACAATTATAATTTGCATGAGAAAACGTTTTTGTGTGTGCCAATATATATACATACACATATATACCTATGTAGTTAATATAGCAGTATAAAAAAGCTTGTAGAAAAATAAATTGTGTCTATTATTACAACAGGTGTCTTTGAGATATGACCAGCACACTTTCCTTACAAAGCCTGTCACATACAAATCACGCTTATCTTAGGAGCAAGAATGTCTCCTTTCAAAAGGCAATTAATGCGAGTAAATATCGCGACGTCAATCATATAATGTGTCATATTCCCACGCAATTTCGTATCACGTCGCTGTAAGAGTGGATATATTGTTGTACATTTGTGTTAATCTGTCATGTTTGTTTTAATAATGAATATATTTTCTAATGTATGTACAAAAATATAGGATATTTAAATATTTTATAAACCCTGAGAATAGTTATTTAGTTATATCGCGTTATAAAGGATTTTTTATTAAAATAATCCGGTATTAAAAAATATATATTTGAAACAAAAAAATACAGGATGGTACTATATAAAATATTAAAATATTTCAAGAAAGTAACAAAAGATGTTCCCTCCCAGTAAGTTTACAATTGTTCTTGATTGCGCTTGTTGTCGTGCACAGTGTTTGCGTTGCTCAGAATAAATTCGCACTACATGGCATTTTTGTTAGCAACTACCTTAGATTTAAAAGGAAATATTTTGTAAAGGTTGTGTTTGAGATGAAATAAATATTAAAAGAAATAAAATTGAATGTGAGTAAGACTGATAAATAACTTAAAAATCTTTCACTGACATATATAATTAATAAAAAAAAACTAATATTCGATTGTAATTGATTTTGAATTTCTATTTAACATAAAATGAAAATATATTCAATACTAGCTATCCAATCAGAAATAATATTAATTTTAACTCTATCGTTTTAAACTCATTCAATGCAAAATATAAAATATTTCTATCCGGGTCAAAAGGCGAGGCGTGAAAAGCTCAATGTGTCAATGATTCAATGAAATTGCATCGTAATTGAAAAAATATTTTACAACTGTATGACATGTTGGCAGAATATTGGAGTAACGCGCAAAATTGATCCTGGCCCGAATAGAAATATATTGCCAATTTGATTTCTAATGATTGATTATTATGGGATTCCGTAACATGAATATGAATATTTCATAGATATACGACGTCGTGGTGTATGAAAATGTAAAGTGCACAAAATCTCGGTGTACATTTTACGACAAATATTTGGTTAAAATTTATAAATTAACTAATATTAGAAAAGAAAAATAAGAGAACTTTCTTTTGCTTTGCCAATCTTAGTGAATTTTGACTTCTTTAATTACTAATTTTTTTTAAATAAATATTTACCATAAGATATAAATTTATAGATTATTAAGTTCCTCGATAAATAGCATGTACTATTTAAATATATGTATAACTATTCAGTTATACATATATTTAAATTGTACAGGCTATTTATTGAGGAACTTAATGAAACAGTGAATTTTCCCTTCACAATAGGAAACATCTGCACATAATCTAATCAAACACGCAATACAAAGCAGTAAGTGGGAAGTCCAAGAAACAGCGCTACGAGTTTTGAATGAGAACGGCCTGCTAATGAGCAGCGCGAGTTAATTGCCAACGGGTGTCACTATTCAGCTAAGGATCAAGTGAATGCTTACTAATTAAACAATAGCTATTAAAACTTATTTTATACTTTTGCGTTTATATTTTGAGTGATAATATAGCTAAAATTTGTTAAGTTTTAATTTTATACAATAAATCAGCGTAGGTAATAAGAAGTACATCGCATACCTAATATTAAATCTATCGACGTCTGATTAATTTCAGAAGAAAGCATACAGGCAATTTAAAAGCTATTAAATATATAAAGAAATTTCATAAAGTAACTTACAGAAGTAAAACTTCGATTTTTCTGTGTATAGCTTGTGACTTCTAGTTATTGCCCATCGTGAGGGACTATAACCATCGGCAGGGTGTCATATAATGACTTAGATATTTGACGTAGAAATCCCTAGCGACTTATCTCGAGAAGCCTATCGTTACGGTTTATCTTCCGCTTTTGTTTGGGACTATGGTAAAGAACATGGAAAAATAACAGAGCTTACAAATAAAATTGGCAAATGCGAACCACTATATATCATAATTTTTTGTTAAAAGAAATAAAATTGTTAAAATATACAAAATATAATCTTACATTTAATTTATTAGTAGCAAAGTTAATGTAAAACAAATTTAATTAGTAAAATGTATTTTAAAATATCATAGAGTTTTAAATAAGTATCTTTTAAAGTGTATTTTTTATATATTATTTACCATACATAAATAAATACACGAAATATATAAAACTATATACACACTTAAGTAATTTTAAACCGTGTAAAATGTTGACTGTATTTTAATCCTGTCGGTTGGCTTATATGCTTAAGTGGCCAGTAGTTTAAACGTACATTTTATATAAGGCTTAAATTTAGAATTGTATTTAGTCAGACAGGCTTTATGGTAAAGCTGCTTAAAATTGAACAGCTTTTCCAGCAACGTCAAGAATATTGGTCACAATTCACGCATATATAGACGTTGAATCGCAAATCGGCTCAAGAAGAGCTACGTGCATTGACACACCGCAACTGTGGATAAGGCACGTGCAAGATGCTGATAACACCAGTCATGTTTGCTTCTCTACTGAAACTGAATAAATTGACTGGATAGATTGCATATACCAGAAACTTAAATGGGATTAAAAGGTAAATTGTGAATAATTCAACGCCTAATAACACTTTTTATATTTAAAAAGAATATTGTTTTTTGACTTTTCAACGATATTTTCATAAAGCTATAAACGTCATCAAACATTAGGCTAAAATTACCAGGTTTAACTACTTTTACTTTTTACGTTTCTTACGGTTAACTACTTTTGTTCGAATATCATTATCTTAGTACTATTAGTAGTAAAATAAAATGCAGCGTTAGGTTACAAAAAGAACAAATTTTTACAACAACTACCAATGAAACAAAAAAATCAAGCACATAATTTAATTATAAAAAAATTAAAATACTTTTGTTATATTTCGGAAGAAGGAGCTAAGAGAGTTCTTAATTAATTAAGTAATTAAATCAAGCTCAATCATCTCGGAGATTCAACAAGGAGTATGCAAACCGAAGTAACATATCTCTGACATGAAATTAGAAATCGGCTTAGGCACGATGCATTAATACTGAAGGATTTGTATAAGACACCTGTGCTAGAGACAGATAACATAAGCGATGCTTCCGAGGTTACCTATCTTAGGAAATTGGATAAGCCTGAAATGTAGTAAGACAGCTAAATAGCTTAGTCAATTGGAAGACTTTCATGAAATGTTTATGATTCTAATTTATAATATAATTTATATTTCTGGAGGAAAAGGCTATGAAGAAATTGATAATTTTTTAGACTTTTATTTAATTCTAGATGTAATTTTGGTAAACAAAAAATATAAAAAATACTTTTATTAATAAGGTTTACTTATACAACATAATTTATAAAATATATTAATGAATATATAGTAGTGAATATATAATAATAAATAATTTTATCTTAACCGACACGTACCTTCTCACTTAGATAAGACTAGAAGAGCCTATCAATTTTAAATTTGTGTAATTTTAAATATCTTTAATAACCGTCTGATAAGAATAAAAAAAGTATTTTTTTTTTATTTAAGAAAAATAATAATATTTTAAATGTATTTAATTATAAATAATAATATTACATAGTAATTTTTCAAATGAATATATAAACATAAAACTATGTAATTTAAGTTATCATAAAATTATTATCTAATGAGAAATATAATTAGAAATAGCAACAACTAACAACGTTAGCTAGACCATACAAAAGAAGCAAATATAGCAAATAGGTTACGTGTTGTAGATACAAAGGACGAAAAAATCACAATAATTAGAAAGCAGCTGACTTTAGCCAATATTTGATACAACATTTAAGCATGAGTATGTGATGCTACAAAATAAAAAAGAGGTAACTAGTACCGAATGCAAACTGTCTACATTTAATATTACTAAAAAATATTGTAATAGTGACAATATTATCAATTGATAATGATTTTATCCTGAACCAATAAATGATAAATTTATCATACTCATTTCATTTAATTTAAAACAATAATAAACATTATATTTGAGCCTTCATATCTACTGCCCTCTTTGCCGTAACTGAAATTAAGACACGATAGTAGTAATATAGAGAAATATAAATAAAAATCTTATCGTCTCAAGGTCATCGAAAGTAAATTGGCTACCATTACAAGACATTGTGAAATTCACGTTCTTCGTAAAAAAAACTTTTTTATCTCAAATCTTTACTTGAATCTGAAATTTTCAAGAACTCTCGCCAACAAAACAAGCTAGGGGACGTAATGACCGCACAAAATGTGTGCGTAAGAAATCGGCATTGACTCGGTATGTTTGGCAAATAAGGTCTGTGGTCGAGGTCTGCGCGTGACAGGAAATCTAATAACCCTCGAACGAGTGCTACGTATAAATTTCTTACATACGTTTCTTTGTCCCTTTGTAAGATTTTTTCTATGACTACATCACCCAAATAACAATATGTTCGTGCCGAATTTCATTCTACAAATAAGGATCAGGTTGAGATTCTTAAAAGGGATCATAAATTTTAAACAGAATATCTACTTGTTGTTCTTACTACTATCACGCAGTAACAAAGACTCACACACTCATTTTCAAGAAAAAAATAATAATATGAGTATTTTATAAATAAACTGTTGTTATTTTTTGTGTAAATAAACTTTTCTGAATTTAACCCTTATTAATAAAATCATCAATAAAAGCTCATTGTATATTTTGAGATAAAAAAAATATCCAATTACCGTATTAAGTACGACAGTGAACGGCGACAGGTTAAAAAAAGGTAATTTGTCTTAAAGTTTTCTCACTTCCATACCTAAAATCAAAATTTATTCTCATTATATAAAAGCAACTTCTGATATATTACACTAACGCACCTATGAATAAGTGCAGTATGCATTTATATACCTAATAATGCCATACAGACATATTCTCTGCAGTTTCGTGGCTTGAGAGTACAAAATAACAGGTAAATAAAACTCGTAGTTATACATACTATTAATATGGATATTTCGTACAAAATTCTGTTTTCAAAGACCTCAAAGGATTTTACTATATATAACAAAGATAGGGTAAGATATGGTTGAATGGATTGGTGAAGACTTTCGATAGAATGCATTCTTGTTTACTATATTTCGTTTTTTATTGACACTGAAAATGCCACATACAATAGGTATTATATATCTAGCTGTGCTCCTGACTTTGCTTGCGTAGAATTTAACATCTCTGGATAAAGATCCAGAGGTTATGATGTGATTTTGTAATTCTTAAAAATAAGTAGACTAAGTTATTCTTTATTACATGAGGTATCTGTCAGTAAGCCTCCTCACAAGCGTCAAGCTGTTCCTGAGATTAGCTGTACTAAACAGACCGACAAAAATTATAAAAAATGATATATTGGTATATGTATCATGTACATATACATATGTGTTTAGTAAAGAGCTGTTATTTTAAAAAAATATTTTCTAATTCTAATTTTATTTTTTTATAAACATATATGTTTATTTGAAACATGAAGTATTACTGGATAATTTTAAGGTAAATTAAAATATTTAATAATATCCTAATGTTACCCTATAGGTAAAAGTTATTTATGAAAATTAAAAAGTCCATTTACCAATTAATTTAAAACATGGAATATAGTAATAAATTTACAATATCATTTTATATGTGGTTTGCATCAGTGAAAAATAAAGTTATATAGATAAAAAATGTACATGTAAGTCGTAAATAAAATGTATCATGCACGTTAAGATATTAAGCTCCTAAACATTGTTGTAAAGGAATTTCACTTTGCTGTATGACGTGTCCCTTGATCGTAACTCATCTCGTCCCGTCTCATATTACACTTTTATAGGCCTTTTGTAGTTTCAAGGTTTCAATATGACATCCATGTCGCTTCAAATTATGTTAAGATAATAACTTTATGGAAATAGTAAAAAAACTATACACAAGAGATCATTATGTAATAAGTCAAGTCAAGCGCCTAGACCAAAAATTGTTTCTATCTAGTTGACCTCAATAGTTACGTGTCATATTTTTAGATTGGTATACTATTAATTTAGGCTTGTTAAACAAAAAAGAAATACCAAAATCTTTTGTTCTTTATTTGTCACATTAGGTTTAATTACAGTTTATGTACATAAACTCTAAATTCCAACTAAATAGTCATATAAATCTTGTAAAAACTTTGTATTTAATTGCTTAAAACTAGTAAATGTCAACAAAATAAACCTATAGCTCCATGCATATCGATAATGACTTTTTGGCTTATTCCAAACCTAAGTTATTTCCTCAAAAAGTGGACGTACTTTTTGTTACTTATCATTTTTTTATTTTCTGGTGTAACATGATGAAGCACAAATTTCCAAGAATTTCCTATATTTAAAATAATGTTCCTGGACATATCCGCTATGATTGCAATGCGCCACCTCAGTTCCCAGATCATCCTTACAAGTGGGTATCCAATACATGCCATAATGACAGACAAACCAATAAATAGTTTAAGTTGGCCAGTAGTCAATAGCAAACGTTTTTCTGTTTTGCAAACGGCTGTTTGCTTTGTTTAAATAACAATCATGTCAAAAAGTCCATAATCAAATTACTAGACGAAGCAATCTAAGAAAGTATCGTTCCGAAAGAATCGTTCTCATCGTCTTCAAGATCGGACTTTTGAAGGACAAATATTAGAGCATCTTTCAACGCTGTAAAAAAGCGAATGTATGAGCTCGATGACTTAGTTCTATGGTAAATTAAAATAAGTACAAATATATCTGATTCTTTTTTTCTCTATGACAAGAATACAAAACTTATTAGAAGGAACAGATGCAATACCATTAAAAAAAGCCATTTAAAGTATACCCGCCCGGCGTACTAGTACTACAAATAAATGATCATCGAAAATACATGTCGATAATGTCATCATTATAGTAAACTAGTAGTTGTTAGGCATAATTTAATAGTTTATCTCTAAAACTATACCAAATGCAATAAGTAGAAAATAAAGATTAAAACAATATTATTAATATAAACTTATACTCGTTACATATGCTATTGTTGCAACGTCTAGTGACAGAATATCAAAGATACTCCTCTCTGCTCATTTTCAGAAGTGTTGCCATAATACCAAATATATCCACAGACTAACCGACAACGGAAACATGACGTGGCGCTTAATTTAAACAAATCAGGTGCCGGTAAATATTTTGTTCTAGTATTATCACAGTAGGTCATTACTCCAAGTCTCCTTTTTAATACTTGGGCTTTTGCTGCAAGCTATATTTGTCCCAGTATTA
The DNA here is from genome assembly GCA_032432895.1 of Dryadula phaetusa. Taxonomy (NCBI): domain Eukaryota; kingdom Metazoa; phylum Arthropoda; class Insecta; order Lepidoptera; family Nymphalidae; genus Dryadula; species Dryadula phaetusa. The sequence goes on from JAOYRS010000059.1 coordinate 1,392,981, forward strand.
TCACTTTGAACCAGGATCAGGAGGATACATATATTTTATTTACACTAATCCATAGTTTACTATTTTTAAAGTGTTATTCCACACATAGTCTTAAAATATTTATGTTTTTTCAAAAAATATACGTTTCATTACAATCCATCCAGTACTACCAAACAGTTATTCAAATAAACAAACAAAACGACAGGGGAAAAAATCATAAAACTTTTTTATTAAAGTAATAAATATATGTAGTAGTGAGCTTTATATCGTAGTGAGCTTTATGTAACGTAATGTGACAAGATTAAGTTGTGGACTCCTACTAAATTGATGTTTTATAAGAACTCAAATACCTTTACACTTTAAATTTCCCCTAAAATTGACAACATTGTTATTAAATAAACTATTGGAGTTTTATTACAATTCACAGCTATTTAAAAAGCAATTCCTATTTCTAAAGTAGCCACTCTTATAACCTATGAAATTATTTATGTATTGCCTTTTAATTTCTTATATAAACATGTTAATTAACAGTTATTTAATTATAAATATATGCCTTAATTTTTTAAAACCTTTAAGTTTTTGAATATTAATAAAAACTGCCATCTGTAATGGAATTGCTAAACTTAGTACGGGAAATAGAGACCATTACGACTTCATTTTATAAAAATATTATAGATGGCGGTGTTAGCTTCTTTGAGAAAGGAGTTGTATAACAATGTTGTAGAGCGAGCAAATGCTTGAGTCAAATTCATTTGACGCAATACAGCAAAATAGAGGTAGTGGTGTTCTTCTGCAATCGTGTTGTAATACTAAATTATGGATAGATTTTATGATGAAAATAATGATGTCTCTGCAATATTCTTTGATTTAGACAATACTTTAATACAAACCAGGAAGGGAGACAGCAAAGCTTGTAATAAGGTACGATTTTTTTTTTATATTTTGACATTGCCACGGTCATGGGAAGTCGGAATGAAATACGAAGTGAGTGCGCGCGCTGTCATCGTTAGTTTCTACGACGTTGAAAATTTCGTTTTACATCGCTTGCACCCGCGTGTTTAGCGTTCACGTTCCAGTGTGTTATAAATAGAACGTTCATAGTTGGAGAACGTGAGCTCGACGTCCAGATTTAGTTATTTTGGAACAGAACTCGTGCTAATTATAAAGGTGATGTAGACAGTTCGGTCAATTCGATTGCTCCGCGCTCAGAGTAGCGTGTGATCTACTGCGTTTTGTGTGCACATCAAGTGCTTTGCTACGATGGGGGATATTTCCGAGCCAATTAAAAAATGCATACTCATTTTAAAATCTGCAAAAAGTGACACAGAAAAATTTGCTGCGCTATTTATGGTGACAAAATTGGTAAAGAGCAAGGACTGTAATGCAGCAGCAAAGAAAGCATTATTTGAGGCGATTGGATTTAAATTTTTAAAGAAACTTTTGACAGGCAACAATAGCCAAGATGACTGTCCACCGTCCGTTTACAAATCCGTCGCTTTATCTATACTTACTTGTTTTTGCAATGAACCTGAACTATCGACGCATCCTGAAATGCTGGCCAACATACCTGTGTTCCTTGACATTGTACAAACATCGGACAATGAAGATTATGATGATAACCTAATTATTGTTAGTGAAGCCTATACTTGCCTACAATGCATTGCAGAACATGAAGCTGGTCAAAAAGCTCTCATAGAAGTTGGCGCTATTACCAAAATGTCAGAAATCTACTCTCATCAAAGCTTCCAAACTGATGAAGCTCTTAATATTCTTGTGAAACTTGTCAGCAGATATGGCCCTGAAGCATGGGGAAGTGATCCAAAGCCTTTTCATGCATTGGTCAACAAAATTGCCTTAGATTTTGCTACAGATCAATCTGAGAGAAAATTTGAATTAGCTACAATATTGAGTGCTTTACTCTACAGCTGCAATAAAGCAACTGTCATACCAGGGTCATCAGACGAGACCTGGCCACTAAGTATTTACAAGGCTCTATATGACATTTTAACTAGTAAAATTGGCAAAAATCAAAGAGACCCTGCTCTCAAACTTGCGGCAAATATTATTGATTTGCTTGGCATTGAATGGACATTCAATGATGAAGAAAATCCCAAAAAGTTCTTTTTATTATTATTACAATTATGTGCTATCGAGGTAAGAATGCAGCTTGAAGATAGGAGTTTTAAACAAGCCTTTTCAAATGCTGAACTTGTGACTGCTTGCTTTATTGTGCTAGAATCTTCCATCAACTACATGGGCACTGACCAGTTAGACTTGGAACAAAAAGAAAAGCAGTCTGTATATACAAGTCTCAAGGGTGCTTTCAATGCAGTTGTATCAATTTTGACCAAAGTATCAAATGACAAAAACAGAGATAAACTTCCTGATGCCGAAAAAGTATTTATATGCGCAATGGTAAGAGTATTAGTTGCATGGATTGCTCAAGAAACTACTGCAATGAGGGAACAAATATATAACTTGCTACCATTTATTTTTACTCTTGCAAATGATTCTTTCCATGCCTATAGAGCAAGAAAGTTAGCTGAAAAGAACAAATCTGATGGAGAAGCCATGGACTCTGATATATCTTTGTTGGGCCAAATTGATTTATTACGCTTGATGCTACCTGCATTATGTCATCTTGTTGTGGAAGACAAAGCCAGAGATATTGTCTTAAATTTAAAACAAGAAGATATTTTATATGAAGCAATGAATTTCCACTGGTCGATTGTACATTATAAAAAACCTCCTATTCCTAAGTCGGAGAGAGGAAAAGTTAAAACTCAACCAGAACCTGAGCTAGACCCCAAAGTACTTGAAGATATGAAAGATTCTAGAGCTGCAATGGTTAGTCTTTGCAACATTTTCATGAATCTCACAGTATTAGCACCAAAAGTTGTAGAGAACAGCATGTTGTTTAATACTCTGCTCAAATTTATATTCAATAATTTACCTGAATTAAAAAATATCCCTGAAAATCTTGTGTTACATGGGCATTTGGCAGTTTTAGGACTTCTTCTTTTAAAACAACAGGCAAGTAAAGTAAAGAAAAATGATTTTTCTATTTGCCGCTACATTCAATCAACTATAAGATTTCTTTGGGATGCCTACAATGTTGATGAATCAAATGACCCTAATGCACTAGTTGTATCAATGACATATAAGGAAAATTGGAGTGAAATTGCAGATTTATGGTTTTTAGGTATGCAAACCTTAAGTGGTGTTTTAACTACAATCCCATGGATCTCTGAGTTTGCTATAGAAAGTGGGTGGGCGCAAGGAATAGCAGAAATGTTGGTAAAAGTCAAAGTTGGTACATTGCCTCCAAATGTAAAGTCTGCATTTGAGGACTTCTTGTGCAGATTAGTAGATTCAAATGAAAGTGCTATATCTGTCCTGAAGAAAGGTGGTGCCTTAAAAATGTGTCGGAATCACAGATTAATGGACTTAGGCAAGAAATTATTTGGAGACTAATATTACTTATTTTTCATTTATAAATTACATGCAGATTATTACTTTTTATACTAAGAAGTGTACTTAATTAATTTTGATTGACTACTACATTCTTCTTTTTCTGTAAATATTACCTAATAATTATTAAGAGTTATTTGTTACTAATGTAAGAAATAAATATTTTGTCACAATATTCAAAAACAGTTGAATCTTAATAAAGGGTGTTGCATTAATGTGTTTTTTTATTCATTTAAATTCATATATTATTTTCATTGCATAAATACTAAAACTTTCATTTTTAATCTTATGGTTACTATATTTAACACCTTGTGTACAACTGCAGTAGTAGATTAGTAGACTAGTATCATCTTACAAACATGACAGTTTGCCAAGGAACAGGTGATTGTACCGCTAAGAGTTAAGATCATTGCCCTCGTACTATTTCTGGATTAGACACTTCCTTTTGCTCAACTAGTTTGTTACTCTCAATTGCAATCTAAATAACTACTTCACTAGAGAACATGACAGTAATTGAATAAAATCGAAATCTGCTCCGACTTAGTTTTGCATCAAAAATGTAATAAGTAATATATTCTAAATATAAGAATTGATGAGGCCATTATGACGTGGTGCAGCTTTTAATTATAAATGCTCGTGTTTATGGGTTCGATCTATATTGGAATGATTATATTATTTTCTTTTCTCCTCTTTTTAAAGTTGAAGCGCGACGTTGAGTTCCACCACACAATAGTATCTCTGCCCTGTTAAGTGGGGAAAAATTGAAAGATTTGAAACAAAAATGTTATGTGATAAGTTATAAATAAAATTATATTACGTCATCAAAGCTTTTGCTAGATCCGCACACGAATTTAGAAATTCCGTTTATATTTGTTTCTTGTATATAAAAAGCATTATTGAAAACCCATTACGCAATTTAGGATAATGTTTGTTCTAAATTGTAACTTAAGCACATATGTGTATATATGTAATATTGCCCAGTAAAAAATCATGTTAATACAATTCATTTATAACATTTACTATGTATTATTAATTTCAATATTTTAATTATTTATTTCGCACGTAAAACCAAATACGAATTTTAACTATAAATCCCACTTCTTAGCTGTTTTTTCCTCTTGCTACTCATCTTTGTAAGTAAGAGAACTAGGATAAATAGAGAGGAATTAGAAAATATGAGAATGCAAAAGCTACTGTTTTTTATCTCGAAAAATTTTCTGTATTATTGCATCTCCACCCATTTAAAGACATGAGTAGCGAAATCCAACACCGCGCATTATTTACCCAGACCGGGAAACTTAAACGCGCCATTAAATGGCAGTTAATGCTGTTAAATATAGCATTTGTTTATGTAGGTTAGGCTTGCAACAAATTGTCGTCTCTCATGAAAAATAAAGGAAAAAATTGCTCAAATATTTTCTAAGTAATAGACTATAAAAGAAAATATATTATAATACTAGAATATCATCATAAATGAAACTATTTTAAACAGATTAATCGCGTATATTCGTGGTTACAGGCAGTCTACCTTTGACCACGGACTGCTGTAGTGTTTGCAACGTCATGTTACCCAAAATGTATTTTCGAATATTAAAATATACGCGATTGATCCCTTTAAAAAAGTGTCATTTAAAATGTGTAACAATCGCAAAAGTCAGATCTTATTATAAAATTTTATCTTATGTATTATGTTTTACGTATTACAAGTTTACCTCATATCTATCTATGACTGTTATTTCTATTTAACTAATATAAATTTGGCATTATATATTTAGGCCCCTGTAAGGAATAACAAATGATAAAAAGTTATGAAACTTGACTTTACTAGACTTGACCTTAGAACTGTCATATCTTTCCTAATATCTCAACGCTATTATTATTTAAAACATTTTTTTTTGTAAAAACACTATTTAATACGTATTAGTTGCGATACTAAAATTGATAAAGTGGTCAATATTTGTAAATAATGTAACTATAATATTTTTTATTTATATTTTTGTTTTTGACAGCTTGTTGAATTACTAGAACACAAATATGGTTTAGCTCAAGAAGTGGCAGCAGAAAGTGCTTCCACTTTCCTTCGTGCATTTAGAGCCAGACCTGACGACGAGTCCTACGCAATAGATGAATGGCCTACGCATCTATGGCGAAACTCCTTGCCGAAAAACTATAGGCACATTGCCAGTAAGTATATTTTTGGATTGTTTAAAAACATTTAATAAACTAACTTTTTCTATGACAACTACATGTTCTGAATCTTTATATAAGAGTTGAGTAGACGTTGACATATTAACCTATTTTGTATTTGATGAGTTAATTCGTTTACGTAATTAGAAGGTAAAGTCCATTTTTTTTACTTTGGTCCTGCGTCACACTTATTGGGTTTTATAAGTAATAAAACTAAATTTATAGTGGCTAGTCTATTCTACAATGGTCTTAACTACAAAACGACTGTTTAAGTAAATGTTATTATTTACTTGTTCCAGAAAATGTAGCAACAGAATGGATAAAATTAAGGTTTCAATATTTAGCATTGACGCCAGATGTGATACACCTTTTAGAAACTTTAAGGTATGTTAAAAGATATACTCGTACAATTTATATTATGCAGAAATATTTGTTATTTTCATCGCGTAAAATATTTCTTCATGATGTTTTTAGTTTAAAATATAATTATTGTGGGCAATTACTATGTAAAATCGATTATTGTGAGAAACGTCATATTTCATATATATATATATATATATATATTGCACCTTAAATTATGTTTGCAAAGCAATTGCTCATCAAAGCCAAAAGTTGTTTTGAGATTTGTTACAATAAATACGAAGTAATACTTGGAACATTGACAAAATGCATTAGCACACAATTATAATTTTGAGACAACTTTGGAAACTAAGTTTGCATGGTGTTATGTGGTGGAGACTTTCAAACGATCATCGTCATGGTGGAATGCCATAAGTTTATTTTGTTCATATACCATTGCCATCAGTACATGCATGCCACATAATACTGTGTACACGTCATCTGATTTTACAAAATGTCATAAAAGTCAGCTCCAATGATTGCAGAGATAAAAAGTTTAATTGCTCTTTTGATTTTTTTTAAGTAAAAATTATCTCAGCTAATGTATTGGGCTGGCTTGAACGCATGTCGCTAATAAATGACTTGTTTTTCAACAGTTGTTGCTCAACGAGTGACTAAACTCTGGGCGCCGCGTGCGCAACACTTAGGTTTGAATTGTATTTGTAAAATATGTGAGGGAGTACAACAAGAAGGTAATAACTATTGCCTCAAAAATTTTTATTCAACAATGGAGATACTTCAGCCAATTATTTGCTTATTTTTTGTAGGTCGTAAGTAATTCGTACGAAGTATCTTCATTGTGTACCATAAAATACAACCATGTTGAATAGTAAATGAACATAGATCAACTATATTGCTCTAGAAAACATTTAAAATTTCAACATGGTATAGTTTTAAGATGCTTCATTTTTACATATAATTTATGAAGTAAATTATATGTGAAATATAAATTCATCCAAATGGCCTGGCATATAAAGAAAATGTTACAAAAGACTATTAATTTGAAACAATACAAATATGCAAGGTCATAATCCCATGGACGTGGCTGGGAACGGGGCAACATAATACAAAACCCGAACCTGAGTTATGTCCATGATAATATGTGCTGAATCAGCCATAATGTGATATAACAAAAGGCTGGTCAATAAATGTGGCACAGGGAGGATTACCTACTGGGTTTGATCACGAACGGGCCGTCTCGGGCTCAATGGCAGAAGATCGAGCGTTTGGGCCTTCGCAAGTACTTCGACTGCGTTCTCGTGTCCGGGGACTTGCCTTGGGAGAAACCTGACCAGAATATCTTCTTAGAAGCATGTAAGCTACTCAATGTAGAGGCCAGGACGTGTATCATGGTTGGAGATAAATTAGAAACCGATATAAAGGTAAATTATGTTGTATTAACAACATTACTTAGTATGTTCAAATAAAGGCATTTTTTTATTTAAAATGAGACAAAATATATTTTGCTTTCGCTGCATCATTATCAATCGCTGTTTCAATAAATTGTTATATATAAAACTTAGTATATTATTTTAACTATCATTTTACATTGCAGGGTGGTAAGGAAGCAGAGCTAGGTGGCACAGTATGGATTCCATTGCGTTATGATGAAATGGATTCTGATTTACCTGACTTCAAAATACAAAAGGTGACAGAGCTACCAGAAGTACTGCCAAACTCACCAAAACTTAAAAAGAAAACAGCACAGCAATGTGTATGTTAATGGTATGCATTTTGAAAAAAACATTTACTATTTAGGTATATGTACAACTGCATCAATTAGATCTTCTATATCAATATGAAATTTAAAATCTCAGAGTCACTACACTTGTAGTTCTCATTTTGCTTATATTTTGTAGATTTAGATAATGTTTCCTCTGCAATTTATGGATTAAATCTACTGGTTGGTGTTTTACATGAGTGATTGAGTGTAGGAATATTTGCAAAAGGTTTTTTTTAAGTTTATTTAATAAAAGCGTTAATAGTTCACATTCGTAACCAGAACATGCTGTATTTTTAAAAATCGTAGAGCTTGGGATTACCCAAGTTCTATGATTTTGAGGAACTATTAAATCCGCCATCTTTAAACAAATTTTAATTTAATACTTACTCTATAAAAAATATAGGAAAAATTTTAATAGCAAATGTAACTTTTTTATAGCGACGCATTAGTTTTATAGTATTAAAAATGTGTTGTTAATTTTTTTTGTTTCAACAATATTTATGCAAAAGTAGCCATTTGAAGTACAAAACGGAATTTATTTATAGTACAAAGTATATTGTTATACTTTATTGTTGTTCTATTTATAAGGTTTATTGAAAATTAAGGCTCATAATTTAAATTATTTTTGCAATTGAAACTGTCTTATTCAATTTCAATTAAAATATTATACCTCCATTGCTTGACCTCAATTTTGAAATTACCTCGCACAAATTATCCTTTGTTCCTTCAAATTTATACAATTTCAGCTTTAAGAGATATTTTAAGAATATTTTTACCAATGCATATAAAATATTATTTTTTTGCTTAATATTAATATACTATACTATAAATACAGCTCCTAATAAAATATGAAAAAATGAATTGATCTAAGGTACAATTTTAATCTAGTGTAAGTAAAAAGACATTTAAGATAAAAATTGTATATTAATAAAATTTATTTTTATACCTAAATAAACTTTATTTTTTGTATGACTCTAAATACAATGGATCCTTATTATAAGGTATGTAGAGCAGAAATCTGCTTTTAAAGGCTTAAAAAGCCAAATTTTTAATATTATTGTTGTAAGTGTCTGACTGTAAACGCGATCGGTTGTGGGTTCGATCCCCACTCGGAGGAATGATTTTATTTAAATTATTTTCACTACCTCGCTCTGGTAAGACAAAGGGCGGCATTGAGTTCCACCACTCAACATGCAATGTCTCGAATTCGGTGGAAAGCAAAGTACGGAGTGACGCTAGATACTTTCTGTGTACCCTGTTATGAAGGGTAAAAGCGAATAAAAGCTTAAAAAATGTGCACATTAAAGTAAACAAATTTTTACTTTGACATAAATTGATGACTAAAACCATTGTAACATTGATCATTATCACCTACATTATAATGATGGTCCATTGTATTAGGTTCTATTAGATGTTTGTCAGACTGCATGATGTGATATGTATAATAATACTTCTTTAAATGTATATTACAAAAGCTGGTTTTGATGATAACTATAAAATGATATACTAGCTCTCATCATCATTATCATATAGGCCAAATTATCATAATATATGTATATAAAAATGATTCAATAGTTACTTTTTATTATCCAGCTTTTAGTAAGTATTCTCTAGGCTTATAATAGCATAAATTAGGTGCTGATAATTTGTTAATTTTCAAATGATTTATTGAATGTTGTGACTAGTATTTAAATGTATCAAAATTGGTAGACTGATGTGGATAATGTAGATATATGTTTGACTCTTATTATATTGAAGTTATATTAGAAATGTTTGAACCTAATTCTATCTTTTATGTTCAATACATATTTGTAGATAAACAGACTTTTATTTCGAAGGACCCCTTGTTTATTATATTCTTTTAAAATAAATGATAAATAAAATTGTATTTCCATTTTATTTTATTAATTTTTAATAACTAACATTATATTACTACAATAAAATTACTAAGCAGTCCTCAACATTTTGGCTTCTCTCTTCTCTTGTAACATTTTCTTTTGTTCTTCTATTATGATTTTTCGTTGTGCCAAAAATTCTGCATATTCCTAAATTTAACAAAAAAACCAATGAAAACAGTCTGCATTATTAAGTAAAATAAATAGATATTTTATATTGTGTGCTCAATAAAAATGAACTAAAGATTTACCTTAGGATCAAGTTCCTTTACAACTTCGATACCACATGTGCGGGCTGTTGCTATTAGCATTGTACAGATTTCTTTAATTGGTTTCCACTCAAGAGGTGGGTCTTGGGATTTAATTTTTGCAATTTCATATATATGTTTCAATGTTACTTTTCCACAAATCTCTCTCACTAAAAACATCTAGAAATTAGAATTATTAAAGACACATACATAAACATATAATAAATTAAAAAGTAACATACCTGGTTCCATTGCTCCACGGCTAACACCTGCTGCTTGTTTAAGGAAATAAGAGGAAGGTGGCTGATGTATCGTTAACTGATAAGATCTATCTGCATTTACTTTAACTCGAGTGGGCAATGGAACCCCTTCTTTAATATTCGCTGTACGTTCATTAAAATCTTTACAGAAAGCTGCAATGTTAATGTTGCGCTAAAAACAAATAAGTAGGTGAAATGGTGATTTTAGATGCCATTATTGAAATAATAATTTTCGTAGTTTACCTGCCCTAGCATTGGCCCCAGAGGAGGGCCAGCTGCTGCCATTCCAGCAGGTATGTTAGTCCTTAACTTAGAAGAATGATCAATTTTATCAGCTACCTTTTTCATAGACTTTAATCGAGTTACTGATTTAGACATTTTGAGTTATAAGATATTAAAACGTACACTAATATAAATTTTATTTACGTAACTTTAATTTGTGTTTTGAAAATAAATAACCTATATATTTTGAGGCCTTACTTCTATTTCCTATCTGACATATGAATTCAGTTCTTTAACAACGAAAACTTATATTATTAACTTCCTGATATTTTTATATTGCTTTCAAATACATAAATTCCTAAACTAGGTAAATACAAAAACGTACAATGGTAAAGACTACAATTTGTATATATATATATATAAATAAAAAATAATATTACATTGAATTTTTTTAACGAATTATTTTATTATTAGAACACTGGCAATACGAGATTAATTATGTCAGTCGTTTGTTGCAATTTGCAATATTGTACTGTCTTTGTATTACCGTCATATTTTTTAAGAAAGAAGAATTCTTTATATATAAATTATTAAATAATGCTTATACCTTTCTTGATCTAAGTTTAAAGACTACATTTGTGCTATATTAAAAACAATTTACAAGTTTAAAGCTTTTTGTATTATGAAAATACGTGTACCATTGTGCATTGTTAGTGAAGATATGTATGCATTTAGTAAATAATCAGTAGATAGTGATATTGTTGAAAATGTGGTCATTTTTCTCACGGGATCCCACTAAGGATTTTCCTTATGAAGTAGGGGATCCAGTACGTGGCCTAGAAGATAAAAGTGTGTGGACACTTCATAAGGGCAAGAAAAGGGGTACTCAAGATGAAGTATCAATATTTTTGTTTGATGTTAACAAAAATTCTGAAACCCTTTTCGATATTGCTAAAGCCTCCTTAAAGAAATTAAAGACTATGAGACACCCAAGCCTTTTACATTACTTAGATAGTTGTGAAACTGAAAAATTTTTATATGTAGCAACAGAATATGTAGAACCTTTAGCTACTCACATAGAAGATATGAAACTAGAGGGTCCGCAACGAGAATTATTCCTAGCATGGGGTGTATTTCAGATTACTGTATGTATTTTAGAATGTTTTGTGTTGTAAAATTATTAAATAGTTAATATTACATATTTTGAACTTTAAATTTATTAAAATAATTATTATTTCAGAGAGCATTATCATTTTTTAATAATGATGGTAACATGAAACACAATAATGTGTGCTTATACTCAGTTTTTGTAACATTAGCTGGTGAATGGAAACTTGGTGGATTTGAGTTTCTTGCAGCACATGGACAAGATAATTCTAATCCTATGCCTATCAAAATATTACCTGCATTGGAAATATATGATCCACCAGAAAAAAAAGATACAACTAAATTAAAATCAGTAACTAAATGGTAAGAGATTATGACAAAAGACCTATACAGAACCAAATAGAATTTATTGATTATTACAAGGTAAATTTAAAAATAAATAAATAATAAACAAATAAGTAAGTTGTGTCACAGTGGGATAGCAATTGACTGTAAATGTGATTGCTTATAGCTTCCATTTCCATGTGTGGGAATGATTATATTTAAATTTTTATCATTTTATTGCTCTGATAAGACAAACCATATCATTGATTTCCTCTACAGAGTGTTTTAATACTAGTTATGTCCTGTACATAATGGTATGCAAGATAAAAGTGTGAAACAAATATAATTTATAAATTCAAGCTTTGTCAAAATTTTTACTTATAAGACTAGTAAATACCTACAAGTAGCTAAGACAGTTTTGGCTTATATTAATTGAAAAATAATATTTCAATAAGAATTTTTTTTTATTACTTTAATTGTTTCAACAATTGTGACAATTACTGTGCTAGTAACCATATATGGTATGGTGTGTTTAATTTATTTTTATTATAGAGGCTATTGCTCTGACCTATTTTATAATGATAAAGTGTGTGTACTTTTCCTATAAAGCACTAAACGATTTTAAAACATTTTTTGTTACTAGAGAAATTTAAAAAGTATTATGATTTTTTTCCATAGAATGCAGATATAATTTTTTTAACTTACTTTACATACTTTATGTAAGTAAATTTAAAATATAAATTAAATTCTTTAAATATATTCTTTTTCAGCTCATCAGATATGTGGGGTCTGGGTTGCCTTATATGGGAAGCATTTAACGGGCCACTGACCAATCAACCTGCTCTGAAAACAGTAGATAATATACCAAAACAACTATGTACACTCTATTGTGAATTAGTCAGTGCAAATCCTGCTTCAAGACCGAACCCAGCCGATATCATTACACGGTAATTAGTTTATTTATAGTATAATAGAAGCCATAAGTATTATGTTTCAATGGGACGGTTTGACTGTAAATATTAGTGATTGTGAGACCAATTTCTACTCAAAAAAAAAAGAATTTATGTAAATTTTTTTTATATCCCTACTCTCATAGAATGAGAAAATGGTTTTAGAGGTTAGTCCCTCAATTCAAAATCTGTCAATTTCATGCAGAAATTAGCAAAATGTCCTTAATAACAGGGTTGTCTCTTATTATGCAAGATTTATTAATTTAGATAAAATATTTTGTTTTGGGACTTAATTATGTTTTTAAATCTTAAATTTTTCTTTATTTTAAAAAGCTGAAATAATTTAAATATATTTTCTTATTACTTTACAAAATACTTTACAAAATTACTTTACAAAATGTTATTTTACATGAAGGATTAGAAAATATGTATAAATATGACTTGAACTCGCACCTCTTGGAAACTGTCCAAGCGCTATGACCGCTAAGGCGTGCGCTCTTCATGTGGCTATGTCAAAATTCTTATATATTTGTTACAAATTTTCTACGTTGTTAGTGTCTATGTAAAAAGATTTTTAAAAATTGTTCACACCCGAAGATATTTTTAAGAAACAATCATTTGACGAAAGAGAATGCTGTACTAGAAAACATTTTTTAACAAAATATATATTTTCTGATGTTTTTATTATTTTATTTCAGTTGTCGAAAAATTGGTGGTTATTTTAAAAACGACCTTATAGACACTATGCTGTTTCTAGAAGAAATCCAGATCAAGGATAAAATGGAGAAGGCCAAGTTCTTTTCCACTTTAAGCAGCTACTTGGATAATTTCCCTGAAGCTGTTTGCATTCACAAAATCCTGCCTCAATTGCTCACTGCATTCCATTATGGTGATGCTGGATCTGCTGTACTGGCACCTATGTTTAAGGTATTTACATTTTCTTTGATTAATTTTGACATCTCCTTAGCAATTAGCATTTAATTTTTTTCATATCACTAATCTGGCAATGTTATTTGTCTACTCATAATACATAATAGGTTTAACTGAAAAAAATTAAATTACATATATTACTAGGGTTAATAGAAAGAATAAAAAAAAAGGAAAAGTGTATGGGTATTTTCTTAATCTGGTTTGACAAAATTAATCAATTTCTCTTTCAACAAGTTTTGTTTCAGATTGAGCAGAAAGATACAAAAAACGTAATTTGTTTATTTATATTTAAAGCGTTACTCCACTTAGGATAAGGAAACATTTAAAAAAAATATATATAGAAATTTTGAACAGAGCGGAATTCGAATTCGCGCGCACTTGGAATCTGTCTCTCTTCTACTGTTTGTGACTACAAAGCCACGCGTTCTTTATCCGACGTGAAAATTCTTATACGCTTAATAAGATTTTTGATTTTTACAATTGTTACATATTTTAAATGAAACTATTTAAATCGGTTCTATGAAAACCCGACATTTCTAATACTTGTCGGTAGTCCGTGTTCACAGATAGACTATCAGTGAGCTGGGTTTGTCAGTTAGTAGAAAAACTAACTATATCAAAGTAGCATACTGCACCTTGACTGCGGATTGTGGTGAATTTATGCACCTCAGCTTGCTCTCAAATTTTTTTTATTATAATTTCAGTTGGGTAAGTTATTAGAAGATGCAGATTATCAAAAGCAAATAGTACCGTGTGTGGTGAAATTGTTTGCTTCAAACGACAGGACCACGAGGTCGAGGCTGTTACAGCAATTGGATCAATTTATAATGCATCTGCAGAATTCTACAGTGAGTATTCTTAACGCTTATAATAGCAATTGATAGAGAGGTTAGTGCAGATTTTTTAAAAATCGGTCTCAATTCCTCTGATCTGTCCATTCTCGGCATTTAGCTGGTGGTTATTTATAACATTTGTCGTGCGTGGCACACACAGTAGCATATGCATGTAATGTGGAAGAGTATTAAAAGAAACATGTTTTGTGATAATGGAAGGTCCTGAAGAGCTCTTCTCTTTATATATTTGAAAACATTAGTGTGCTTGAAGTCGCATGCAAGCTCGGTTGGGTGCGTTGTCATTTGACTAGTTAATTTCTTCTCAATGTAAGCACCATTAAGTCCCTAAAGGTAGTACTTCGTTACGAACAACGTAACGTTTGTTATCGTCCGAAGCATTTTCCACGGCCATACTGTTAGAATAGACTGTTTTTGTGATTGTTTTATACACGCCGAGCTTAGTAGAGGTTGAGTAGTGATTGAGTTAGATTTTCGCGCCAAGAGCCAGAAGAATCTGATAAGTTGTACTCACGCTTATTTAGTTTCAACTCATATTTCATAATGTTTTTAAATGGCCGAAATTCTATCAAAATAATACAAAGCTATTTTTTTGTAGGTTAACGACCAAATATTCCCACAAGTGGTCCACGGTTTTTTGGACACGAATGCTATCATAAGGGAGCAAACAGTGAAATCAATAGTCCACCTCGCACCTAAATTAAATTATAACAACTTGAATGTTGAAGTACTACGCCATTTTGCGAGGTTACAGTCCAAAGATGACCAGGGTGGAATCAGGTTTGTATATCATTATAAATTTTATATTATTTAATTTGTACTAGTAATTATTTTTGGAGAAGTAACATAAAATATATATAATACATTTTTTAAAAATCTTAAACAATGCTTAATAATTTTTTTATAGATGCCATATCAAATTCCCTTACTATTACTAATAAAACTAATAATTAATTCCAGAACAAACACAACAGTGTGTCTAGGTAAAATCGCAGCACATTTACATCCGCAAATCCGACAAAAAGTACTAGTGTCAGCTTTTGTGAGGGCCACAAGGGACGCTTTTCCACCAGCCAGGCAAGCAGGAGTACTGGCCCTCGCTGCCACTCAACAATACTTCTTGCTGTCAGAAGTTGCCAATCGTGTGTTGCCTGCTTTATGCCCATTAACCGCTGATCCGGAAAAACAGGTGTGTATTTTTTTAAATTATTTTTATTGAACAGATGATTGCCATTTGGCAGTAAATATAATGAACTGATTTTATTGAAATGGTGATATCGGAAATAAATTTAGAAAAACCTGCCGTTATAAATCATAAATTAAGGTTATTAACATCAAAATTCAAAGCAAGCTAATTATAATATTTCAAACAATGATTCATTGTCTTGGTTTACAAAATCAATCTTTTGATTATTTCTTTAAAATGGACTGATAATAGTCGATAATCATCCAAGTTGCAAGTGTTATTTGCATTTTTATTTATAAAAAATATAATCAAATTTGATGCCACTAGCTCTGACATTAGTTCTATCAAATAAACTGTAGAGACAATCGTGGCATTGTGGAACAATGTCAGACTGTAAACGCTTTTGGCTGTGGATTCGATTCCCACTCGGATTTCTCCGCTCCAGTAAGACAAAGCGCAACGGTGTTTTGACACTAAATTATCTCTCACTACTCTAGCAGGGTATACTGTCAAGACAAGTGCAGGATTAAAGCAAGAAGCTAAAGAAAATTGTAGTTAGTTAGTAACTTCGATCACAAGAGACTGCCGTTCAACTCCAACTGCTTGTATGGTTATTATACACTTAATAATTGATTTTTATTGTATTTTGATATAATTTAGGTGCGAGATGCTGCATTTAGAACAATAAAGGGCTTTCTCGGCAAGCTGGAAAAAGTTTCTGAAGATCCTAGCTTAAAAGAAGGAATGGGTATGCTTATAATGTCAATAAATATATAAGAATAATATTTAACATATCGATTTTTTTATCTCACAAAATAAAAAGCAGTCCAGTTAATACGTTATTTTACTATAAATTAAAATAATTCTAAAAATATACATTTGCTATTGTGTAAAATATATACAATCAGAAAATGTTCGTATTAATTCGTAAATGATTTTTATGTCAAATTTCAATGCATTTTTAAGATACTTTTCGGTTCAAATGAAAATTTTTATAGTGACATTTTAAAACCTTAGGATTAAACTGAGACACTTCTTAAAAATGGGCGTAATAACCCATTTAAATGTATTTCTTTCTTTTCACGCTTTTTAGCCAGCATAGCAGGGTAGACAGAAGTATGTAGTGTCAAGACACTCCGTACTTTGCTTTTCACCGAATTGGAGACATTGCGTGTTGAGTGGTGGAACTTAACGCCGCATTTTGTCGTACCAGAACAAGTATTATTTTATTAAGTGAAAATAATTTAAATATAATCACTCCCCCGAGTGGTGATCGCACCAACAACCACCACCGATCGTGTTACAGTGAGACGCTGTCGCACTGCGCCACGTCCAGGCTGGGCCTTTATTTTTAGTAAATATAAAGTGTTAAATATTTTTAGTAAATAAAAAGTAAATAAAAATTTATTAGTAAATATGATTGATTGATATATCTCAGTTGCGGGAATAATAATATTCAAATTATTTTAAATTCTCCGCTTTGGCGAAATAGGGCGGCGTTGAGTTCCGTCACTCGACAAACAATATTTTAAATTCAGCCGGATTTGTGTTCTCTATTTTACTATTTTTAAACTGTTATTCTTCACTTAGGATTCTCTCTAACCACTACCCTGCTATGCGGGACAAAGCGTGAAGCACCTATCCGCCTAATGGATTAATCAATTGTTTTTTTTATATAAAATGTGCTACTATACTAGAGGCAGACGTGCACACGGCGACGCCGTCGCTCAGCAACGCGGCGGCGACGTGGGCGGGCTGGGCCGTCACCGCCGTCACGGCCAAGTTCTACCGCTCGCACTCCGACACCGCGAGGGTGCAGCATGCTCCCAAGTCTGTTCTGTCCAAGCCTGGCTCTTTAGGTTAGTGTTGTTATTTATTTTTTGTTTCATATTTTGTGTTGAAATATTAAGTGATGTTAAAAAACTTAGATTCTTTAACATTTTGAGGAATTATTACATAAAAACTTATACACCTTTCTTACATTATTATATAATTATGATTATTTCTTGTTATTTATTAATTATAAATAACAAGAAATAATAATAATATAACTACAATGTAGAACGAACGAATGACCCGAACGACCCAAAACAATTGTTATTTTTCTGTTTCTACACGTTAATCTCGGAAATGGATTAACCGATTTAAATACAGTTTTTTTATTGTGTTTTGATCAACATTTTCTTAGTATTTAGTGTTTGTTTTATTTTAATCGGTTCATAAATAAGGAATTAATATCAATTCGAAGTATTTTTTCAACAAAACTATAGCGGGTCAAGTCCACGCGAATGAAGTTGGGGACATTCACTAGTTTATAATGATGTGCATCATTAAAATTTGAATATTTTTATATAAAATATTAATAAGGAAGGAAAAGTCAAGACAAGTTTTCACAAATTAGTTAAAAAATCTAAATCAGTCAAAGTTTCTATGTACGTCTGTAATTCACAAATAAAATTGTGAAAAATCCAAATATGCGACATATCATGGATGAAGATGTATGATTAATCAGTTTTTTATCGTCAAATTAATTATTATTAACTGTGGAAGAATGTCCGCAGAGTTTGTTAATATATAATGATTATATTAGAAAATTTAATTAAATATTTTATATCAAATAATATGTTACAATTTGCAGAGCAACCGTCATCAAGTAGCATGTCGACAACAACGTCATCGGTGACGTCGATGACGTCACTCGAGCACAGCGAGTCCGCCTCCGACTACGACCCGGAGCACTGGGACATGACGGCTTGGGGTGAAATTGATTCTAGTGCTGGTGAGTGACAATTATTTTAATAAAATGCACTTTCACGCTTTACCTCGTATGGAAGGATAGTCAAAGAACTGGAAAATATTTTAGAAAACCTAATGTTTCGAACACTTTTTAATGGTCTGTGGTCGCAGGTAGACGAAACAGTTGAGTCTGAAATAGTTTCATTTATAATATGTAAAAATCACGAAAATCAAAGATCTTTTAAATTTACATAATAATAATTTTCATTAATGGCTGGACCTGATTTTCTCATGCGAAACGATTATTTCTTAGAAATAATCCTTATGTAGCGGAGATTTGTAAAAGTCCGCTCGGACCAATTCCGAGAGGCGCGGGTTCGAACGCCGCTGCGTTGAAAGTTGTATATGTTTTTGAAAAAATGTTTAATGAGGCGCGTGTGTCGCGCAGGCACGACGGCGGCGTCGGCCAAGTCGCCGCCCAGCAGCGGCAGCGCGCACGCCACGCCCGGCCTCGCCGCGCTGTGCGAGGACGTGGACGACTGGGACAACGAGTGGGGCACACTGCAGGAGCAGCCCGTAAGACTGTTACTTTTATTATAGACTACAGCTACTTTTTTGTGTTGCTTGCAAAAAAATAAACAATTTCACGTTTTATTCCTTACGGCAAGGTAGTAGAGTAGAGATAATCTAGCGTCGACAAGACTCTGTTAATTGCTTTTCGCCCGAAATTGAGTCATTTCGTTGTTTCTTATTCTCGTAAAAATGTGAATGAATTATCTCGTTAGTCTTTTCTTTTCTCCAAGATGATATACCAAATACAAATTTTTACATTCAGCATATTCGACTGCGTGTGTATCAGTCGATCGATAACGCAAGACATAACGTTACTTAGTATTCAAGTTTAGTATATTATTTATTTGCTGTTTTTCTCAATAATTATTATCTTTATTACCATCTATTTATTTGAACACGTTTATTTTGTTTGTATATCCACCGTGTATTACATTACATCTAATTTATTCACCTACCTTGAACTTTTGTATCTCATATAAGAATAAAAAGCTGCTTACAATTTTTTCTTACTTCTGTTTTTTTTTAATTAAAAGTAAATTGTTACATATGTTTATAAAAATCAACTTTGTAAATATTTACACTACCGTCATCGAATTAAATTATAACAGACATCGTCATAGTTTTAAGTTTCCAACTAATACCAATTGCTGTTTCACACAGAGTGCAGAAGCGGAATTAGCAAGCCCCTCGGAAACATGGAACAATGCACAATGGAACGAGCCGCCCAACCCGAGCAACCAGAGCAACCTGAGCAACTCGAGCAACCAGAGCAACTTGAATAACCAGAGTAACCTGAGCAACATAAATAATGCGAACGCGACATACGTAAGGGTGTCGCGTCTCGAGCACCGTCCAGCGCATCAGAACAGTGGGGATTCACTCGGTGGATGGGAAGACGGAGACTTTGAACCGATAGAGGAGAATGTAGACGGTTGGTACACATTATTATAAAAAACAACTAAACTACTTAACGCGTTATTCCATATACACTCCGTTCTCAGCTTTTCAACCAAATTCGAGACATGGCACGGTTAAATGGCAACATTTAACGTCGCCCCTAGTGTTTTTTATTAGACAGTAGAAAGAAATAAATCATTTAAATATAATCATTCTCATTGGGAATCGAACCCACAACCAATCGTGTTTACAGTCAGACGCTATCCCACGGCGCCACTTCGCATTGGTTACCAGCGCGGAGAAATGAAAACAAACGACTATAATCACTCCTCCGATTGTTTACCGAACTCACAACTATGTGTTTACAGCCTGATGCTGTCCACTGCGTCACGATAACCTCATACATACTCAATGTGCATTTTTAATGTATATTTTTTATATTAGTAGTGTGGTATAAATTCATTTATCTTATTCTTACTCCTTGTTGATTAGAATTAATTTTTAGTTAAATTTATAACTGCTTTAAAACAATTTTTAGCTGTTTCTCGTAGTTTCAAATTAAATTCATTAAGATCTTATAAGCGTAAATATATTTATATTTTGTTGGAAAGAAAGGGTTAGCATTTAGTTTTCTTTTTTCATGTTAATTAATATTATAATTTGGCTTTTAACAAAATATAAATATTAACTACAGAAAACAATGCGTCCAAAATGGATGAAATGAGACGAAAACGTGAAGAGAGAAAATTGCAAAGGCAACGTGAAATGGAAGCGAGGCGCAACGCGCGAGGACAAGGACCAATGAAACTAGGCACCAAAATCACCACCCCGCCTCCCCCTTTTTAATAAACTCCTCTTTTTCCCAATAGCCCTCGTTTCTCCACTTCACTCCATAATCTTTAACTTTTGCCCCTTCGAAGATTTCCCTCTTTTTACCCCATAGCCCTCGTTTTTCCACTAGTCTCAATAAAATTTTTCCCCTCTATTTGTCATTTTTAAAAGAAGTATTCGTAAAGTATGTGATTTTTTGTTTGAATATTTTGTGGGTAAATGTTTTTGTTTTGATTTCTTTATTTTACTAATAAGTGAGGTGTCCGAGCTATGTATGTATATATATATATATATATATATATATATATATATATATATATACACATATATACATATATACATATATATATACATACATACATATATATACTTATATATATATGTATATATATATAATATTTTAAAGATATTATGCTATCTTTTTAAAACATTTCTGAAAGTAACGTAATTTATGAATACTTCGACTATACATAATGATGTATTTATCTCGTGTGAATTTTAACATTTAAATTACCAAATATAAGTATTGGTTATTTAAATAGCTTTCATATATAATAACATAATCATATTTTCTTTATTTAAATGGGAAGAATTGAAAAATTATAAACAAAAAATTAAGATTTCATATAAAAAAGTTTATATTATTTTTTATGATTATGTAACATATGATTTTCTTTTGCATATTTTATATTAAAAAAATAATTTAGTTTATAAAAAGTATCATGCGAGATAAATACGTTGTTAAGTTTTAAATAGCATAGTAAAAGTAACATCTGTTATATTGTCAACCAGTTGTTTAAAGAAAAGATAAAAAACTTTAAATAAACATTACTTTTAATGACTATTATGTACACAAGATGTATATCAAGTTGTTCTTTTATTATTATATTATTGCGAATTAATTTTTTTTATTTTAATATGATTTGAAATCGTGTCTTATCAATATAATACTTAATGTTTAATATCACAGACGATAAGCAAATTATAATTTATCGAGATCTTAAGTCTGGATAGCTATCTCTAGATAAGTGTTATCATATGACTATTTTACAAAAATATGTGTGCGTGTGTGTGTGTATGTGTGTATAAGCTGTCAACTTTCGGGAATTTTCTCTAAACAACTGCTTGAAATTGTAATAGAGAAAAAAACACGCCTTTTTGTCAAACGTGAGATAATAAAAGCATATCGATTGCGGATGACCTTGACTATGTTTCATCTTGATTATAATTAAAGATATTATTTAAATTATACATTTTCCAATGCTTATGAAAATTTATTATTAAATTATATAATTTTGAGTATCCGCTTTTTGGTTTCATTTTAACCTTTTTGTCCTACATTTCTGAATGTGTTCCTATCGGCACGGTTAGAGTTTCTGGCTACGAAGTTCGAGCGTTGGATTCATATCCCAAGCGAAGCCAAGATGCCTATAATGGTCTTAGTAAAGATTCTGAAAATCAGTTTTCCATAGAACATATTCCGCTATATATATATGTATATATATATAATTATATATATATATATATATATATATATATATATATATATATATATATATATATATATATATATATATATATATATGTGAAAAAAAAACTAAAAAAATATTTATATGTTATACTTGATATTATGTAATTGATCTGATTCATACATTTTTTTTTGTAGTTTTTAACTTCACTCTTTTGTCCCGTATAGCAAAGTAGACAGAATGTACTTAATGTCCAGACACTCGGTACTCACCTTTCCGCCGCATTCGAGATATTGCATGTTGAATGGCGGAACTCAACGCCACGCTTTGTTAGCGTTACCGGTCCTTCTTTTCCGTTAACGATCTCATTTTTCCATTACTATTTATTTATAGGTAAAGAATTGTACATAAGTAATTAAATGTTTCGTTAGTCTTAACTGGTTCAAATGGATAAAAAAACACACAAGCTTTTTATACTAGTTATAGTAGTTAAAGTAGGAAGGTGTCTTTATAAAAAGCCTGTTTAATTTGAACATAATAATTTATTAAAAAACAAAGATTATTTATTAGTTAATATAAAGTTGTTAAATATTTTATTTTAATTACTAGACATGCTTTAAATATTCCTATAATAATATGACTAGATACTTAGACTTTGATCGCTCCCTCGTTAGATCTGAAAGAGAATAAGGTTTTCAAATTCAGTTCTAATTTTGATATTAAGTATAAAATATTTAATTTTCATAATTATTAACTTAACTGAGGACTTAAGATATTGTACCTCTTCAAAGTAATTTCAAATTTTTCAAATTAAATTCAATTCTGAAATCTCTTAGGGAACACATACAGACACCGAGGTCTCTATGAGTCTGATAAGATTAAGCCCTTTAAATGTTTTTTTTCCTTTTTTTTTAGCTTTACACTTTTATCCCGCATGGGACGGACCTAACAGAAAGTACCTAATGTCAAGACAGTGCAAAGCGAGGAAGGGAAAATAATTTAAATAAATCAAACCCAAAACTGATAGCAATGCTATCCCACTGCACCACGACTGACCATATTTTTCAACGTGATTAATAACACACAATTGAATCCACACATTCAAGCATAAACAAAATGTATTCAACTAAGTACTAAAATTATTTGACAAATAACTGAAAATAAGAAATGGCTTTAGTGTGCAATAATAAAGCTATAATAGTTTTTGAATGAATAGGTACCTAATCACAATGAAATGAAACAAAAAAATGGATGCAAAAAATATTTAATAAGCAACAGGTTAGTAAATACAAATGACTTCTTATAGACTATTAAGTACATACAAAAATAGCAAGCGTATGTTATTGATAAATGTTTTTAAAAAAAAAATAAATTATAATCAAAAATGGCGAAATAATAAAAAAAAGACATACATTGAAGAAACCCTAGAACTAAACACACTCATGTGCTAAGACACCCAGAAATCAATCCAACACCCCATCAATATGTGAATTTTATATTTTCTCTCAATGATTTTAGGAGTATATAATTTTATTGACTATTAACGTATAAAATATCACCATTGATGGATAGAAGAATTGACCCTGCTACTGTAACAACACGAACCAAGCAGTGACCTCTACTATATCCAATTGATGAAAAAAAAACAACCTATATACCGAATTGTTAAAAAAATATATATTTTTTTAATATTTTTGCAAAATAATTCAATGACTATCATAATAAATACCCAATGTTAGAAATAACAATAAGTTTCGATTAATTCATTTATTATCAAAGTAATTTCAACAATATACATAGTTTGATGCGAGGTGGAGGTCTGCTCGGTGCCGATGTCTACTTACAGTTTGGAACGCAGGTCGGATGCCCCAGCGGCTAATTGTCAAGATGGTTCTTCGAATCTGAAAAGTTATACATAAAAATATGACCAGCTCGCCATGAACTAAATTATTATTATTATTCAAAAATCGTTATATGTAAAATATTTAGAAAACGTTTAAAAATTCGAACGAAGCGGGAGTCGAACCCGCACCTCTAGACTACCTTCCCAGCTTTAGTCGATTAAGTTCATATGAGTTACGTCGTCAATCTTATATTTTTGTCACCTTTATTGTAATATATGTTCTTGTAAGCATCACATAAGAATTTTTAAATGTGCTTATGTTTTCTCAATATTTTGTTAATGTTTGAATTACAGTTTAAAGTATATTAAAAAGTTTATATTACACTTATCAAAATAAGTAACTTAAGCTGATTTCAATAATATTATAAAAACAAAGAGAAGTTACAATCTGATATTTTACAAAATTGCCTGAACACTATTGTAAAAATATACTAAATGCAAATCACAAAGGAGTATTTTTTAATATAAAAAAAAGATTATCGCAACTTAGTAAGTTGACTTTCTTTGTATGTTTAAAAAATGTATTACATCTTTATATAAATAACAAATAACTTGACACCATCTACAATAGAGTTGAACAAGCACTGAAAAGTAGCCTCTACCATATTCCTAATCAAATTTATTTATCGTTTTTAACTTTATAAGATCTAGTGATAAGGCTATTTATTCTCCACTTTCCGCCGATTACAGGAACAAATTTCATTGTAATAGATCTAATATTATAAGAGAAATTTATTTAATAAATTATTAACATTTTAATACATAGAGATATATATAGAAAAATTTTGACTTAAAATTTAAAAAAATAAAATAAGCATCATGGAAACAAAACATCAAAAATAAAAAGAACAACTGAAAAGAAGATATACTCTCTAAATACCTCATGTTCATAGCGTTAGAGTTGCCAGGCTCGAGTTTGTATCCCAAAGTTTCGTAGAACTTAATAAGTTTGTCTTTGCAATCTAAGGACATTTTGTAGCAGCCTAGCTCTTGCGCCAATAATGATACCGTTACGACGATCCTATTAAAAAAAATGTGTGTTACAACCCTACAAGAACTGGTCAAATAGAGCTAAATTAGATAAAGTTTAAGTAAAAAAAATCCCTCACGCTACGTGTATTTACAAAAGAATTTTGTTCAATATGAACGCATCTTTAGAGATAAACAAAATTATATCTTTAAAATAAGTACTAGTAAAACACAAAAGTGAACAATTATTGTGCCAAAATCGTTACATTAGACATTTCAATAAAAGAAACTGCACATAAAAACTTTATTAATTTTATATATTTCATTTTTATGTTATTTTTTATAAGCAAGCAAAAATGTACATTAATTTTTAAACTGCAGGTAATAATTTTTTAATAATTTAACATTTTACATTTAATGTTTTAGTTTTTTAAGCTTCTCCGAAAAAAAGGTAATCAAATCATGTTTTATAAACAAATTTGTAAGGTGTAACTTACAATTTCCCGAGTTGTTTTCCCCTATATGTATCATTTACCACTACATCCTCAAGGCGACCTCTCTAAAACCAAAAAAGAGAAATTATAGCTAAAACATTTTGTTTTTCGAATAAATGTTGCATGGCGGTGTTCAAAGCCGCCTTTTATATCAAGATAATAAATTAGGGTTTAGTTCCCAATTTCCTTGAAAAAGAGTCTATTACATATGTTTTGAGTTTAGATTGTTAAAAATAGTTTAAGTGCACATATCGGACACTAATCGCAAAACTAGTGTCCCGTTGAATAAAGAAAATATATAAAAGTTTTATTTAGAAATTATTATTTAAATAGACAAAACCTAAAAGATAATTTTACACTTTCAATCAACTTAGATACTGAGTCCAGAAAGACTGATCTTAACGCCGCAATGTGATTAAGTAAAAGAGGGAAACATTATTTAAAATATATTCAGTAAGAATACGTTTCTACAGAATAGGTTCGTACCTACTATCATCGCCCACACCTTGTACTCTATTTACATTGTGTTTATCTACATGTAAAGTTTAGAAATAAATAAAATTGGAATGACATGTATGTATATATACAAAGTGGTAAATATACAAAGTAACATGTTTTATAAATTTTGTCTGTCTGTTACTTCTGGTTAATAGTTGAAAAAAACGGATCGAGTTTTCAAGACTTTTATTGGCAGAGCTGATTTAATAACGAGTAACATATGCTACTTTTATATTAGAATTATAAAAAAAACCAAACATCCTAATAAATCCGTATAAATTTTATACGGATGAAGTTGGGGACACAGCTAGCATGATATATTATCTATATTAAACATTTACTTAATTATTTAACAACAATGACAGTTAGAAGTTAAATTTTACAATACACAATCTGTTAAAACTTACCACGGAGCAGTTGTGTATGAATTTCTGTTCAATAGTAAGTGTAGCAGCACCAATAATTTTAGATATGCGCTTATCTTCAATCACAGTCACATAATAACCTCCAGCGCTCTTCATTTGTGTAAACCTCTCTAGAAATTAACATGTAATATAAATTACTATTAAATCTTAAAGAGTAATTATATAATTATTCCTAAGTATTTTATAACGTTTTTAGTATGTTTATTTTTGTCGCTTTATGTTTGGTACATAGTAGGGTCAGTGCCAGTGTAGTCAGTAGACATAATTTAGACACTATGTCTAAATTTCGAGGAAAACAGTAAAAATGGAGTGTCTCAACACTAGATTGTCTCTGACTACCCTTATATATGGGATAAAAAGGGTGAAGCTTTAAAAAATATGCTAAAGATTGTTTAAATCTCATTAATGTTTCATATGGCTTTTATACTAAAATTTTACTTATATTATTTGTTACACATAAACCTTGAGACATTGCAATACATTTTGTAATTAAAATGAATTTCTTAAATAATCATACAAACTTCATGTACTCTGTATGTAACAAAAATTTCACAATGAACTATTTTGCCTTTCACTCAATCTATGTCAAACATCAATTCCATAGTATTAAAATACTTGTTTGTTTTTCATTAAATACATATAGAAAAGAAATAAGATTTATAATGATGTTTTGTAAAAGAAAACATATAAAATAATAATATAATCTTTGTAATCGAAAACAATACTATTCTGATTGCATTGCTAATTATCAGGAAGAACAAGTTGTAAATGTCACTGTAGTACGCCCATACTGGTTTTAAAAGGCCATATAAATCAAATGTCACTTATGACCTTTACATGTTTTTGTGGAACAGGAATTTTTTAAACATTGTTTATAATCTATTTTTATTCAATATAATTTTTCATTTAATATTGAGCGCACTGTTTATAAGATTTGTAGTTTTTTATATTATCACATGCAGTATAGAACTTATTTTCTTTCTTGACTAATTATTTTTTAATAATTGACTTCAATTAAATGTAATTAGTATTAATTTAAGTATAACTATAATTGGTAAAATAATGTAGAATTTGTGTTGTTTTTAAATTTATAAAAAAAATATGAGGGTAGTTATTGCAATTTAATTTTTATATGTAAATGTTATTTTAAAGATTTGTACAAACATAGACATTATATTGTTAATTAGTTTTTTAATTATATAAATAATAGTATAATTTTCCTGTGACTTTTATTCATTTCAATTTATGATATAAAAACAATAACATACCATCAAATTGTTTTCTAGTTATATTCCCTGTACTTGTAAGTTGGCTTAATAACTGTAAAAATCCTTTGTCATAGTCAG
The DNA here is from genome assembly GCA_032432895.1 of Dryadula phaetusa. Classification (NCBI taxonomy): domain Eukaryota; kingdom Metazoa; phylum Arthropoda; class Insecta; order Lepidoptera; family Nymphalidae; genus Dryadula; species Dryadula phaetusa. Next base: position 1,420,854 of record JAOYRS010000059.1, read on the forward strand.
CCCTCTGCAATGGTCGTACAACCATCCAGTCTTCACCTGGTTGGGCGGCACTTATGGGAGGGTTAAATTTAGCTGGGCTTCTATTAAAGTCAAGCTTTAGAAGAATTTCTGGCCGGTATAAATATTCTGAATAACCATCCTAAAATAAAAAAAAATCTTTTTATGAAGGTACTTATTTCATGATTTTTAAAAAATAAATAAAAACAACACTACTGGCTAACAGTATCATAAACTGTCAAATAAACCAAAGAAATACTTATATAAAAAATATAAATATTCTAAAATATGGTATCTGAACACATAACTAATAAATAAGATCAAATGCGTTCGAACTCAGTCACGGTGGTATTGCATAAAAAATTTTAGGTCTTAACTAATTTATTAAAAAAATATTGGTACTCTACCTCGATACCGTGACGTTTTTCCATACCCATTTTAGCAATTTTATTTAACTTGTCACTAAAATAAGATAATTACTTAATACATTTTTTGTTGTTAAAAACGTAGTTAAAGTCGTCGTGGCAAGAGCGATATAAGCGTAGTTATCAAAAGTCTAGTGTGAATATCAAAGGAATCAGGTTTAATTTTACTTCAGCCGGCAGTCGATATATAAACTGATTGGTTGTATCTCAAAAGCTTTACACTTTGAAATATCCGCATTGGTCAAAATCCAACAAGAAAAGTGAAAGTAAAATATGTTCACGCAACAAATAATCAGTAATATTAATAACTAAAGACTACTTCTACTACTACTACTACTAAAGACTTATAAAACTAATTTATTTATTTTGTATATAAATTGGCGTCAGCTAGGAACTCATAATTCTTAATACTATTATCTGACGGAGTTGATGTAATAATGTAAATATTGACATTGAACTTAGAGCAAGTACACACTATAGTTTATCTGAATCAGTACCTACTAACTTGAATGAGGACGAGAGCAAACTAAATAAGAAATCCAGAGTAATATAATAAATCCAAAATAAAAAAAAACAATATCAATATGTATTGTAAATTTAAATATGAGTATCACAATTTCATTTTAAATGTGATTACGTTAATGTAAGTAATAGCAGCTGATTCTGACATTTAGAATACTTGTTAGATGTCAATAAGACATGAAAACTGAAAATGTCCTATGTCAAAAATATTACCTAAATGAAAATAGGTTATGATTTGAGAATAAAAATATTATAATATATTAAGTCTAATACATATTAACCAGTACAATGTCTCTGTGCAAAAATCTTAGCATATACAACGTGGTACAAACGTATCGTTTGTGTGGAACTTATGATAAAACACTTTTAAAAAACTTGGCTCCAGTTTATAAATTATCACGACGCTGTCTTTTTTGGGAAAAAGACCGAAAAGGTGGATATGACACAAAAGAAAAAATATCATCAGTTCAACACATTAAGTATGGAATTAAAGAATTTAAAGAAGAATTCAAATTATGGACACAAGAAGTCAAAGAGACTTTAAGAGCTGATCCTTTACTAGTTGCAAGACCTGGTGAGTTTTATCATCATCTCATAGATTATTATTATATATTAAAATTTTTTTTTGTGTTAATTATAAGTAAATGAATCATATATCATAATGTATAAATTTATAGAATTTGTTATAAGTGCGAGCAGTTGAATATTTTATTAAAAAAATCTGATAAATTAATTACTAACTCATTTTTTTTAGTCAAATAGATCAGTTCGTTAAAACAATTAACAAAGATAAAATATAAGTAAACTTGAGAGACATTCATACATATTTTTAAAAAGCCTAAGCAAGAAGCAATACAAAATTGAATGACACAGAATGAAATAAAAGGTTCAAAGATCATGAGTAGTAAATAAATTAAAATTTAATTAAATTAAAAAAGATTTTTTAAATTTATCTTGAAATACGTTACAGAATTTGTTATTACATATATATTAAATTTATGAAATTCTTATTCCATGATTCTGTACTAAGTAGTATTTTGTAGTTTCTAGGAGGATAAATGTTACTTATTAAATTTTCCTGATCAAAGTACCTATCAAATCTCTAGTACCTACTTATACATGATGCTTATTATTTAAAATGATCATCACAACAAAAAACACAATAATGAACTTGTTTTGGTAATAAAATACTTTCTTATTTAATAAATGCTACACATCATTCCAATAGAGTGAAAAATCGCTTAGTTGATAAATCTTTTTTTGAGAAGTAAATTTTGATAGCCATTACTTTTTTGATGTAGCCTTTCTCTTTTGATGTCATTTAAGAAAAATATGAAAACCTTTGATATACTTGTGACTTTGTTATTTTTCAATAGTAATTCGCAGATTTTTAACCATGGTTTAAATTATTTGAAGAAAAGTAAGTAAACTTCAGCAAAGTTAAAATGATTGTATCAATAAATAATTAAAAAAATCACTAAATCATTTTAAAGAATTTAAAACAACTTCAAATATTTGCATTAATAATCCAAGTATAAAAATTATTAAATCATTTAAGAATATATTTAATTTGTGATGTGGACTTTGAAATAAATGAATAATAAATAATTAACTAATACAATTATTCCTTTCAATACCCTAAAGGGTCCAAACACTATATTTAGTTATTTTTCATATTTCGTAAAACAAAAATGAATGCAGACATTAAAACGATGGTTAGAAAATAGTTGGTTTTTTTTTAATAAAATGAGATTTAGGCGGTATTAATATCTTATTTTGGAAATTACCGACTTGGTGATTTTTCCCTCTACGAAGACGACATATGAATTTCTACAATAACATTCATTAAATCACTTTAATTAAGTATCACTCGTGTAGGTATTTGGGTTAAATACTCAAAATCTTGAACAAAGTGGACTTATACTAGGTGCTAATTCTAAAATCAATTATTTTTATTAATTTTAGTGTGTAAAGTTCTAAATTTGCCTTATTTCTTAATTTATTTTAAGCTGGCATTTGATTAAGAAAACTTTCTTTTAAAATACGCCTGAAAGATTATTCTTAAAACTTACAATTTGCATACGCATGTGTTAATATTGTAACGCTATTTTACGCGTTCATTTTGTTATTTATCGTTATCTAATTATTAAATAATTTACTAATAGCTTCAAGAAGCTAATATAATTATTATTTACTGATATAATATGATAGTAATAATTTATATACTTTTAGTTCATGGCTGGCAACTTAAGAACTTTATTTTTAAATTTGACATGTAAATGTCAAATTCCAAGCTGTCGGCTGTTGTCGCTTTCAAAACTTTATCCGTTACGTGACTGTGAAGATTTGGAATATTTATAAATTTTCATAGATATAGTCTTTTGTTTTGTTTGATAAGAACTATTAGCAATATTTAAGCGTAGACATACATTTGGACTCTGCAAATTCTATCAAAGTATTGTTTTATTGGTATTACAGTTATTTAGAATTACAGTTAACGAATACGTCCAGTTGCTTAACTGTGTTTAATTTTTTAATAATGAAAACCGTATTTTAAATAAATTAATAACATTTTTTATATCTTCTTGACTCAACACTCTCATAATACTAATACGGACAAAATGTTATCTTCAAGAGCAAGTACTATAAATTCTGAAGGAAGTTTTTTAACTCCTGTGTCTTCTGTTGGGGACCTCATGGCACTATCACCAAAAAGGTCTACCGAATTCTCTGAACAACCAGATGTAACAAGCGACCTCTTAACAGGCGATGAATTTGATAGTGTTTGCGATATTACAATGCAAGAAGTTCCTATGTATGACGATATGTTTATTGATGCAAATAGCTTAGATTATTTAGTTAAATGCGCTGAATCTAATCGACAACATAACCTCGTAGACAGAGGCAAAGAAAGTCTTTTTGTTAAATTTGATCCCCTTTATGCAAAGCAAATGTTACAATCGGCTGATTCTGCTGAACAAACATTTCAATCTTCAGACCAAGACACAGGATATGAAACAAGCAGTGCCACTTCAGTTGGGACTGATAATATTATGACTACACCGAAGCAGTCTTTATCTGCAGGTTCAGTGCTTCCTAAATGTGGGAAAGACAAACCAACACAAGTAGTTCCACCTGTGGTAAGCGCTGATCTTCCAAAAGCTAGTGCCACACAGACAAAATCTACTCCAGCACTTATACGCAGTGTTTCTGCAATTTTAACATCCAGTCATGTGGCAACTGACAGATTAATAAGTATATCAGGCAATACACCACCTACAGCAGCTCCAAGGAGCCCACGTCACAAGCATTATGGAGCACCAGAAGTAGATCGTTTGCAATCTTTGAGAGTGATTTTACAAAATCAAGACCAAGAAGTCTTACAATTGAGACAAGAAAACAGAGAATTGAAATCATCATTGCAGGATATTGAACATAACTATTCTCGAACAAAAGAAGAAATGGAAAATAAAATTAAAAAACTGATTGACGAAAGAGATACTTTGTTAGACAGAGAATGTAAACTAGTGCAACAAGTTAATGACAAAACATTAAGTAATAAACAGATGTGTATTGTTATGGAAGAATATGAGAAAACAATTTCTTCATTAATTGGTGAACAACAAAAGGAAAAAATACTAACTGATGAAATTTTTGAAAAACTTACTCAGGAAAGGGATCAAGCATTAAATCACTTATCCAGTATGGAGAGTTCCTTTAATGATCTATTGGCAAAGTATGAAAAATGCAAGAGTTTAATATTAGACTCCAAAAATAGAGAGAAAGTACTTAGTCTTAAAATAAATGAGTATGAAGAAGGAATGCACAAATATGAGGAGTTATATAACAACTTAAAACATATAACTGCCGAAAATTTAGACAAAGCAAATGAAACACTTGAAAACATAAAGAAAGCTCATAATGTAGAATTAACCAAAATGAATGCAACAATCAAAAAGCATGAAATTATGATCTCCTCTTTACAAGAGTCATTGGCACAAAAAACGAGGGATAATGAAGAATTAACTAGAATATGTGATCAGCTTATTAATGAAGTGCGCTGAGCTTGAATCATAAAAAATATTTTCAACTACTTGAGTGATATCAATATTAAATTTGTAGTTATTGGATTTTTTATATTACAATTATAAAATTAACAGGAAACATTTGTTATTATGTTGTTCAAATTAAAATGAGACGAGAGTTTTATAATTTTATTTGTTATGATTTTCTATTCCATTGTCATTTTTAAGGGTTTTTGTTGTGGTGCTTTATTGAGGTCTTAAAAGTAATTCCTTTTAAAATGTTTAAGTTAGTTCTAGGTTTGAAAATTGCCTGCTTTGATGAATCTCATGTTTTTAATTAAGATTTTTAAAACATTTGGATTTAATATTATATTTTAGTGATTAAACAGTGACATTTGTATTTGGAAGTATTTGTGACATAAAGATATTAAAATAATTATTTGTTTTATTTGTTAAGAAAATATACTTCTGTAAAACACACATATCAAGTACTTGAAACATAGAAGTTTTATGTAAAAAAATTCTCGTCTTTTTACCACAAAATATAGTTTTAATAGTTTATAGTTATTTTATATTACGCTCACATGTTGATATTGTTTAAAATTATTTATATTTGATTTCTATATTAGCATAAAAGTTATAATTTTAAGTAAAATGAAGTATTACAATGAGTGGTTACAATATTTTGTATAACTACAACTTTATTATTTTTTAATCAATAAGCTTAAAACATTTAAGTATATTTGTTTGTATTATTACTACTTCACAGACGAGTGCTCATACCTAACACATTGTTTTCCGGCATCGCCGTAAAAAACGCCGTACTTGACTTAAATAAAAGTATTTGTACAATTTATATTACTTTTATCGCCAGGCCTCCGTTCACATGTAAAATATGAGTAGAACTTAACGTGTGCCACTTATACTAGTGTATGTATATAAGCAATGGTAGAGTAATATTTATTTTGTATCTAATTTGATGTATTCCGTTCCGAATTTATATTTTCCGGATTTCCACTAAATTACATTATATAATACTCTAGCCGCATAACTTACGTTAAAATGCATCCAAAGATTTCCTTCAGATATTAATTTAATAATGTTCAAAGCAGTGATTTTGATCAATGTAACATACGATCAAGTATTTTTTTTGTACAATATATATGAAAGCCACAAGCTACATATATAATGTATATTTCTACAGGCGAAACAGATTTATTATGGTGTTTCAACGATAAAAAAGTTTTGGATAAATTTATAACAACATGCGACAGTGACCACAACGAAGGGTACAGTTCTTGCGGCTTTGACATAAGTCCCGCTGGTCGTGCTTTATTCCACGGCTACCTTGATACTAGAGTACCAAAAGATGGACGAATAAAAAAGGCTGGATATTGTGCTCTGCGATCAAAACGAATAAGAGTAAGCTTAAAAAAGATAGAAATATATTTATTATAGAATTTAAGACCACCGGTAGTGGCGGGTACATTTAGAGTTAGGCTTACATGACAAATGTAGAACGGGAGTAATGCCTTTGCTTGATTTTGTACTAGTAACAGATATTGCTGCACAATACCAGGCTTCCTTATATAAAACCCTGGAACATGGACTTGTAGAGCTCGAAACAAAGGGCTTGAAAATTAAGTAATAGCTACTTATATATGTAACACAAACGTATTCGCAAAATACAAAAATATTTTTAAATATAAACATTTTCACAAGTGGATATTAATCTTACTCATCGCTTCCTATAGCCATCATTCCTAACTTTAGTTAGGAATGTAGTAGGAATGGAATTAATAAAAATAGTTATAATTTTAAATAAGTAATTATACTTGTTTTTATTTAAATAGCTATTTGTATTTGCTATTGATTGTTGTTACATTTCAGAAATCTTTCAAACGTGAGACTACTTTTGATTGGAATCTATATAACACACTTGTTTTAAAAGTCAGAGGAGATGGAAGATCTTATCTGTTGAATATTTCTTGTGAGGGTTACTACGATATCACATGGAACGATATTTACCATTATGTTTTATATACAAGAGGAGGACCTTACTGGCAAATTGCAAAGGTTTGTAGTATTTAGCTATAATTTATAAAAGTTGAAAAGATTACCTTTATATTCTTTATAGGTATATATACGAGTAAAAGTGCTAAAATTTAAGTTTAGTAATTTTTAAGTGTACACCCTTATTTAAGTGTTTAAGATGTTATATTTCATACTTCAAATGATGGTAGGTAGTAAATTCTAGGGAATTATATCTAGACTAAAAATGCTAGTAGTTCATAGTTTTCATAACAAATATTTTATAGCTATATACAATTTCTCTTTTTTTAGCTTCACGCATTTATATCGAATAGTTGGGTAGACAGAAGTACCTAAGCGTCAAGACACACGTCAGTCATTGCGTGGTTTAGTGGCGGATCTCAATACCGCACATTGTCTATCCAGGTCCAGGAAATGAAAATAATTTAAATATAATCATTTCCGCGAGTTTGAATCCAAACCACAACCGACACTTACAATCAGACGTTGTCTCGCTACGCCATGACCGGCTTTTTTTATATACATAGTTACTTCATACGTAAATTTTCATAAAATTTTTAGATTCCTTTTTCAAAATTTATTTTGGGATCAAAAGGCAGAATTCAAGATAAACAATCACGTATGCGATTAGATAGAGTTACACATTTTGGGATATCCTGTGGTGACAAAATCAATGGCGTATTTAATCTGGAAATTGAGTATATTGGTAAGTTTTTTTGTTAATTATAGTCAGGTTTAACATTGAAATTTCATCTATTAAACTTATAGTATATGTTAATTATTTCAGGTTTAGAGTTTGATCCGACACATAATGAAGAATTCGCTTATGAAATGTACAAAACCGATAGATATATAGTCGGAGTGTAATTTTTTTAATAAATATAAATTATTTATATGTTTTTTATTAACCCTTCTTAAACGAGCTTTAATATTAACGAGATTGCAAAATATAATAAACAGCCATAATATAATAGACAGCTGGCACTTTACAAATGGACTAGACTATTTAGTATATTTAAGTGTTTTATAATTTCTAATCCAAAGTTTGGAATAGCACTTTAAAAATAGTAAAATATTTAAGTTGCACAAATTTAAAAATAAATAGTACCGGAGTTTTTGAGTATGAACTATTTGTCAATATATGTATATGATATAAACTATGTGTCAATACATATGAATACAAATAAGTAAGAAACTAGAACTTTTCTAATCTATTGTAGATATCAATCTATATATAGATTTATAATGAAAAGTTCAATGAATTCATTAAAGGTTTCCTATTTTAATTTTATATAACATTATGTATATATATTGCAACGTCGCAAGACATCAAAAAATAATTAAACGGATAAATTTGCACTTTAAAATCTATGTATATATAAAATAACAAAGGTTTTCTTTTGAAAAAATACATATGAAATTGTTTTATTTCATTTCAGGATTTTATTGAAAGCAACATCTTATATAACTCATACATATCGCTTTTATTCTATTTTTTTTAAATGGAAATAATATTTGTTTGCTAAGTTGTTAAATAATATTCTTATTAAAATATGTTCTTATTCTTATTCTTATTATTTTATATGATTAAGGAGGCGAAAAAATGTAAAACGAAACGAGCATATATATATATATATATATATATATATATATATATATATAATTATTATCTATATAACAAGCTACAAATAATTTTGAATTATTACGTTACCAACTAGTATTTAAATACATTACATAGTATACCAAATATATTTTTCAGAGAGAATTCAATATGTGATTTGCTATTTTTCGAATATCTCAACCAGTACGTAATGTATGATACATAAATCAATTCATGAATTTTTTCTGTTCATTGTACTGTAATCTATACAAGTAAAATTTTGTAAGTTAATATTCTCATTCAATTTCGCTTACAATTAACAATTATTTAACCTGATGCTTATTGTGTATGACGGTTTATTTGTTACTAGTAAGAAATAAATCGTCATTCAGGTACAACCCGTGCAATAATGTAAATATAGTAAGTGCACCTTAGCCTACGATGATTATTATATCTGTGTGTGTATTATTTGACGGTGACAACTAAATTAGTTATCTGTTATTATTATGAATCTGTAAAATATTCTGAATTCTGATGTCATCCATCCCTCGACCATTTAGAGAAAAATTTTGAGTATAATACCATAAAAAGTGAAATATTGTGAAACAGTGTTATGTACCCTAAATCAACTACAAATTATTTTTAAATTTTTATTGTCCTATATGGGCTGATGGAAATCTTAATGATATAGTGAATCGATGATACTAATTCGTAATTCCATGCGTGGGATGTTTACAATTATTTTATTATATTAGTAAAAATTTTTGAGCAGGTAAGCTTCAAATTAATTTGATTTCTTTCGTAATATACTTTATCATATTTGAGTAATATAGTTTCATTAACGTCATTAGCAATGTCATTGTCCTTGGAAATGCATTCCTTTATATGGTTTTAGGAGAGGATGTCAGAAGAAAAAAATCAGAAAATTGTAGCAATTTAAAATAGTGAAATATCATATTTTGTGTATCTTTGTAGAGTACCATGTCAGGTACAGAGCAAAATATAGTTAATTCTATGCAACAATTGTCTGTGCAACCAACAAATAGTGGTCACACAGAGAAACCTACTCAAGTTGTAACCCCAGCTGTTAATAGAAGTCAGCCAGCTGCAGCAAAAGTTACTCCTGTAAAAGCAAATACAGTTTCTCCTGCAATTGCAACTATTGATAGGCTTTTAAGTTTGGGTGTTAATATTCCTCCACCACCACCGGTTATTACAAGGTCATCAGATATGGATCCTCATACTGTGGAACAGTTAAGGGCTGTTAAAGAGATGTTGACAGCACAAGAAGAAGAAGCTCAAAGCTTGCGTGATCTAAACAGAGAATTACGTGACCGCTTGGAAGACTGTGAAACAAAAATAAAAAAGCTTTCAGATCAAAATGAAGAGTATGCCGAAAAGGAAAAAGCTCTGTCGCAGAGAGTTGCCGAGAAAGTTAGAAACAACAAACAAATGAGTGTTGTAATGGAAGAATATGAACGTACAATATCTTCATTGATAGGAGAAAGAGAAACTGAAGCTAAAAGATGGACTGAGGAAAGGGTTACTTTGTTGAGGGAAAGAGATGAAGCTGCAGCCCATCTGGCTTCTATGGAGCATGCATTTAATGATGTTCACACTAAGTATGAGAGATGCAAAGTGATTATTCAAGGATATAAAAGCAATGAAGAGACTTTAAAAAGAACAGTTGAGGAAAATAATGATGCAATTCAAAAGTTGGAGGCTAGATATGAAACATTACGACAACATGCCATGCAACAGCTAAATAAAGCTAATGCAGAATTAGATTCTGTAAAAAAGTCCCATCAAGCTGAAATTTTGAAATTAAATGCTATGCTTAAAAAGAGTGAAGTGCATGCTTCTTCTCTGCAAGAATCCTTAGCTCAGAAAATTAAAGATAATGAAGAGCTTACTGCCATCTGTGATGAGCTGATTAACAAAGTGGGTTAATTACTGCAACACTGCATGCATTGACTAAACACTCATAAATATTTTCATTAAACTAACAAACATTAGTACTGTAACAACAACATTAGATCATCTACTAATCCTTTGCAAACATTCTTATGTATGATTACTTTATTAATTACTTAAAATCAAGTAACTACTGTTACCATTTCATAAAAATTACATGGTATTTAATGTATAATTATTCTTAGTATGTGCAATTCAAATGTCATTTTTTTATTTTTGTACAATTATTAAAAAATATTATATAGAATTTAAGTTTTACCTAATGACATTATTATTTTTGTATTCTCTGTGAATTGTGTCATATCCCATTAATGCAAAAGAAAGCAATTCACTTGGTGCTTTGCTGAAATACAAGTAGCCCACTTAATGCTTGCTGAACATATATGTTATCATGAGAAATATTATTTATGACTGCTAAATCATATTTTTGTGAGTATCATTTAGTGAACTCTACATGAAATCCAAAGATTTATTTAAGAATGTGTTCATGAATGCTCAGAATGGTGCAAATTTATGTTTGAAACATTTATGATTTATCATCATGATTGGATATAGTCTGTTTAACTCCTTGGATATTTTTCTAAGAATTTAGTTTTTTGTGAATATTCAATATTGATACTTATAAAATGTTTGCTGCCATAAGTGATTGATTTAAAACAAAACATTAATATATAAACTTATAATAATAAGGGTAGTTTGTTATTTTTGTGCTTGCTAATATTTAACATAATTATAATTTTGTGTTATGATCATTGTAAGTTCTAAAGTATTAGATACATGTTGAAGATACCTTACCTGGGCTCTAAATTTTGCTTATTAATTGATCTAGTCTTAATACTTATTTTCAGAACAGTTAATGCTTTCTTAAGAGATTATAAAGTATAATGTTTATATATAGTGAATGTAGATATAAATGCTTTTCCAGTCAACATCACACCTTGCATGAATCATTGGCCTAAATTAGCAAGAGATATTCTAAAATTTTGTTCCTATTTCCATAATCTCCACACCAATATGAGATAGATTACATTAAGTATTCAATAATTCAATTTATATATGGTATTAATTTATTTAAATATATTTGGTTGTATAGTGAGTGTGCCTTTATAAAAATGAACTCACCATCCATTCAGTCCAATGTAATAAAACAGAAAATTATTACTAAATTTTCTTGAAATTTGTAATATTAAGACTATTACTAGATATAGTAACTGTAGTGTCCAAGATTTGTTAATAATATTGACAATGCAAAAATATTACAGCTAGTAATATTATGGCATTATATATTGGAAGGTATTGTAAGTACAGAAAGATTTAATAGAATGAAGTCTTGACTGTCTTATTATGTTCAAAATATTTTTTTTACATAATCATGAAAAATATTTATCTGTTCGAATTTGGCTAACAAACAATAACAAAGAATTCCTCTTAACAATTATCAACATTCCACATATTATTTTTGTACTTTTTTATGGGAACTGAAATTATTTTGCCTCCAATTTATGGTATAATAATATGTGATTTTTTCATTTATTTGACAGAATTATAGAAGCAATAGTATATTTAAAATGACTTCAAAATTATTGTTATACAATTTTTGTTTTGTTTAGTTAGTCTAAGTATAATTTTGTACTTTGTCATTTTTTATAATATATATTTTATGCATAATGTGCAGTTTATTCATGTGAATACAATGAGGAAATAAAAGTATCCCTATTTTATACATATTGGGCATTTATTTCAACCATATTGTAACATTTCTTAAAATATAATATTTGTTTGCAGATATATTTATCACTTTATAAAATGTCTGATTTTAATTATTTTACATGTTGTTCGCATTTTATTTCCCTCAGAATGAACACAAGTATTATTTATATTTTGTACATTCAACTCATAATTTCTTTTTTAAAACTTTATAAGTATCCTTACTAATTAAATAACTTATAGCTGAGATAACAGTAGATGTAGCTGTTAGTCCACATAGTGCTTTCAACGCTGGATGATCAATGTAGCCAAAAACTGGTGAAGCCAAAGTGGTGCCTACCTGTAAATATATTACTCTTTTATAATTTATATATATATATATGTATAATGTACAAGTAACTATAAGAATGTAAGAATCGAATATATATGTATAGGTAATTCCTTAACAAGTGCCGTGGCCTTTGTGAGTAAAACAAGATTTTTAAGAGCAAGGACTTTACCAATAACAGCTGAATTGCAGTATTCATTTTACTTATGAATGTAGGTGCAAGTTGAGCAGTGGCATGAGTTACATCAAAGTACCTGCTGAGAGTTTTCTGTAATAACAATATTATTTTTACACATATTTTAAAAATTACTATAGTTAATATTTATAACTATATTGTTAACATTACTATAGTTATTAAATAATAATAAAAGGAAATCATTTGATTGTGAAATTTTTATATGATTGTATTTTTTTAAATACAATGGTGTAGTGGGACAGTGACTTTTATACAATAGTTGTGGGTTTGAACCCCATTTCTAGATAATTTATACAATATAATAAAATATTATCAATTCACTAGTATAAAAATGAGGACAAAAGTGAAGATTGGAATGTCTTTGCTAGGTATAGAATCTCTGTTTACCTTAAATAATATCTTTATGATATATAAATACAACACTTACTGGAGGTGGAAGGCTAATATATCTAATAACAAATCCAGCTGCCACAAGTGCTGCATCACGGGCAACTATAAGCAATGTCAGTGGCAGAGGTATTAAATTTTGCCATGTGAGAGTAATAAAAAGAGTTGCAATAAGAACTTTATCTGCCATAGGATCCAAAAAAGAACCCATCTTAGAAGCCTGACCTTCCCAGTTCCTTGCTATCCAACCATCTAACTGAAATTATTGAATTATTGAAGTAAAGAAATAATGTATTGAAAATATAAATAGAGATATTTCTAATAAAAGCTTACCAAATCAGTAACTCCTGCAAATACTAATAATCCCAAAGCCAAATTATAATTGTCTTGTAATATTATATAGCCTAAATATGGTGACATAATAATTCTAGTTATACATAATATGTTTGGCACTGTAAACACATTTTCTTTCTAAAAAAAATATAAAATAATATTTGAAATGTATATTTACAATAGATATACATATATAAGTTTTGAAATACTTTTAAAATACCTCAACCACCTCTTCTATTTTTACTCTCATTTTGGCCTTTGTTTCTAAAATGTCTTTGACTAAATGATCTTTTTTAACTTTTAATTTTTGACCAGTCAACTCTTTCTGTTGCTTTAAATCTCTAACTATTTCTACACCCTTTTGACGAATCCGGTGTTCAGTATCTTTAAATTGTACCTTTTTCTGTTCAAACACATCCTTTATAGCATCGGTTTTTTTTTCTAGCAAATGCTTCTTATTATCAGTCGAATAAACACAAAATAAAGAAGACATTTTTAAAGGAGTCGCCATAATTCTCCTCGTAATAAGAATGTTTTTAATATTTAATACACTGTATTGACGATGATGGTTACTTAAAGGATAAAGTTGCTTTAGATATGTATAAGTTTTAAACCTCATTTTAAAAATATTTTTCTAAATTTAGGTATTTGTACAAGAAATATATTAAGCAAATATACTTATACATATATTATAAATTTTGATTAAAAATTTAATATCGGCATTTGGTAGGTTTGTTTCGGAACAGCTGATTTTGACGTTAGCTCATGACATTTGAGTCGTTCAGAAGTATTTACATATTTCTCTACGCTACGCTCAATTAAGGGTAAAAAATATAGTTATATTTTACTTTAAAAGGATACACAGTTTCTATAACTAAAAATAATAAGCTCTTTTTTTAAGTAAATTTTTTCTTAAAATGTACTATACTTTGAAAACATATTAGAACATTCTATTATCATTATCTATGAAAATTCTATTCTATTATAATTATCATCATATCATTTAGCATTCATTATTTTAATTTATTTCTGAACTACATAGCTTATATAAGCTAAACATATTTTTACTAGTTTAAATAAAAAAATCCTTAATTGTCACTGTCAAAAGCTTAAGTTAATAAAAGTCCGTAATGTCACTGTCAAAACAAAATATGACAGAGATAATCTTATTGTTTGTCTACAATATTCTCGCTCTTGTGTGATAATTTACAAAATAAACAAATTCTTTTTGTTTCAACTAGTTTCTTTATTCTTATTATCATGTGTAAATTTCAAAAATATTTTATAATTAATAGTTGATGTGAATATTTAAAGGTAAATAATATTTCTATATTTTGAGATCACATAACTACTGTGTTTTAAAAAAGTGCTAATTATTCTTATTTAATAATAGAAAGTGTTACTTATATGATTTTTTCGCCCAAAGAAATAGAAGTATACTAAACTAAATGTATTAAAACATTTTTATTTAAATATACTAAATACCTGGTAATCAGGTAGCACTTAAAAATTGTTTTACTAAGAATACTTTGGTTTCTATTTCATTTGCAGACAGAAATAGCAAAATGAGGGAAGATGAATTAAAATACACTCTCCGTTTATTAGATAATTTAACTGTAGAATTATTTGAGGTAAGTGTTTGTCTTCTTTACATATGTTATGAAATAAGTACATTATTATACCATATCATTTATTTTAGGAAGTGTTACAATTTATGTATGATGTTAGAGAATGTAAGCAAGTTAAAGAAATCTCTAATGAAGTACTAGACTTTTTAAAATATAATCTTGTGCATAACCCAGTTACTACATCAAGCATTCTTAATTTTTTTGAAACTCATGTAAATAAAACAGACTTGAATAAAATTCAAACACTTTATCTGGATGCACTAAAAACTCAACTATCAAACAACTGTCCTGATAAATTTATAACAACACTATCATTAGCCAGATGGGACAGTGACTTACAATCTAAATTTATTAATGATGTATTTGAACATTTCTCGGATGACATATTTAGACAACACAGAAAACAAATCCTCCTTAGTCTAGTACCACATAACAAACCTGACTTAATAAATATAGCATATGATTTGATGCACAAAAATGAGTTGCAGAAAAATTTTAAGCTGAGAGCTGAATATATGATAGAACTTTGCTACCAATATAAAACACATTGGCTTCTCAAAGCCGCTCAAATATATAAACAACAATTACATGATATGAAAAATGTGACATTTGAAATAAATAATTTTACAAAACAAATACTTATAATGGTGCTCATTGATCTAACAAATTGTCCTGAAACATATGATCTTGCCTCGCTTGTAAATCAATTGTCGAACATATTTTCAATACTTGATACATATACTACAACAGATGTTAATCTACAATTCTATATGACTGAAGTAAAAAGAGAACTGACAGTAATTAAATTTTGTCTGGAAAATAATTGCAAAATCCTAACTACCTCAATATTTTACCAAGTCTTAAATCAAAGTGCTCTAACAGTTTTATCTCAGGTTTGTAGGCTTGCTAAAGTAGACAGATATAAGGTATCTCGATTGTTAAATACTAATAATGAAATGATATCTGAATTATTGTCATTGAGTAATAAGAACCATGAAAAGTATGATAAGAACAACACAAACTGGGATGTATCAACATATAATAGTTACTGTGCTATCACAAAGACTATAGATACAATTTTAAATTCATCTGAAGCTTTTGAAAGTGCCCAAGGTATGACTATGTCTATGGATGATGTAAAACGCTTAGTGTTGTCAATTCAACCTTTGCAATATTGTATTGAAGTTATTGAAACTATATTTGCATGTTTATTTTTGAGATATGAGTATTTCTCATGCTATGAACACAACCAAGAATATCCTTGTGGTACACACTCTGAATGTTCCTATTTTTATTCTAAAAAGCAAGTGAAAAGTCCTAAAAATATTAATAGTTCAAGTACTGGTTTTATGTGCAATGCGTATACTACACAAATTGTTTTGAATACACTTAAAATATGCATAGAATCATTATGGGAAAGAGCAGAGATAAATAACACAAGATATGAGGATCCCACTACTTTGGCACGTTTGACAACACTAGCTAATGTAGTGAACCATTCAATATGGAAAATGCAATTGGTTTCCACACTCTCTCCAGACACAAACCCACTCCAACTGAAGTTGTGTTTAGATTATGTCGAAGTAGATGAGAGTAGCGACGATGAAGACCGTGAATCTGATTTGAAAACATTTAGAAAAAAACCAAAAATGCGGAGGCGATATACAAACCCAAAACCGGAGATCGAACACGCCATGCTCACTTCCACATTGTCGGCAACCGACGATGGTAATAATATTTTTTAATTGATTCGTAATATTTTAGCTATATAAAATTAAACAAACCTAAAAAAGGATACATTTTTGAAAAAACTTATAAAAATTTGAATGCAGCGGGATTTGAACCCTCGCCTCTTGGATACCGTCCAAGCACTCTGACCGCTATGTCATGCATTCTACATTGTAGAACGCATGGCGCTGTGTTAAAATTTTTATACGTTTTTTCAAAAATGCTTTCTAATCCTAAGTGTGGAATATCGTTGAATTGCATACTTTGACTTGAATACATACATACACTATGTATTTATTTGTCTGTGCTCTAAATATTTATATTTTATAAATCATCAATTTGATAGTCATAAACTTTGATAGTAATTATTTTTTCATTTCCAGTTTGTACTTTAAGGAAGACCACAATAGACTTTATTTCGATAATGCTGGCTAAACCGAATTGTTTAGTTGCGTTGGCATTGTACCAAAATGATTTTGCCAAAGCGAACCAGATTTTAGAGGTGCGTATTGTATATTCAGTATATATTTTAAAAATGATTCATCTTATTATTGAATAAATCTTGGTGATTAGCTTTATCTTAGACAACTTAAATTGCCGTTGATTGTCTAATGAAATTAACTCATTAGTAATTTTTTTTAAGATTAAGATTTAAAATATTTTTCAGTTATCAAATAAATTAAGATAGTTTTATACTTTGTGCTATTTTTATTTACACGATAAGTGAAATATTTTCCGAAAATGTATAAAAAATTAAACAGCGGGACTCGAACTCGCTTGTAGTCCGCCTCTTGGGAGCTGTCATATTACGATGTTAATGCAGCGCGCATTGAAATTCCAATAAGCTTTAAGTTCAACTATCGCTACCTAAATATTATTTTATAAGTTTTCTAAATGTATTTGGAACAAACTTATTCTAGAAAAATGTTCAAGATAGGTACCAAAGTTCACAAAAAACATACTTCACTGATATAATCAATACAAATAACTAAAATTGTATTATCTGTTAGTAATGTTAAAATGACCTCTTTTTTCTTTTTATATGTATATACGGTACATACCAACCACTCGTATGCGAAAATAACATTTTTTACAATTTTATTTTATTTTTGTCTGTCATTCTGTTTGTTTCGGTTAGCCAGAACCAGACTTAAGTCTCTGGAACAGCTGGACCGATTTTGACGAGATATGTCACTCGCAAATATCTAATTTAATAACATTGTCGCAGACACATTATGCTCTACTACGATATAAACAATTTACTATTTTATATAGTCCTTAATAAGTGTTCAAATTTTTCATAACAGTACTTTTCTTTAGCACTTGATTCGTAATGTATTAGAGTGCCTTTATGCAACAATACCCCAGGCGGATTTAATTCTAGAAATTTCTTGGCCTCCTCTATTGTTTTCTCTGGTTTAAATATTTTACAAAATAAAAAACAGCAGCACCAACCTGTAAAATTAAGATAAATTATGCATAATACGGTTCTTAAACCTAATTACTAATTGCTTAATTTGGTAGATATAACTATAGATAAAAAAATATAAATTCTTGAATTAAATCTAAAATATATCATTGGTTACTATTATTATTTCCTTGCATATCTTCTAAGTACACAATATCTTATAGACTTTCAAAGGTTTCTATGTATTATGCAATAAATACACATATAATCCACCTAACTACATTCGTGTAGGTATACTAATGTTATGTATATATGTTATGTACATACATATACCTACTGTATAGCACGTATGATAGAGATATATAGTTTAATATATAATCAAGTTATATAAGTTTTATGAAAAAGTAATTTATTCCAGTTGTCTGCGTTTAAATCTTTATTATGAAATTATTGACAATCAAATAATACTTCAAATGTAGTTATGTATATAATTTTGAGTAAATATCGGTCAACTTATTAAGAACTAGCATCAATAGCAACAACGAAAAGGATTCCAGGCAAATAATTATAGACATTGCACATAGTGAGTATTTGGCCCTTGGCGATATACCTGGCCAAGACTATTTATACTTTATTTTTTAATGTCACTAGGTATTTCTGACAGATAATTATAAAATAATTTTATGTTTTAGCTTTCTTATTTGATCTTGACTATAATTTTGATATGGCAAAAGTTAATTTTCCATATAAATTACTTTTGTTCAAAATTCGGCACTGTTGCTCTTATATTTTATGATATATATATTTTTAAATGTTACTCTGTTGTTTGGTATATAAATTTAATGACCATAACATAAGTAGAATTAGTACTTAGTAAACTTTTGGTCCGTTAAATGGCCAAATATCCCTATGTGTATCGATTAGTGGACATTTTTTTTTGCCAGAAATCAGGATGATCTGATGACAGGTTAAAACCAGTCATTTGACTTTTCTATTTCGTTCCTATTCGCCCCCAAATTCGTTTTCGTTTATTTTATGATTCTTATCTTTCTTAGTTTGAAATGTAAAACGTAAAATTGAGGTTAAAATGTTTTCATGATCTTGTAAAAATTCTTAAGCTCCAGTTCTAATTCAGCTAGCTTAAATTTACATTAAAAACTAACCCTTAGTACACCACAATGGGACTGCTACTAATATGTAGATGATACATAATAATTTTATAATTTTCATCTCCTTATTAATATCATTTGAATTCAGATTTTTATTTAATTTGTCAATAGTGTTCTTATTAAAATTAGTATAAACAAATTTTTTGGTTGTCATTTTATCTGAAAAGAGATATACATAATATGATTAAACATAAGTATTTTTCCAAGTATTTTTCTATAGCTTTACTTTAATTATGGTCTAAATAGACTTTGAAATTAAAGTAAAATATTAATAATTTTATAAAAGATAATAAATAATTATGAAAAATATGTTTTGTAAAAGTATACACACTTCCTTTTTGCGTTTTTGTGTAATGCTTTATTTTTGATATTATTTGATTAGAGGTGGCTGTACAAAAATTAGATCTGGGACTATTTGTGATTGTTGGAGATTCTTTTTTCGTCTTAATGTCTTTACGTTGCTGAAACATATGGGTAGTTACATTATTACTGTATATGTAGGCGTAAACTTTTTTTGGCAGCTTTTTGCCGCAGGGTAGTCGTAAAGAACTTAGTATCCAGCCTTACATTTCTCATTCAACGAATGTCGTAACACAACGCAGCCTTTTTTTACAAGTGTGAAGAACATATTTGAAAAAACGTATAAAAATTTGAACGCAGCGGGATTCGAACCTTGCTCGGGAATCCCGCTGCGTTGGAAGTGCCCTGACCGCTAAGCCATGCATTCTACTACCGGCTGCGTCGAAATTCGACGATTTGAAAATGATAATATTCTTTATTGGCGATCGAATGCATAACCAACCGCGTTTACAATCAGAAAAAAGAACAGCGATTCCATTGCGCCACGAAGACAAAAATACTTTATTCAAATATATTTTCTATTCTTAATTTTACGAACGTGGAACTATAGTTGCCTTTAGCAGATATAATTGCTGTGCCTGGTTAAAAAATATTATAGCAATTTCCGTGATTTTGAAATACTTAGTATTTATCAATGCAGAGTCATTAACCTACAAGATATAATAACTTCTCACATTTTATGATGTTTTGATAACAAACTGTACATGCCCATATATAAACATCGCGACCCTGACTCATATGTAAACTATAACATTATTATGCAAACAGTTGCTAATTGAAAATATTTGATACTGTGTTGGCAGTTTAAACCTCGTTAGTATATGTTTTATCAGAATTAATGCAAATATAAAATAATCTGTGTAACAAATACATAGAAAGATTATTTTAATTATATTAGTTGTACTTTCATATTCATATATGTATAAATGTTGAATTAAAATAACGTTATCTAATTAATTGGTTCTACTCGGAGGAATGATTACTCGCTCCGTTGACTTAAACAAAACAGTGACTTGACACTCTTTGCCTACTGTTCCATATGAGAAAGTGTAAAGCATAATATTATTTGTGTTACTTTCTTTCAATATATGTTTCAATACTAAGTCTAATCTAATTCTTCAATAATCTTCATAATTTAAAGCATTCAGTATATTCATTCTTGAGTTTTAAAATGTCTACTTTCATATTGCTCTAGGCATAGGACTATAGTTTACAGTATTGTATATTGTAAAGTATTTTGTCTTATTAAATAAAATAAATTTCGAATTCGTAATAATACAAGACTTGAACTTACCATGTGGTTCGTTTTGTTAATAGGTTGAACATCGCTTGATGACATTTCTTCTGTAGATCCATTTATTTTAGTAGTGTTAATTATGTATAACACATTAAAAAATATTGAATACTTAAACAGAATCTTCATCATCATTTGACATAGTTTGTCAAATGTCTATATATAGACGTCGCTAGACATATTATAAACATAGACATAAAATAATTTATAATTTGTCAGTAAATGTCTAAAGAAGTCTTTATTAAATATCTACTAACTTTTCTTACTCATAACGTACTAACCCCAATAGCAGTTTGCTTAAGCGATATATTTTTTGTAAATAATAATAGAAATACATTACAATTCAACAGACAAATTACCTAAGATTCGCTTTACAATTCTACTAATGCTGATCAAGCGTTAACTTGTGCGGTTGTCATGCCATTAGCCAACATAACTAAATCGTTAAGTCAACCCTCGATAAATTTGATAACTTCCAAAACCCGAAATATGTTTTGTTTCTTATGAACAGCAAAATCTGCATTATTTAAAATTTCAATCCTATATTAGTCCAAATAAACATACTTATTTTTCTTCCATAACTCGAAACCAAGGTCCGATGGGTTGTGGCACATTGAGACAGCGTCTGATTGTAAACGTGGTCTGTTGTGCATTTGATTTCCACTCGAGGGAATGTTTATATATATATTTTTTAATTTTTTGCTCCAGCGAAATGCGGAGTACGAAATGTCTGGACACTAAGTACTTATATTCTAAAAAACGTGAAATATAAAATTTGACCTCTGTTACAGCTTGATACTTTAAAACTTATCTTCTATTTGTATTATCTTTATCAAAATTATCTAAGTATATACTTATCTATATTTTTTACATAAAGTGTTGATACAATAAATATCAAGCGCAATAAGCAAAGTGTAGCTTTATTATGATGAGCTCAATTGACATATTTTTGTTTTCTTTTCAGATGTTTGATTTGTCTGATTCAGAAATCGCCACAGAGGTAACATTTACAGAGCAATTGAGGCATTTAGTTGCAAAAATAAAAAATATAATTTGCTATCGGGATTGTTCTCGGTACCCTACAAAAGAATTGTCAGCCCTCTCAGTCGTATCTACGGAAGTTATGGGCCTTGTAGAGGGTTTTTTGGCATCAAATAGAGCACCAAACTCATTTGACATTATTGAATTAGGCATCAGACATCCACATTTACAATTATACAGTCATCAAAATGCACCATTTATCAATGCTGTCGATATTCTAATAAGCAGTGGTCTTAATAGAGAAATAACTTATGGATTGATAAATGTAGTTGAACGAAAACTCGCGGAAGTTCGCTGCAGTACTGACGTAACAGCTGTAAAGAAAACAAACTACATAAGATTTGTTGAAGATATTGCAAGTGTTACTTTTGAAATATTTGGTAACACTGAGAAATCATTTGACTTTGTTGATAATATCTGTGAACTCATTACAGATTGTCGTATACCGATTAAACATAAAGAGTTCTGTAAATTGAATCAACTTTCGAAAGAACTTAGGCAGTGTTGTTTGGACTTAGCTGATGTTGTTACACCAAATCTATCGACTCAGTTGGATGAACATGCGCTTCAAAAGTACCATCAGATATACATGAATGTGGTTGCCGCTTCTGACAAGGACTTGTGTAATATAGCAGAAGTTTCTCGACAAGGTTCCAAAAAATCGAGGGTGCACTATTTGAGAAAATGTTACATGTACACTAAATCTGTCTCCCAACTAGAACAGGAAGATAAGAAAGAAACTGTGAACGATGTTTCATACTTTCACATTTTAGATAAACCCCTTCACGATATATTCGGATCTATGTTAAATAACAAAGAATTACCTATTACTTACTTAGAACCAATATGCAAGAAACTAAATATAAACTTAATTCCCAAACTGATATTAAATTTTTGCCCGTCCATCACTTTAGCTGGTGCTTTGAGAGAAGCTAGTGAAGAAAATTTTAACAATCTTTTACAAGCTGTTTATGATTTTAAAAATGTGGAAGAAAAATTGTTTGTTGATCCAACTACTGATATGGCACCCTTACCACGTACTCCCGATCCGCAATGTCTCACGTACATCGTTTTGCACAATTGGGTCTTAGCACACATCATAAGAAAAATTCACCCAGTGTTAATTGAAAGTACTACGCAGCAAAATATGGATGCGAGGACGAAATATTTAAACAAATATATGGATTTAGATAGATTTGACTTTACTAAGGTGCTGTTTGCAGGAAATAAATGCTTAGCTTCTCTTCATACAGTAATAGACTTAGACAAACTGTTTCTTTACATGCCTCAATTATTAGAGTCCGGAAAGACATTACAGTGCTTAAAAATAATGGATGCGTTGTCTGAGCGTCAACTCACGTGCAGTGCAAATTTGATGAATTTACGAGATTTGATTCTATTTAAAATAGCTACTAATCCGAAAATACCTCAAAATTGGAAATATTGCCAATATTTGAAGTGTCCAGAGTTAAAATTGGATCTTATTCTGAACAATTTATCATGCTGGCCTGCAGAAGGCGCTCTTGAAGCTATAAATTATTTGCGATTTATCTTGGATCGATCAGTAATGGAAGAAGGTTTATATGAAAAATGTACTGATTGGATTGTGAGAATTCCACTTTATGAGCAGGTACTCTTAAATAATAAATTTAATATTCTGCACACGTGATTCTTTGTATATTATACAAATGCCTATGTACAAAAATTGAACGTTTTACGATTTTTTTACAGATATGTTCTATCATGGGTTTTCATCACTGGTATGTTATTTATGAGAAATCTCTTGAGACTCCTGAAAATATTATTGAAGTCCTTATGGATAGCCAACAGGTAACTAATTATTTCACTTTCTTATACCAATTTAGGTTATATAATACATAATAATTTTATATTTTCAGTTTAAATTGTGCTTAGAGTGGGCAGACGTTCACGATGTCTCTGATCACATGAAAAACTTAATCATTATAAACCTCTTGCGTCAGTTATTTGAATACACAAATCAGGCAACACCATCCCTAATACGTGAACTATTAGAGAGATTACCAAAATCACAAGCCATGGAACTTGTCGTAGATGAAATGTCGAAAATACGAAACATTCACATTCTGAAAGTCTGCATTGAATTTGTATCGTCAAACGCGGCAGTTTGGCGGACGTTTGAAAATATTAAAATTGGTTTTCTTATAATGCTGGAAATAGAACCCAATGCGAGAAATTTATTCTGGGACTTGATAGAGAAGCCTTTGATTATGATTGAACAGACTTTGATGAATGCCAGATTGGAAATGTTAGCGCAAATTATTAACAAAATTTCACCTGAACTGAAGAACGATCCTAATGGAGACAATTTGTACTATAATATAAAATCTATAGATACACTTTTGATATCTCGAAATGCAGTCGATGCCTTATTAAGGTACTATGCGGAGAAAGCTTTGGACATGAAGAACCCAAGGCATGCCTGTCGTACTCCGCCCAAACCATGGGATGACTCTCTGTTGCAATCTATAGATTCTATAAACATAGAAGCTGCGTCCAAACCATTTGTGATGCCTGAAAACGTACCACTAAAAGATCAATGGGTTGAAGATTGTACAACTGACAGGTGCATGTTGTGTAAAATATCAATATTCTCAATGATTATTCGGCGACATCACTGCAGACGATGCGGTAGACTAGTGTGCCATGGCTGCTCTAGAAATAGAATGCAGGTAATATTGTTTATAATTTATTTAATAATAAATTGAAATTTAAATAGACCAGACTATTTATACTACTTGCTTATACTACAATATTGTAATCATGTTATAGTACCTTTATAAAAGTTTTTCTTATATGATATTATTAATTATTTGAAGGTACCAACATACCCTAGTGGCGTTAAATTCCGCGTGTGCGATGATTGTTACACCCAAACAATGAATAGAAAGTCAACATCGGATCAAGACAACATGATGCAAAGCAGTAACTCTGATTCTGCCACTAGTGGGTCATTTTGTCTCGATTGGTGTCTCTCCGCTAACCCAAAGAAGAATGAAGCAGTCAGAGCGGAGTTTAGTTACGAGTTCACGCCGAACGTGACGCTTTGCTTGTCTATTATGAAAATGCATTCTATTACCTTAGACTATCCTAGGTGAAGTATTTTTAAACAATTAAATGTTACAAAATATGTGTAAGTAAATGTCTGGTCTGGTAATTTTTTGTATTGATTGTTAGCAATAACTTATTATGATATATGGATTAGATTTCATGCTGTTATAGCTAGGTAGAACAACATCTGACTGCAATTAGTTGGGAGTTCGTTTCTTACTTGTAATAATTTGACTACCGGAAATACAGATAGATGTTTTTATCTACTGGTAATGCTTCACACGACAATATTACCATACTTATTGTGAAGTAATATTGTAGATTTCTTCTCGATCGAAGTGATGAAGTTGCGCGTGAATTGGCTAACGGTGGGGATTCCCGTCTGTTGGTGCGAGCGAGAAGGTCCCTTCTGCTTGCAGCTGCTGAACTCTATTCAAGAGCGCCCAATGAGAAGTCGTAAGTTGTAATTACTTATATTTTATTACTTTTTAGTATATATATTGATGGAATACATAAGTAAAATATTATTAAGTTTATATAACATGCGGTGTCTGAAACTGAGTGAAAAGCCAAGGACGGTGTGTCACGGTACGGACTAAAGCGTGAAGCTGAAAAATATATATATTAAATTAAACAGATTTTAACGCTCTACCTGTGAGCTTACAAAACAGGCTTGATAAATTACTATTTACTACATCATCGTATAGTCTACTAGGTGTTGTCTGTAACAACGTTTGTTTTACACTGTTACGAAAAAATTGAAAGTTTTGTACGCAATTTTTATACGTTTTTTCAAAAATGTTTTCTAATCCGTTCGCATGGGAATTCCGAGAAATGCTATTTCAGTAATATACACTATTAATACTTTACACTCTTTATGGAATAAATACACCAAAATTTAGCTTTCTAGATTCCAGTTTTCGTTTGTGCTTTGTCTATAAGTCTTCAAATTTTTTTATAATATACATTAAATAGATTAGGCCGGCCGTGGTGCAGTGAGATAGCGCTTGAATGTTATCACGACTGGTTGTGGGTCCGATTCCCACTTGGGGGAAAATTTATTTTTAAATTATTTTCATTTCGCTGCACTGGTAAAACAAAGCGCGGCGTTGAGTTCCGTCTCTCAACACGTAATATGTCGAATTTGGCGGGAAGCGGAGTACAGAGTGTCTTGATGCTAGTTTCCTGTCTACCCTGCCATGCGGATGAAAGCTAAAAAAAATTGATTATCAACTTTTTAAGCTCTGCCTCGAAATAATCAAACATTTTATTTAGTTATAACTATTTATTATTATATATTTAATCCATTTCTTCGTTCACTACTTTTGCTATTTTTAACATATTTTTTTTTCTACAAGAGCGGGTGCTCGAGTAGCGGAGACTGGGGCGGCGCACGCGGCCCGCTGCCTCGCGCATGCAGATGCTATGGCCACCCTCGTAAAGCACCAGGTCCACCATCTCGTGCCTCATCAGGGCGCACATCCTAGTATGTTTAATTTTAAGTGTCAATTCGTTTACCCGTAAAGTATTGCAAAATAAATGAGCAAATTTTTTCCTACAAACGGTTATCGTGTTTGTTACATAAATGATATCTTTAATTTTAGAGAAATTTTCGTTTTGGATAGAGACTAAATGAGACTGACTTCTATATCTTATCACTCATACAAGAGTATCATTAAATTTTATAAAAAACCTTCAATAACAACTTTTAACATCTTTTATTAGTACACATACCACCCAGTTCAAGTACGATAAACAATAAATAAAAATGAACCAAAACAAATTACAGGTCAAATAGTTCGGACGTTGCTGGAAGCTGAGAAATGGGAATTAGCATTGGAAATAGCAACTAAATCGGGAATTCCCCGAACAAGCGTACTCGCTGCGTGGGGGAAAGCTTGTCTTAAAGCCGGATGTTACAAGGAAGCCCGAAGAAAATTCGCTTTATGTTTCAAAAACGCACCAAATGTATGCGTTGATGTCTCTGACGAATTGGAATATGGTAAAGAAGCATCGGAGACACATTTTACAAGTAAAAAATTGCACAGTTTACGGTCTACGGATAGGACGTCGTCAGTATCGAGCGTGCAGTCAGACGGCCGTTCAAGAAGCAACCCGTTGTTAAATGAAATTATAAGCATGCTTGAAGATATGAACTATCCAGTCAATCAACAGCTTTTGGATAAAGCTGAAAATATAAAAGTAAGATAGTCAAGATTTTATTCTCCGCAGCAGAGTAGACAGGAAGTATCTAAACATCTTTGAAAAAACGTATAAAAATTTTGAACGCAGCGGGATTCGAACCCGCGCCTCTTGGATACCGTCCAAGCGCTCTGACCGCTAAACCATGCGTTCTACTACCAGCTGCGTCGAAATTCTTATACGTTTTGTTACAACTTATTTATGTTGTTAGCATCTCTGTAGAGAGATTTTTACAAATTTCTACTACTTAAAGATTATTCAGAAATAATCGTTTAACAAGAGAGATAGCAATCTTTTATATATCTCAATATTTTATTTTAATATTTACTATTTTTAAAGTGTTATTCCACACTTAGGATTAGAAAACATCTTCGAAGTATCTAATGTCAAAACAGTCCGTACTCAACTATCCACCGAATTAATTTTTGATTATTAGCCAAATTATTATATAATTTAAAATTTTTTTTTCTATTTCATAATAATTTTTGATTATTAACCAAATTATTATATTATTTTAAATATTTTATCTTATTTCATAATAATTTTTGATTATTAACCAAATTATTATATTATTTTAAATATTTTATCTTATTTCATAATCTTTTTTATGAAACGTCATTTGTTCTTAATTTGCTATCAATATGTGGACAATATATGTTTTATAAAAACAATTCACTTTTTGATCATTAATATTATTTTCACAGACTACAAACGAAAAGTTATCAACAATGAACACAAACAAAAAGAAAATATCGCTAACGGAGCCAGCACTAAACATTATGCATACTTTGGCAAGTGTAAAGAAAATAAAACAAGGCGACTATAGCGATTTCCAGACGACTCCAGTGCAACCAAAAAAAACCTTAGCTCAAGGACTTTTACGAAGGAACAATAATAATAGCGAACCAAAAATCGATCACCAGAATAAAAAACTCGATCCGTTTTTCTATCGCGAGTGCATTTATTACCTCAGCAATTACGGATCGTATGTATCCAATATAATGTTTTATTTGAAGCATAGCACGTTGAGTGAGGTTTTGCGGTATTGCTATGATAATATGGTGGATAAGGAGACGTTTACAGACGCAGTGTACATGGAATGCTTGAAGAAAGACAAAGTGAATGATCTGTTGAAGGCGATGAGTGAAATCGACTCTACTTTCTCTATGTGGTCGGTGAGTAATAGTTGCTATTTTTATGCATAAAGTTCATTAATCTTAGAGAATAGCAACTTTTAGAAATACAAGAATGTAATGTTTAAGTTACACCCATATATTAAAAATTAAAGAAAATTATTAAGAATTAGGCAGGATTCTTTACCAATGTAAAAAAAACATACTTTTGGAATTACAATTGTATTTGTGTCTTTTATAGTTTTGATTCTAAAATGTTATTTCTAAGGCGCAATTATCATGCCTATCTGCAATCTAATTAAAACAGCTTCACGCATCATACCGCATTACAGTGTAGGCAAAAATAACTTAGTGTCAAAACATTTTTTTCGCCGCCTACTACCAGAATCGCATGTGGGCTTCAACTCCTACCAGAGCATAGAAATAAAATATAAATAAATCCCCGAGTAGGAATCCAACCAACAGCAAGTCGCATTTACAGTCAAGTACTGTCCACCTGCCAAAATGTACTTATACTATTATGGTATTGCTACTTTCTTAATTTCATTCGATTGTTTTCGTTTTTTTATATTCTTGATAAATCACTTTTAAGTCGCGTGTGTCTATTTGTCATATATGAAGATAGCACTTTGTTACAGGAGTACATAATGCACATATGCCGCACACTAGAAGCCAACAAGAAGCTCGAGGCGCTATACGCAGTGCAGTGCGGCACGTCGCAGCACGCGCGTGCCGCCGCCTCGTGCGCGCTGCTGTACGCGCGCGCGCTGCCCGCGCCCCGCGCGCCCGCCACCCCCGCCGCCCCCGCCGCCGCGCTGCAGGCCCGGCACGCGCGCCTCACCGCTGCCCTGCACCACCTGGCGCAGTGTGTGCCCTGTGCGCCAGGAGTTAACAGTTAGTTGACGTTATACTATACTTACTTACATAGCTCGACGGTTTATTCCTAGCAATATAATATAGTCAGAGAGTATGGACGTCAAACGCTACGCATAGTTATACACAACTTGAACTTCTATATATGCTGTCTTCATGGTAGTGGTAATTTAATTTTACATGACCTACTTACAGTGTTATTGACATTGAGTTCTCAATTTCCAAATGAGGTCTCCCTCTTCGTGTATCTCTATTTTGCGAATTCGGCCAGCTAAGCTGTTTCCGGATATCCTTTGAAGAGATCGCAAATCAACAGCATTCTTCTTTGTTTCCTACTTCTTTAAAAATATCCACGTTTCACTGTCGTTTACCAGCGTCAGTACCAGCACCACTTTTGATCTGTCATTCGTGCAACTGGGCTGACGTTGCGCTATATTGTAACTTCTATCTCAACTAACCATATAACCTATTTATACTGTTGTCTTTTTTCTTTTAACTTCACATTCTTATCCCACATAACAGGGTAGACAGGAAGCAGCTAATCAAACCACTGTACACTGCTTCCCACCGAATTTGATACATTGCGTGTTGAGTGACAATACTCAACGCCAGCATTTGTCTTACCAGAGTGAAAAAATTAAAATTATTTTTAAAAAATATCATAGTGGGAATCGAACCCATAAACAATAGTGCTCGCAGTCAGACGCTGCCCTCCGCGCCACGAACTACCTACTATTGTATACTACTGTAATATTATATACTATTGTAATACATGAAACACTAAAACACTAGTGCAGTTTACATAATATTTAACATACATACATATTATTTTTATTACAACAAGTCTTATATGTATGTTGTTCACAAGTTATAATGTATTTTTTTTATGTTCATTAATTGGATAAATAAATAGCCAAAAAGCCATATTATTAATAATATTAACATACTATTGAAATGTGGCTTAAAAATAATTGAATATAATAAAAAATAAAATCATTGTCGTGTACTTTTGTCTAAAATGTCAAAAAACACGTGAAATTTTATAAAAAGTATATATAAATATTTATCAATACGCTAATCACGACAGTAATAAAGAAAAAAATCGTTATATAACATTATAAATAAATCTATTTTTCAGAAATAAATGACCCCAGATCGATTCAATTTAATTTGGATAAATCAACAATAGATAATCTTATGACGACAATATCTAGGCAAATGGAGTTGGCTAAATATCTAGCAGCTAGTGAGGAGAGTGGCAGACTAACAGAGAAAGTGGTTCAGGATATCATCCCGCTTCAGAATAAAAGGGAAGAGGGTGACCTTAGACCTTTAACTCTGTTCGGCTCTAATACGGATAAAATAAGAATAGTCGCCATTGTGCTAGCAACAGGAGAAACTATAGAAGGCGGATTTGATCTTGCTTTTAAGTAAGTCACGTTATTATTAATATAAATTATTAATTTTGATCATTAAATTTATTTTCCTGAAAAGTGCACACGTGTCCGAATCCGATGACAATACAATACTTACACAGTTTGACCCTGATTTACTTGCCAATAACTAAACTACCTAGAAAATATTTTGTTAATATAAAATTATATTCTGATTTTATTTAAATGTATATATACAATCATTTTCATTATTAGTGGTAGCAAAAAGTATTTTCCCTTAATTTGGTTGTTCTGGCACGGATATCAGGGTCTTATTATGTAAGTATTGTGTTTTCTTTGGATCCGGACATGTATACACTTCGAGAATATTTAAGTGTAAGGTGCGGCCTCTTCCTTTTTTTAGCTTCACGCTTTATATAGGAAGTACCTAGCGTTAAAACACATAACACTCCGCACTCAGCTTTCCGCTGTATTCAAGATGTTGCGTGTAAAGTGGGAACTAAAAGCCGCGTTTTGTCTTACCAGGGCGAGGAAATGTGTATAATTTAAATATAATCACTGCCCCTAGTGAGAATCGAACCCACACTGCTAGTGTTTTCAGTCAGACGCTGTCTCACCACACCACACCCGATCTCTTGGATACAAATAACATTTCAAAATTTCATTTTATATCATAACTGCGATTTACTCATTTTTCCTTTATAAAAAATAGTGCGTCCGATAATATACCAAAAAGCTAATGGCAAGTTAAAAAAATATTTCCTATATATTTGCTACATTTTATGGATTTTATATGTAAGAAACTCTACTCATTTAAAATATCATCTGGATTAAAAATTAAAGTTTATCTATTTTAGGATAATTACGGAACACAAGCTGGATTCAATGAATATATACACTCACGTTGCTA
This sequence comes from Dryadula phaetusa, assembly GCA_032432895.1. Taxonomy (NCBI): domain Eukaryota; kingdom Metazoa; phylum Arthropoda; class Insecta; order Lepidoptera; family Nymphalidae; genus Dryadula; species Dryadula phaetusa. The sequence goes on from JAOYRS010000059.1 coordinate 1,452,630, forward strand.
AATATTTAGTTAACGTGGACCGTTTCATGGAGGTGAAGACGTTGGCCAGATGCATACGGAATTCAAAAGAAACGGCAGCTAAGTAAGTATAATCTAAGTAAATCAAATATTAATCAGAATACACTCCATATTACTTGAATTTTGATTCCATATCACCCTGTTAAAATGACAAGATTGAAAATTTTTACTATTTCTGCTCTGCATTTGATTTTCTTCTTCGTTTTATGTTTTCAATAAAAAATTCCTAATTAAAACACTGAAGACCATTGCATTCGCTGAAAGTTACAGTTTGGGCGGCCGTGTCGGCTCAAGGAATCATCGGATTCCATTTCTTCGAAAATGAGCGGGACCAGATAGTAACAGTAAATTCTGATCACTACACAGCAATGTTACGTGACTTTTTCTTTCCACAACTGTATAATTTTGAAATCTACAGCAGCAGGACCCGATTTCAACAAGATGGCGCGACATGCCATCCATCGAATGAGTCTTTAGCAATTGTAGCCTCCTCGTTGTACAATTACCACGTATTGCCACGCTATGTAGGTCCAGATCTCACGCCAATAGATTTTTTCTCTAGGGGTACCTCAAGAGTCACGCTTACGCCACTAATTCAAATTCGCATTCGCAAAGAAATTTCTAAAAGTTACTTTTATATGATTTTTTAAAATCCACTCAACTTTGTAGCATATCTGTATTTTAATGTGATAAATTATTTTTGTTTTTTAGAATTAAGTTTTTAACATGTGTTATGTTATTGTATTAAGAAAATTATTAAGGTTACTCTTATCTCAGAGTTTGTCTATTAAATTTGAAGGGCTGATCCCGGCGGCACTGTCATGCCGTGCTGACCCTTACAGGAGTGGAGCGAGTCCCGAACATCCCCATCAGTATACAAAAATCAGTTTTTATACTAGTTCCGCAGTGCGGTAACTTTCAGATATTAAGCTAAAAAGATTAGATACTACAGTTTGATCTTAGCCAAAAGGGCGAGAAGCGATAAAATTGCTACGAAATTTGGGGCAGGTGACTTAAACAGCAGAATATCTTGTCAGCGCGATACAGTAATGGCCTAAATGTAAACGGTGTCATCTATTCAGCATATTCAAAAACTTTTATGTATTGCTGAACAAAATAGAAATGCCATTTATAATATTTATGGTTTAAGAACTTTATTAATTCCTCAAAAGAAATACATACATTTCACTTACTGAGAAACTATATAAAATAAAACAATTATAAAAGAAGCGTACAGAGATAACAAGTAAAATATCACACGAAAGAGAGTAGACAGATCTTAAAATGTAAACACAATATGTTTTAATTATTAACTTCATAGATTAAAAAGTACCAGAAGTGGCATTGATGGATATTGGTGATATGGAAGTCAAATTTATAATGTTGTAATAAATTACCTATGCCGGTATGCGTGTGTTTATATGTATAAATGTTAGTAAGTTTTGTAGTGTAAGTGCATACAATTATTAATTTTTTTTTGTTTTATTTAACTATTTTGAGTATTTTATATTTTAGTTTTTTTTATTGAATAAAATAAAATAAAGTTAAATTTTAGTAAATATGTTATATTTTTTGTTTTAAGATATGAAATTTGAGTAGTTTTTTGAAACTTAACAATGATTTAGTCTCCTTTATTTCCTTCGGTAAAGAGTTATATAGCTGAGCACCTTCATATTCAATATTCTTTTTACCGTCATTTGTTCTAGATGGGCGTAATATTAGATTGTTAGCATTGCGTAATTTAATTTTTTGCACTTGTATTTTTTTAGTAAATGTTATCTTAGTGTGTATGTCCCGGTTTAAAATTTTTCGTACTAATATACTTGTATAATATTTGTATGTTTGTTTTATATTCATAATTTTTGTGTCCGTGTAAATCTTTTGTGTTCATGTCCGAAAACAGTAGTTAAATAATATTTTAATTAATTTATTTTGAAATCTTTGTATCATATTTAAGTTCGACTTAGCTGCCGTTCCCCAAATTTCTATCAAGTAGTCAATATGCGGCTTAATTAGGGAATTGTAAATGATATATTTTACTTTTCGTGGTAAACATTTCGTTATACTTCGGATAGCTCCTGTGAGGGAGATTAATTTTGACTTAATTTTTTGCAAGTGCGGTTTCCAATTCAGGTGATTATCTAAAGTTAGACCCAAATATTTTTCATGCGTTTTTCAATTTTTATTATATTTTCTCAATAATTTCACTGTTTATCATGAGTTGAAAGTTACTGTCAATGTTTTTGTTTTTCGCGGAAAATATAACATAATTTGTTTTTGAGATATTAATTGTTAGTAAATTATTTAAAAACCAGTCACTTAAAGTTTTTAAATCATTTCTTACTTTAGGCAAAATAATGTTAATAGAGTTGCCGAAATAAAAAAGACTTCTGTCATCTGCATATAAAGATATGTCACCATGAAGACCAATTTGAGAAATGTCATTTATGTATATTAGAAACAACAATGGGCCCAGAATTGATCCTTGAGGGACGCCATATTGTATAGATTTAGGGGAACTTTGGTGTTTTCCTATTCTAACAATCTGTTTACGTTTATATAAATAAGATTTTAATATTTTAAACGCGTTTCCCGTCACACCGATATTAGAAATTTTTCTCAATAGTATTTCATGACTGACCGTATCAAATGCCTTAGTTAAATCGACGAATATACCCAACCCTACTTGCTTTTTATCTATTTTGTTTTTAATGTTAGTAATGAGATCAATGGTTGCCGATAGTGTGTTTGAGTGTCTGCGAAAACCGTATTGCTGTTTATAGAAGAAATCGATAGAATTTAAGTGATTTTCTAATCTAGAGTAAATAACCTTTTCTAAGATTTTTGAAACAACGGGAAGTACGGAAATTGGGCGGTAGTTACTGGGATTCGATTTACTTCCAGATTTATAAATCGGAGTAACTTTTGCGACTTTAAGACTGTCTGGAAAAGTTCCTTCGTTAAGGCATCTATTTAGACATGTTGTTAATTTATCTGCCACAATATTTTTAATACATTTTACAGCTTTCGTGTTAATACCATCAATACCAGAACTAGTATTAATATCAAGATTATCAATAATCCTTATTATTTCGGCCGGTGTAATAGGTGACATCTTATTTAACTGGATTGTACCGTAGGTGGGAAGTGGTTGAGTTTGGCCTTGACTTTGATGATATTTTTTCGGAATGCAAATCAGTTCTAGCAAATGTATTTGCTAGAACTGATCCAATTGTTGAAAAATAGCTGTTGAAGTATTCGCAGATTTCTCTTTCATCTGTAATAGTACCCGAATCTGTGACAAGTTTATCTACCGATGGAGAAACATTTGATTTATTTTTAGACAAATTAAAAATCAGTTGCCACATTTTTCTAGGTTTATTCATGCAGTTTATAAAGCTTTTATAGTAGTAGGCGTTTTTCGTTGTCTCTATATTTTCTCTTACTTTAGTTTTTGTTGACTTAAGCTCTTCTTCTATGTTTTTATCAGATTTATTCCGTTTATAGTTTTACCATAGTATATTTCTATTGTTTATGTCTTCTATAATGTTTTTATTTATCCAATCCTGTTTCGGTAAGTTAAGAATTTTATTTTTTGTTATTTTACTTTTTGATAGGCAGTCCATCAGTTGTTTTTCTAACATGCTATATTCGAAGTCTTCTTCAGGGTTCTTTATGTTTTCAATTAATATTTTAAATTAATTAATTAAATTTCTGTTAGTTTATTGGCATTTTTTTAAAAATAATTTTCTTTGTGATATCGTTAAAATCTAAATATTTTTATGACATTAACTTGTTGATAATGTCATAAAAATATTTTAATTTGAAAGGCTTAAAGATGCTTGTGTTGCGAAAGATGCTTTGAAAGGCTTAAAGATGCTTGTGTTGCGATATAATAAAATACAAAGGTGATTGAAATATATAAATTTAACTAATTATCAATAAGCAATATAAGTTTTATATTTTTTTTACTACCAATAACAATTTTTAATTATCTTATTTAATACTTAAATGTTTGATCATATGAATCTTAGCCATGTAAGCTAAAACATGCTGCCCCATCTTCTAACATGGGTGGTAACCATTAGTTGTCCTGTTGACGAATTAGTCCCAAAAGAGATTGAGGATATGGGGGTAAAAAAGGGAGGTATAGTGCCGCGCACTGATTACTCAAGAGAGGCTCACCATAGATGTGTGACGTCTCTAGGAATTGGCACGCTGGAAGGCCTTGGAAATATATTGACGAATGGATGTGCCATTGCTCACGCATCGAATAGCCTCAGCAACGTGACGAAGACCGGTGTTCTATATTACCTGGAGTTACATGCGCTCCGAGGGACTAACGGGGCCGTAACGGGCGGGCCCTGCTCCGTTAGTCATGGCATTCGTGATGTTTTCATGCACCGAAATGTTGTCAGTATAGGCCCTGTGCAAAACTGGTGATAGGATGCTGCCCCATTGAACGCCTACGACGATCGGGTGGCGAAATGAACTGTTGATATCCATGAGAACCTGTAGAGGAGGACTCTATCTCATGGACATAGTTGGCGAGGAACTTAACCAGGTTGTATGGAGTGCCATGCTGGAGCACTCCGTAAAGAAGACCAAAGAGCCACTCATGGTCGAATGCCTTAATAACGTCCAGGGAGTCTTCGGCTGCTCTACCCTTTCTGTTCGTTGCGGTCGCTATATAATGGACCCCCTCGCTGCTTGATGTTGTTAGTGGTCGATTGGCTGCTTCAAAATCTAAACTGCTCAGGGTGAGAACAAATGAGAGGAGCAACTTTATATATGGATAACGTGCTATATATATATATATATATATATATATATATATATATATATATATATATATATATATATATATATATATATATTTATATATATTTTAGGTTCACGCTTCATCCCTGGCGGGGTAGTCAGAGAGTACGGAGCGCCAAACGCTACGTTCCCTGCATACCTCTTTCGCCTCGTCCACAGTCATTGTCCTCTTCATGCATGCCCTTCGGGGGATCCTCATACTTTTTACGTGACCTTCCTCCAGTATCTTCGATACTGTGTTTTCGAAGGTCAACCGAGGTCTCCCCCGACCTCTCGTACCCCTCATTTATGAGCCAAGGTGAGGGGTACTATATATTATATAATTATTAATTAATTAAAGTAAAACTTTCAAACAGTTTAATGAGCGACCAAGTGCTGGAAGCCGGTACTGCAGCTGTAGTTGCTCGTTGTGAAGCTCGAGGTCAGCTGCACGACGAGCAGGCCGAGTTGCTCATTGCTGACATCAACAGTGTCGCCATAAAGGTAGGTTAGGCATAGGAAAATGGTAACATTTATTTGAGATACATTGCGCTACTACATTAACGCTGGTAACTGCACTATTTTTATATAAAATATACTAAAAATTCGATATATAAGTATAATATTAAGAAGACCTCAGTTAACCTTCAAAATTTGATTTTTAATTAAAAAATTGACATGAAATAAAAGTTAGGTACATAAGAAGATCTCTTATGAGCACAGTATATAAGAATGCCAACTATGAAAAAAGCAAAACGTACAGACCTTGAATCTTGACTTCTCACTCGGTGCCTCATTCTCTCTACTATATATAGATAACATATTAATAAATATTAATATCCACAGATATCTTGCTACCTAGTGTGTCGCAATGTAAGTAACGCGTACATTCTTGCCGCAAGACACGACCGAACCAATGACCTGCGCAAAGTGCTACAGGAAGCCGAACGCATCGGCAATGAACAAGTGCGGAATGCTTGCCTTAAACGTCTTACATCAAAAAATGTATTATTATAACCAAAAATGTATGTTTAATGTATACAATGAAATATTTTTTCTTGGACATGGTCTATTGACATGTATAAAGAAATTTAAATAACATGTTCTTTGTTAAGTTCTAACACTAGGGACTTCAAAAATTTACAAAAAAGCATAAAATCATTAAGAGTTTTTAAATGTATCGTCAGTTTTAATACACAATTATATTTTAAACTTGTATTAAAACTAACAGTATCAATTTTTGGTAGTACTTAATGTTAGAACTTAACAATTTTTATACCAATTTTTCGAAGTTACCTTAAAACTTGTCATATAATACTCAAATTATTTTTATGAATTAAAATATAATCTCTAAAAATTTATATACATACATGCAGTGTAACGTTGTAACGTTGTAATTTTAATATGAACGTTAATATCTGTAAAATGCATTCACAATTTTCCAATTGTCCAATTGTAATGAAATTAATATATAAAATAAGAATTTTCAAATTAAAAGTAATACATTAGTTCCGTTTCGATTATACTTTAGTTCCATAATAATAAAATAATGGAAGATTTATTTAAAACTTGACTGGCGGCTAGTGTCTAATTTTTAATACAGATTCCTCTTTTTATAAAAGATAATCCACAAATAAAATTAAAAATTATGCCTTGAATGTAAGATGTCATGGTAATGTATACTAGCTTACCAACAACTAATAAAAATATGTACTGATGACAATCTTGTATTTTACAAGTTTTAAATACTCGAAAGGTCTGGTCTTGAAAGATCTTAGATCTTCGGGATTCATAGCATATTATTAATTAAAAACTATTTTAAATAGATAAATCGCGCATATTTTGGTATTCAAAAAAGTACTAGACTATATGCGATTATTCTGTTATAATAGTTTCATTTAAAAGTTTGTAGTTCTCTGCATCAGATATATTAATACGTTAAATAATCATGTAAAATAATTTTAAAAGTGTTTGTAACCTATTTAAAAACAATAATCATTTATGCCTAAAATGTCTTTGGATACTTATAACAGTTGTAATAAATAAGATGTAACTGTAGGTGCAATTTGCTATCTTGTGATAATTTTGTAATGTTGTGGCTTTAAATATAACTAACTTTTAATTTTAATGCCACATAATGCAATATTTTATTTATAACTCTCAATATAATAATGAAAATTGTAGTGTTAAACGTAAAAAAAAATATTTTTTATTTTGTTTGTAATCGCATGTTACTGTTTATAATATGGTAAATGTAGCATTATTGATTAATTCAGAAGACGATTTATTCTACATTTATTAATTGCACTTTTTTGGTTCTATATTAATTTTAATACTTAACAAGGTTTGTGGTTCATTTGGACCAAGGAAATTTGTGGAAAATTTGGTAGCAAGGAAATTTGTGGAAAATTTGGTAGCAGTATGTTTTGTTCATTTGTAAGTATTGTATATTAATATTGTATATTGGTCTCATATTGTGATAAAATATAAAATGAGAAATATATATTGTTTTTAATTTACCCTTTCGTTATATTTTATATTTTTATTAAATAATATAATTCTTTTAGTGAAGTGAGCTTTAGTACCACCCTATTAAATTATTGAATTTAATATTAGCGACCCGCTCGCGGCTTCGCCTCTATGAAGTGAGCGAATATATCAATAAAATAACATATAAGTAGTATAAAAAATAACTTTTTAAATGGAACAGGTAACATGCTGTGAAATCTCAAAACATTCAATTTAAGTTGCATCCACTGCATAGGGACCTAATGCACAGATATCGATGCCCCTTTCTCATATCCCCATATCTCATTATTTTAATTAGATTGACATTTTTGAATTTGTCATATCTTTTAAATGGAATGTCTAATTTTTATAATTTAAATAGTAATAAGTAAATAATAATTTAATATTTAATAGGATAAGGATTAATATAGAGGAATGAATGGTATCGTTTCAGAACTAAGTGTAGATAATACTTTTGTTTTAGTCACAGAAATTAATAAGTAATTGCATAAGTTAGGAAAGATAGTTCGAAGAATAACTTTTGATAGATAACTGCTTAAAATATAAAGAATATAAAAGATAGTTTTTTAACTGAAACATGCCTTTTGAAAATTCAAACTCAAACACGAAAATGTGTTTGTGTTAAAATAGATTACAGCTTAAAAATAAAAAATATGTTACAAACCAGCATTTTTTATTTAATAAATGTTAAAAACTTTTATATATTAACTGGAGAATGGACAAGATGGTCAGTGACTAAAGCACCACAGTCACCAGCCATACAGGCAAGACTCCAACTCTTCTCTCACAGAGAGAAAAGCACATTTCAATGGACCTTTACCAACAGGCCTGGCAGTAAGCAGTGGCACATTCACACAGTTCATTTACACATCACTATAAATTATATTGCTTCAGTCTCTTGACACACTGTCGTAAATTAAATTACTGAGCCGCCATTGCCTTTTTCTTAGGTTTCTTCAAACGTTTGAGCCCATTTACACTAGTTTTAAGTAAATTTGAGTAAGCATCAGTAAATTTTTCAACATCCCTCTGTTCTATAACTGTAGAAATTTTTTTGCTTCTAGATTGAGCTCTCACAAGACATTTATATTCTGGATTTTTGACAACAGGGGTACCATCTCGGGGATTTGGCTTAGTTCTCCCATCATCTGAAATGAAAATAAATATTTATCGCATATCATAACTAGGTTACTTTATATTTTAAACAGATATATGACAGAAAATATAGATAGAAAATTAAATATTGCATTTTATGAGCTTACATCGTTTCATCGTCATTGTAACTGATCCAGATGCACGAGCTTTTTGGAACAGCTTTGAAAGCTCCATCAAAAACTGGAAACATAAGGCAATTTATAAGCAATTTTAAATTAAATAAACGATACTAAAACCGAACAAGATCTTAAATACTTACTTCATCGTTTCCTAACAAGACCATGATTATAATTATTTTCAAATTAACTTCAGTATATCATTTAGATGTTAATTACACGAAATAGTTTTAAATATTTCTATACATATTAAACCTAAAGGCTTTCCTTCATTAAGTTACTACTGTTCACACCACGCAAAGCAACTTATATTTGACAAGAATACACGTTGACGACTTCCTTGACATTGTCACGATGACATTTAGATTTTCTTTTTTGCCAGATTATCTTGAAGACCAATAATTTAAAATTTTGTAAATCATAAGCTTTATAATATTTGTTTTTCTTAAAATAAATTCTGACTGTCTTTCAAGCTTATCATTTTTTTAAACTCAATATAACTAGCAATATTGGCTTACGTATATAGAATAGAATCTATTCTAGTACATATATATTGCTAACCTATTAAATAGTTGGCGCATATCGCGAAAACATTACAATTTTTTTTTTTATTTATTTAACAAAAAAATCGTATAAAATCAAATCAATTTAAGATAATATATATTTTATATTTTTAGCTGACTTTTAATAAAATGTCCAGTGTTGTTACAAAAACACAAACAAACATCAAAAATATACTAAATTGACTATGATGATATAAGCTACTCGACTATATTAAAAGCAACTAATTATCTAATTTATTTACGCTTTTATCCTTTTATTTAGCAGGATAGACATTATTCTATTACTGAATTATTCTACTAAATATTTCATGCGTAGATTAAAATAATTAGAAATATATATGAATATAAATAGTTACTGCAAAACTTGATTTTAATTTTAAAAATAAAATTAATTTTATAACCTGCCAAATATTTTCTTTAATAGTGATTAAAATAAATAATTATAACTACGTCGTAGTTATAATCATTTATTGTAACCTACATAGGTCTACTGAGTTTATTTATGTATAAAAGAATAAAACGTTTATTACTATGTTATAATACAGATAAAAACAAATACTATATTGATACCAGTTATAATATTTAACACGTATATCGATTACTAATGTCTTTGTGGGCAGTTTTATCTTGAATTTATTTAGATGTCAACTGTTAACAGTTATCATTGTAGTAGAGGGTTGACGACAAGTTCACTGTAGACGTTTATATTTTGCTTTAAAATTATGCCATATCGCAGTAAGTGTTTTTAAAAAATGAAATAAACTACTATATATACATATATATATTTATATATATATATATATATATATATATATATATATATATATATATATATATAAATATATATATATATATATATATATATATATATATATATATATATATATATATGAACTTTGACCTATCAATACCATTTATTTTTATTCCTTAACTAAGCCTTGCACAGTTCTCGTTTAAAACTGTGTGGATGAAGTCGCTATACATAAAACAGTAATACAAATATATTACAAATAGGATTTACTTTTCATGTACATTTTACCTTACTATTTAAATATCGTCTTTATTGTGTTTATTTTTTTAATTCCATAATTGTTTTTTTTTTTTCAAATAACTTTTACATTTGTGATATGTTTTATCAGTGCTTTCATCAAGACGCGTAGTATTGACTTTATATTTTACGTTATCTTAGAGTTATTATTTGTTTATTTTAGTAACAAGGTTTATATTACAAAATTATTATATATATACAGTTTGTTTTATTTTCTTGATATTTTAAGAAAATTTTATTTTATGTAAAAGTAAATAGAATGTAACATGTCTATTTATCTCAAATTTATAATAGAAATAAATACCATGTTACGTTGTAACTGAGTATCTGCGTTTTATCTGACAATACTAATCCATTTATCGGTTATATTTAGAAGTATATAAAATTCATACAATAAATTATTTTATTTATTTTTTAACCCTTTTTAATCCATCATATCATTTTCGTCTATCTCCTTGAAGTATAAAATCTTATTTTCTCGTGCTTTTTATGAATTTGGAGAAATGTGGCATTATTGCCTGTCTGCTTTCTCCCTCAGAATGCGATATGTAAACGTCAAGTAATTTCGACTATGTGAAAAGTTATATATATAATACATTTGTTAAATCCTTATCAGATACTGGTCTTACTGCGGCCGTTGCGACCGCCGGTGTCGTCGGCGGAGCGTACTGCGCTTACCACATTTATAAGGAGTATCAAAAACCAAAACTACCAACAGAATGGATTCAAGTTGGGACACTACAAGATATTTACGCATATCCTATAAAATCCTGTGGTCCTGTAATAATGAGTAGGGCAGAGTGTACCACTCTAGGGTTAAAAGATGGATGGTTGAGAGACCGGTATGTACACACATAGGTTACACTAAAAGATATTTAAAAAATCTTGTTGATTTCTTTTTTTTAGAAGAAATACTTGTAGATTTTACAAAAGAATTGTAAACTATATTAAAACTGTTTTAGTTAGGCATTATTTGATATATTTATACAATATAGATATACATATATAATGGTCTGGATGTAAATAGTTAATTAAGTTACAATAACTGTGAATAATAAATGTTCTAAATAAAAATATCTATCGTTATATTTATATAAATAGAAGTATATGAGGCCGGTCGTGGCGTAGTGGAACAGCGTCTGATTGTAAACGCGATCGATTGTAGGTCGATCCCTACTCGGGGGAGTTTAATATTTAAATTATATTCAAATTTTCACTTCCTCGTTCTGGTAAAAAGACAAAGTGCGGCGTTGAGTTTCACCATTTAATACGCAAAGTCTTGAATTCAGTGGAAAGCGAAGTACGGAGTGTCTTAACTCTCTAGCTACTTTTTGTCTACCTTGCTATGTCGGATAAAAGCACGAAGCTAAAAAAAGTATATGAAGGTAGATTATATATATTCGATAAATTACAGATTGTGTAGATTAAGATATATAATACTCAAGAAGTCTTTTTTACGTATGCGTTTTTGCGTATGCTGACTGCTATCCATGCACCTGATTGATTGATCTGATTAATTGAACACCTGATGGGTTGGGTTGGCATTCCAACTCACAAGGGTTCGATACCCAAAAAAATTTTTTTTTTACCATACAATAGGAATTGTTTATAAATCAGGCGAAAGTGTGGAACAGAGTATCATCTGAAGTAAAAGCATTTTTTAACACTTATTTAATTGTTTTATTTATAATGATTTTTTTATTTACAAGAAGTGTTATTATTTAATAATTTATTTACTTTTTAGAACGCTAATGGTTGTTGATGATAAAAACAACTTCATCACTGCTAGAGGATACCCGGATCTTTTACTAATACAGCCGACAATACGGAATTCAGTTCTCACTGTCAAACATGTTGATATGGAACCGATGAGCGTTAACTTGGCAGAAGTAAGTAGCGCAGCATTGATTTCATTGCTTAACATACAATAATTATATTTCCGGCGGGGAGTAGTCATAAGAGTGACTTGACACTAGACTGTCTGTTACTACCCAGTTCTGACTAGCCAGAGATAAAGAGCGGAAGAGGTTAAATTTTGTCTTCTTTTTAATAACAACACTAAGAAGCGAAATCTCTATAATATAATCTACGAACGAAAAAATCTCGACCTTTCTAGAACAACCATCAATTAATTTTACCACGTATTTAAATGCTGTATTAGGATCCTACTGCCATCCGATCACCAGTACGGTGAATTTGTTCTAAAGTAACTTCTCTCGAGGTTAAAAAATTTTTTCATCATCAGTCAATTTTTGAAGTCAGCTTCCAATCCACATTGTCCCTCGGAGTAGTGTCACCATAGCTAGCCTTATTCTAAACGTCAATTTAAAGATATGTTACTCTTTATAGAAAATTGTATTCGTCAATGTAGGTAACATTGTAGGTATTCTGTTCCACCAACAAGTCAAGAGGTCAGTGATAAAAACAAAATTTATAGTCTGTTGACTGCAAATGTTTTTATTTGTTAACCTTGGTTCCCGTTGAAAATAAAAAACAGTAAATAATAATATAAATATTTAATAAATGTAAGTTCAGATAATATATAGCAATGTTTTTGTTTTTCAGATAATTGCCTCACAAACGCCTAAAACGGCAAAAGTATGGGGAGTCACAGTACCAGTGTATGACTGTGGTGGAGAAGCCAGTGAATGGTTTTCTAGGTATTTACTATATTTAAAGTACTTATTATTCCGATAAATTCTAAACTTTATAACTATGAAATGATTATTTAGAAAGTTCGTTTTGATGGCCCAAGTATAAGTGATATCGTTTATTTATATAAAATAAATACTTAAAAGGTAATTTTAATTACAACACTTCGAGTCTGGTTTAGGTGCATAGGTATTTAATAGACACTGAAATAGAGAGCAAATTTTTTAGTTAATTATTTTGATGTTTAATATTATTAAGTAAATTATCCTACTATTATTTCTAAAATGTTATATTTTAGAAATGCGAAATCAAGCTTATGTGGATGTCAGAACGTATCTTTGGTACTCTTTCAAACAAAAATCACTGAACGAATTGGTATAAAACTTTACAGTAATATATCGTACACATTAGAACGACACACAGGTTACAATTTGTAATGTTCTTTTGTGGAGTTCGATCGTAATATAACTATAATCGGGCATTGCCGCAGGCTAAATCTTGTATTAAACATAATATTTACATTTGAATTGCAGATTGTTGGACCGATCATCTAATAACTATAGACTAGTGTACTATGCCTCTCAGAATAGCCGCTCATTGAGACCGAATGCTAACAAGTTTTATAAATTTACTAAAAATGACACGGTATGGATTTTAAAAGTGATATAGTATTTATTGCGACGTATTTTACATTCGGTAATCATAGGTTCAAATATGAAGATGATATCTCAAAAATTATCAAAAACAAAATTAATAAATATATCCTAGTACATATTAGTAATTTATTGTAGCAACTTCTCGCTTTATCCTGCATAGCAGGGTAGTTAGAGATGATATTGTATCAAGACACCCCCTTGCTTAACGCCGCGCCTTGTTCCTTACCAGAGCGGAGAAATGTAAAAATCTTTCACCGAACCCACAACCAACCGCGATTATAGTCAGACGCTGTCCCACTGCACCACGGTGGCCACATGCTTTTATTATTTCCAATTTAAATTCTAGTATAGTAAGTTTTTGAAGAATTGTTTTTTTTATACATTTGTCTTGTGAATAATTTTTACAAATAGAAATTATTCTTTTAACTTAATTAATGTTAGTAACACATAATATAATGAATAACTTTTATTTATCATTTTAAGGGTGCACTTCCAGATGAAGTTCCATTTAATTTAATAAACCTTGCTTCGGTGGAGGATTTGAACACTAGGCTTAAAGAATGTCGCGTGACTCCTCGCAATTTTAGACCAAACCTCGTTCTGGCTGGGGCGAAGCCCTACGATGAGGACAATTGGAAATTTATTAAAGTTGGAGAGAACATATTCGAAGTTATCAAGCCCTGTGGCAGGTGTGTTTTATTTATAAATTTGCTAAAAAACATAGTTTTAAGTCTGTATTATATTTAACTAAGTAGTATAATATATTACTATTATTATTAACCAATGCAATAATATTCAAGATGTGTCATGACAACTATTGATCCCGAGACTGGAGTCCGCAACGCTAAGACAGAACCATTGGAGACATTGAAATCGTAAGTCAATAACTATAAATATTTTCATAAATACACGTTACTAATTAGATGAATCATTTTTTTGACGCTACTACCAGTACTACTCTTACTTTTTTATTGTACTTGGGATGTTGAAATTGTTATTACCGTAAGTTTAGTAAGTAGTACACGTTGACATTAGTCAATTGCAAACTAACAAAATATAAATTTACATTTTTTTTTCTCATTTCAATCTAATGTTTTCATGCCAGTAGGCATTAAAATTAAGTCTACAAAATTTTAAAAATATTAAGACACGTATATGCTAAAACCTCAAAGTTTTCATTTTAATGTATAAAAAATATTTTAATTACGCAGCAGGTTTCGAACCCGTGCTTTTTGGAAACCGTCCAAGCGCTCTGAAGAATTTCGACGCAGCTGGTAGTAGAACGCATGGTTTAGCGGTCAGAGCATTGGACGATTTCCAAGAGGTGCGGGATCGAATCCAATGCCTCCAAATTTTTATACATTTTTTAAAATGTTTCCTAATCCTGCAGAATAACAATTTAAAAATAGAAAAATAAAATAGTAATAATCAAAAAGAGATGATAGCACAAACAGAATAAAAGACACTGGCAACCCATTAACATGAGAAATATTAGAGTTAAAAAAATTAAAAAATATTTCAACTTTCTTATCATTGGCAGGTATCGTCAAATCGAGGATCCGGTAGAGCGTCGCGCGGCGGGCAGCGCTCCGAGGATGGGTGTGCAAATGGCGTTACGCTCCGGCCCCGGAGGCGAAATCACGCTTAACGACCCCATTTATGTTTCTTATAACTTATAATATTTTAAAAAAAGACTTGAATAACACTTATACTTTATTAGATAGTTAATAAAAAATAAAATGAGTAATTTAAAATTTAATAAAAAAACATGTTTTAAAAAATCCACTTTGATATTGATCTTAGCGGGAACACTTAAAATACTAAATATCTTTTTAATTAAATTAATTAGTTTGTACATCACGTGCTATGCAATATTAAGATAATAAAATATTCTTAGTACAAATAGTCTTAGTAGTACCATAAAATGTAGTTCATATTAGAAAATATTTTATTATGTCATAAACTATTTTAATATAAATCAAAAAAGATATTTTTATAAACATTTAAATAATTATTTAAACTGATTCAATCTTAGTCAATCCACGGACTACTGTATAGCAAATATAGTATATTCAAAACGTATTTTCTAAAATATATTTCCTAATACCAAAGTATAAGCAATTTATCTTTTATTTAAAATAGTTTCATTTAAAATATTATAGATTTATATATACTACAGAAAAAGGGTAATATAGTAAATAGGTATAAAAAAATCCAAAAAAAATTATAACAATATATTACATGGGGTTTTAATAATAAAGTTAAATTCATTAAATGTGGTTTTATTATATCCTAACAATTTGTGCTGCGATTGCGTCTGCCGTTACAAGTACGCGAGCGAAGGTTCCACCTCCAGCGCCCTTTGTCAAATGCTCAGGGTTTATCACTACACAGCCGTCAACTAACTGGAAAAGAAATGCAATCTTGTTAATATAATAAATATAAGCAAATGTAGCAGTCAATTTTATTTCTTAGTAAAAATTTTAAACATTGTGTAAAGAAAGTTTTTCGTTATAAGTTACGAAAATTTTATATTTAAATTAATTGAATGAAGAGTTAAATTTCCATTTAGTTACAAACAGACAATGTTTGTCAATATTGTAGATTAAACACTGTTATAACCTTTACAAAATATCTGAAGTTAGACGGCAGCAGCAGCAGGTGCGGCGTAGCGGGCAGCTGCGCGTGCGCCGCCCACAACGCCGCGTCGGAGCCCTGCGCCGCCGGCCACTGCGGCTGGTAGCCCTGCTGCTGGATAACGTGGCGCGCTAGGCGTGACAACTTGTCACCGCCGGCGTTTCTTTAAACACAAAAACCGTTTATGTCATAAAGCACCTGGAAGAGATCATTGTTGAGATACTTTTGGTATACGTTAATTATTTTGTTTTTATTATTATTAAAGTGTTTGCCCACAATTAGAATAAAAAAATTGTATAAATGTACTCGTACAAAGCATCATCTCTTTCACTCCTCCAAATAGTTCCTATTGCACATTCAAATAACATACAATGCCTTTATAAGATTTGCTACATAATATACATTAATATACTCATTTTAATTCAGAACAACACCAAACCATATCTCATTCTCAGCTTCTATAAATACAGGCCAAATATATAATCCACAAAAACAATAACAAAAATTATACTCACAATGATATCTCCTCTTGACTGATACTCATTAAAACATCAGTGCTAGTGACACCAACGACAATGCCGTTTATATTAAGATTACTCGGATCTGGTACAAAATGGATGTTGGCATGTTTCTTCCTACTATTGTACGGGGGTGTTGGATATATATTCGAGTTAAATGCGTCTTTACTACTTGAAACTATGTAGATTTGTGTAAAAGGGCTGGAATAAAAAAGTATTTTCTATATAATAATTTCTCGCTTTATTCTGCATAGCAGGATACTCAAGGGCAATCTAGTGTCAATTCTAAGTAATAAATAAAATTAATAATTTTTAAATATTCCTCCAAATGGTAATCGTACCTGTTTACACTCAGACGTTTCAAATGTACCTATTACATTTTTCGTATATTCCATTCACTAAATATAAAAGTTTTTTATTGTGATGTTATTGTAAAATAGTACCATTTTGTCATAATATAAATGATTACAACTAAAACTAGATTTCGCTCGCGACTTCGTCCGCATGCGATATTGATAAAACTATATTTGTACTTGACAGTTTATGTTATATTGTCACAGATTTAATAGGCACTTTATGGCGCTCAAGTCAATTATATCGGTATAATTTTTAAACTATTCGACCAAATTACTTGGTGAAAAACGCAACATATCTATATTAAATACCTAAAGGTTTGATAAATATACCAAAATATACATTGTAAGAAAGTATTCAATTTAATTAAATTTTGTTCATATTCAGTTCACTATTTTGTTCATAATGGCTTCTACATAAAGAATAGATAGATATATGCTATCCTGGGTGTTTATTTAAAACAAACACTGTAGGACACTGCATCATGTTTGTTGTTAATTGATATGTACATAGCTTTTGCGTTACTTTCACGGTAAGCTTTAAAAATATACAAATTTTCCCGTTTTCACAACATTATTACTGCTTCACTCTCTATAGTCGTAGAGTGATGTTATATAGCCTATAGCCTTCCTCAATAAAAGTACTATTTAACACAAAAAGACTTTGTCAATTCCAATCAGAAGATCCTGAGATTAGCGTGATCAAACAAACAAACAACCTCTTCTACTTTATATTATCAGTATAGATTTAGTTTCAATTTTTCATTCTGGTAAGTCAAAGCGCGGCTTTTAGTTCGCCACTTACCACGCAGTGCCTCGAATTCCGCTGAACAGCAGTCAATGGAGTCTTGACAATAAGTTGTCTCTGACTAGTCTGGTGTGCAGGATAATTATAATATTTAATAAGAAAAAAATTGAAGTTTGACTACTTACAACGTTCACGTTATAATTTCAAATGTTACATAAAAAATAACAGGAAAGTATTTTAAAGGCCTAATAAACATTACTTTAACACTGAGGTTATTATAAAATATTTAAAAATAAAACAGATTAACCTTCTTACTTAGCATAATTGCATTCTAATGTATAATTTTTCGTAAATTAAAAAAATTAGAAAAAATAATAATCGTTGTATGTATGCAATGTAATTATTACATAACAAGTAATAATTCTTATTTATTAAATATATTTCAGAATTTAAGTTAAGTTTTTATAGAACTTATAATACTTTTAAAACGATTCTACTAAATAATGTTTGTAATTTAGATGAGGGAAGAAATATTGTTTATATACATATAAGTTTTCGTTAATTTAATTGTCATCAATATTTGTAAATTACTAACTTCATCAACTTTCCCACTACTCCACAAAAATTGCCTTTTCAGCCATTGCGAGATTTTAAACGGACAATTTATAAAGTATACTATTTATACTGGAGGAATTATTATTTTTAAATTGATTTTTTTTCTGTACTGCTAAGACAAACGTTCCTGTTTACAGAAGCAATCGTAAATCTAAAAAATCTACAATCGTCTGGAACATTGTAATAAACGGTCAGCACACAGTAACTATAAATAGAAGTGGCTTGTCAGCAAGCTTAAGCATAGTGGTCATTTTCTTACTTCGGATAAGTTATAACTAAACCTCTAAGTGATAAAGGCGATAAAATTTTCGGTCCAAGTATATACGTAATCCAGTATATATTTTGAAAGTACTTTAATAAGTATATCGCGATATCTGCGTTATTTTTCATACAAATCTAAATATCCATATAGATAAATACACATATTATTAAATAAAAAAATGTCATACACTGACCTTGTATTACTTATTTCCGCTAAATTATCGAGTAACTTCTCAAAAAACGATCTGTACGTTTCGGCCATTGTGTTGTCTTTTATCTTAGTATGTTCGGCGTCCATGAAAGGGCCCGTCATTATAGCTATATGGGGCTTGTGTGTGCCGATGTATGTAATAAAGTCCTTTAGTGGTTCATAGGTCATATTGTTCGAAGCAGTGTATGGCCCGGCTGCTACCACCATTGATAGAGTTCCTGTAAAACAAATTTTATTTATAATTAATACATTCATTATGAAGAAAATAATTTAAAGCTACAGTTAAATTTATCATTTTTATGGTATGTTGAAAACATATTTTACTTTGCATGTACATATTTACGTATACGTTTATACAGATGTAATGTGTAAACAGAAATTTGGGAACAAAATCATGTATGTCAATATCAGGAGGATTCAATTAAAAGCTCATAGCTTAACTAAATAAATTTATAAAATAGTTGAAATTGTGTGTTAAATATTACGCGCTGATACTTTTAATTAAGGTTGTTATAACAACAAGCCATGAACATAAACAGGAAAGGAACATTATGTTTATTTCTCATGTTAAAGTAAAGGTCAATAAGTAAAATTAAGTCACAATAACTATTTATCACCTTTTAATGTGTTCATCATGTCAGCTTTTTTATCCGGTATGGGACGCGCTGCATCTGTGTATACTTCCTGAGCTACGAACTTGTTACCACGAGGGTTGATCCCGCGCATTACTACCACTTGCCCCGGAAACAATGAATAATCCTTTACGCTGTTAAACATTAATTTAATTATAATAATATTTTTTTTATTATTGTTGTTTCTACTTATACTTAGTCCATGCTAATCAATATATTGAGTTCTTTGGTTTCCGTCCAAATCTGCGACATAACATGCTGACTGGGAGAGCTCAACGCAGTGCTTTTGCTTCATCAGACTAGAGAATTATGATTGAAATTAATAAATTCACGGAGTATAGAACAAACTCATAAGCAATCGTGTTTATAGTGAAACGTTGCCCGACAGCACAATATCGGTATCAATGACATCTATTATCCTCTTTCCAATAAAATCGCTTTATTTTTAGTCTTACAACATAAATTATTAAAAAACTGTAATTTCATTGTTTGGCAATAAGGGGCCATACATAAATTACATCACACGCAAAGGGAGAGGGAGGGGGCGACAAAGTGTGACATTACCTGAAAACAAAAGTGACCGGCTGTAACAAGCATTGGGAAGGGGTCAAAAAACAAGAAATTCATATGACGTAATTCATGGACGACTCCTGAATGATACAAGAGTGAACGCTTAACATGCATTTTAAAACATACTTGTCCAAATCTACAGGCACAGCTTGACTTAAAGATTCCTCCCACGTGCCTTGTAAAATAACACTCTTGGAGTTGAGTCTTGCATCAGCATCACATTCAACGCGCCCAGCAACATACACGTCAGTCTGTTGATGTTGATGTTTTACTTAGAATATAATGATTTTCAAAGGCTCATTCCAAATCAATATTTATAATGTAATAATCCTATACTGTAAACAACTCGACTACTCATTTCATTTACTACTACCACTAATTTTGTTTCATTATGGAAATTTGAGGAGCTGCTTTTTAATGCTACTTTTGTACAGATACATAAGTAAGTTAAATGTTGAGTGACGGAATTCAACACTGCGCTTTCTTTTAGAAGAGCGTAGAAATGCAAATGAACGTAATAATTTCTCTAGAATACTAGAATAGGACCATCACATTTACATATATTACTAGGCATTGTCTCCCTATACTGCCATTTATGGATCAACATTTACCTGTGTTTTATGTCGAACTGATGCTAATTCTGTAATACCGTTCTTTCTCATTATACAATGAGATAAATAGCGGATGTGATTATCGAAAATACTGGCTTTTTCATGAAGTAACTCGAAACCAAACCTGAAGATAGAATAAAACCATTTTTTATTTATTTTAAAATTTTACTTTATCGAATCTATAAAAAGATTTTTTAAATACACAAAACTAAAAGGTATTCGAATCTTTATCTATTTCCTATAAATACTTACATAGCTTTGTTATAAATGTCTCCATCATCATTAGGCATTAGTGATACATTTAATTCAATAACGTCATTCACTCCTGTGGGCGTAGCGATAACACCCAATAGTTTCTCATCTCCATACGAATGTACTACGGAGCCTTGATTAGTTCGCGAGTTATACTTGCTTGAATTGTCACTATAAAATGTATGTATTTTTAATAACACAATGTATGAATGCCGAAAAACTGCTAAATCATAGAAAATGAAAGAATTAAAAAATACTAGTGAGATTTACTAATATTGCGTCTACAAGGAACATATCAATAATACGTTTGTTTAAAAAAAAAAAACATTATTTTTAAAGTTCATAAATAAATCGTGGGAATCGGAACCACAACTCATCGCATTTAGAATCGGGCGGTTTCTCCTGAGCAACGATGACCTCTCTGTGTATAGTTATTATTGAGCATAATAATGAGTAAGAAATAGATTTAAGTTAGTAAATATTAAGTTAATAATTTGACATGCACTTTGACGTCCAAAGTGACAATAACATTGCTAAGACAACTCATATTTTGTGTCAACAGGGCCAACTCTAATTAGTCATATTCAGTGCCACTGTGATTAAAAGCGATAGAAGGATTATAGAATTCGTATAGCTCCTTCGATCTAAATGTGAAAATTCTAAGTGTATACAAATGCATTAAAGAAAAAAATATTCTTATTGCAATATAAATTCATTTTATATTTATTTCGCACTGTCCATACTATTAAATAAAAATTTAGTAGTTATTTTACCAAGCTTTACTATCACGGCGTTCCATGCTTTTACTATAGACGTATCGTTATTGGTTCAATTATGATAGAAACTCATATTTAAGTATATTTTATTTCTTTACCTATACAAAGCCTGCCCTGATTAATTCGGCTTCGGCGGCGCAGAATAAGGCTGAATTTAAAAGTCTGTAAAGCATCACGATTTAAAACAAATTAAAAAAAATAAATTGGGGAAAGATTCTAATCAATTTTAAAGAACAATTATATAAGTAAACCTATAAGCACCACCTTTTTTTTTGAGTTTAGACACCGCCTATTGAGTGGCGGAATTTAACGCCGCATTTTGTTATAACATTATTAACATACAAAAGAATTCCGCCAAATATTATTATATAGACTACTATAGGCTTCGGACATGTTATCTAAAAGGTATTTTCCAAAAGGACATGAATTGAAATCCTTTAATATTAAGATTTTCGTATAGACCTTGCCCATATTTATGCCATATATTTAATTGTATACAATTTATAACTATATATATTTAAATAAGCGTATGTAGAAGAAAAACAACAAAAAACGAATGCAGTAATTTTAATGACGTAAGCCCCACCCACTCCGTTCGTAGTATTAACTTATATTATTAGTAGTTACATAACCCCCATCTCTTGACTTAGATATCATAAATATATAGACATATATACATACACATACATACATACATATATATTTTCAGATTATAGTATTGAACAAGTTAATTTATATGAGTATATAATACCAGATTTAGATTGAATATCTGAGTAGATATTCTAAATCTGGGATTCAAAGTTGACATCGCATTGAATTTCGCAAATCATAAGTGGCGACAATCAACGCCACGGTCCACCTTACTGGAGCAGGGAAATGAGAAAAAATCATCAAATCCCCTAAATGAGAATCAAGCCCTTTACATTCAAATGTTGTTTACAGTCAAACATGGTCCTATAAACAACAATGCCTGCAAAAATTCTTTGTAACTTACGTGGTTGGTGAGTATGTGGCTGGTTGCAGTTCATTATTTTGAATTTTAGTTTGTTCTGTAAGTTCAATTTTTACTCTCTGAAACAGGCCATAGTAATAAAAACTTATTGAAATTAAGAAATATAGGAAATAATTGTGTCATAACATGTAGTGAATTTCTATTTTTTATAATATATTTATATTTTTTACAAGATTACATTTTTTGCAACTGAATTAAATTAAAAAAAAACTTTTGGTATATATTGATAAAAAATAGATTTTTAAAAGGTCTAATTTTATTTAACTATTAACAGCATATATAATAACCTAAAGCATTATGCTATTTTAATTTATGTAGAATGAGTTGATGGCTGCAGACGAGTATGGATCTAGTCATGATATTAATGTGACATGAACCAGAAGCAAACTCGCCCACAAAGATCATCAAGTCAAACCTAAAATGGAATAAAGTAAGGATTACAAATTACAACTAAATAATAAAAAGCATGCATACCAAGTTTAAACAAGTTAGTGACATTAAAGTCAATATGACAACTTAAAAATAAATAAAATATATTCTAGAATAAGAATATAAAATATGTTAATAAAAAAATTTAAATGTATACTAATGTTGTACTGCTATTTACTCAGAAATATCTAAAAAATATATATAAAGAAAATAAGCTGAAATTTATTGTTAATTATTGATAAATAAATTGAAAATAATATAGCAATGAATGAATGATAAAAATGAATATAACTTAAATTTCAAATTTAAGCAATTTTTCCAAATATTATCCAAACAGATATTTACTTTAAAGTATTAACCATTTCTACTCATTTCTTTATATTAAAATTACACATCCATGGTAATTCTCATTGTAGATTAATTTGCGAGCATTCAATGAGTGTAGATCTAGTCACAAATATACACTGTGATACTAGACATATACCCATTAAATGATAACAAATTTCTTCCTGTAGTCTTCCACGTTCCAAATTTTTTATTATTGATAGTTTTAATATATTAAGGAAGTTTCAATAATATAAGGTAATTCAGAAAATAAACCTAACAGGTCTTACCTTTGGAGTACCAGTAATGTAATTTGAAAGTACTTCATTATCTGATCTATTATCTAAGAAATATTACTTTATAAAAAGTACGTATATAAAGTAAAATATGTTATTTTAAAAAATCGTAGTCGTTAGTATGTAACCGGAACAAAATGTCAACAAAAAAATTAAAAGTAACATAAACACGTGGAAATGACGAAAAGGATACTGATTAGCGTCGGATATTCCGTAAACAGTCAAACTTTTGCCGGTACTTGAAAGTGCAACTTCGTTAGCGCTAAGTCGACTTGCCGAACGTTTGGAAAATTCCCTCTTCGCAAGTAATTCCAAGTTTTCTAAAGTTGGCGGTGCGCCGCTTAATGTCGTTAAACTAAATGCCATCCATTGTTCAATAAATGTTTCGGCATCCACACTATGTTCTGTACATAAACTTACACCTATAAAGAAATGAATAACAGTACAACCTTGAACATAATTTCTTAGCGTTATAACTTTACTAACAACAACTTAGTTTAAAGTTTTGAAGAAGTTTATAAGAAGAGTCGGTGTCGGGTAAATTTACTTAACACTACTTATCGTTTACTTACATTTACTTAAAACTTCTTTTGGTACTTCTATACCTAAAAATTGAAACTGCTCAGTCACCAATTCTTCGGTAGCCATTTTCTGTAAAATTGAAAGAGCGGAGCGAATGAAGGAAGCACGAAGTAAAAGAGCGCCAATCAAAAAGTATGCGTCAGAAAGTTTTGAGCATAGACCAAGTAGTAAGTTTTTATTATAACAATAATTTATGGTTTTCTACTTGTCACAATACAACAGATAAAAAATATTTTTATTGACTAATATTTATAGTCTGTATTTAATAGCTATTAGTACTAATTACTAAATTTGTAATAAATGTGACCTATCACTAAAATGTATACTTAATAAATATCACAATCAATTTATTGCAATTCACCAAAAATAAATGATGTAACTTTTCTACTTTCAAGCAACATGTTTTGTTTTATGTTAAAAAAAATAATTAAATTTAGCAAAATTGCTATATTTATTTAACTAAATCATGTTTTTGTTTTTGTTTAAAATATTGATTGTTTAATTTTATATAACTGTTTTTGCCTGTTAAGTGATATTATTGAAATTAAAGAATAACCTATTATGGTACTAACTTTTTTAAAAAATGTATAATGTGTTACATGATGATGGCATGAAATATGAATGTCGAATTTTAAATTATAAAAAATAAAATAGACATAATTTTTTCATTTTTACGACTATAAAGAATTTATGAAATTGGCTTATATTAATCAATATATCAATAATAATAAAATGATCACAGCCATTAGAGTAAGTTAATATAATTTAATTAAAGTTTCATCGTATTTGCATTTACAACACTGAACATATCGTTTTATATTTGTTCAAACTTTAATCTGTTTTATAGAAGGTAAAGTTGATATAAAAGATCAAACGAATGAGTTAAAATTTTAGTTAAATAATATCATCCAAAATGCATAATACTTAAGATTATTAGCATCTCAGTTTAATTATGCATATACCTAATATTCACTCAAACACTGAACACATCGTTTTATATTCGTTTAACTTAAATCTGTTTCGTAGAAGGTAAAGTTGTTATAAAAGATCAAACGAACGAGTTAAAATTTATAGTTAAATAATATCATCCAAAATGCATAATACTTAAAATTGTTAGCATCTCAGTTTAACTATGCATATACCTAATATTCGGTTAATAAATAGATACGCTTAATTTTAATGAAATCAATAAGATTATTCATTAGATATGAACGGTCTTTACTTATTACTTATAATTTTCGCGTATACCACATCTATG
Organism: Dryadula phaetusa; assembly: GCA_032432895.1. Taxonomy (NCBI): domain Eukaryota; kingdom Metazoa; phylum Arthropoda; class Insecta; order Lepidoptera; family Nymphalidae; genus Dryadula; species Dryadula phaetusa. Next base: position 1,478,252 of record JAOYRS010000059.1, read on the forward strand.
ATCAGTGAATTTTTCATTTATTTTACTTATCCTTCAAAAATATCCATGTGATTGCCAGCCTAACTATAGTAACACAGTAGTTGATGTATTAGTATTTGTCTCATACTATGAGATATTCTCATAGTATGAGACAAATACTTTAACAAGTTGAAAATGATTAGCAGCATCTACCATTGCTGCTGAAACCTTCTCATTAAATTTATAATTAGCGTATAACTTAATATATTAAATTTAATTTAAATTACATATATGAATTATCTAATTTATTAATTCAGCGGGGCAGTGGGATAGTGTTTGTAGGAGTGCATAAAAAAATTCTGCAAAGGTACTTGAAAAACTAAAGTTGTACGTTGCTTTCCGCCATTATTATCAACGTCCAATATTTGTCATTAAAGGTCGAAGAATCATTGTGATAAAAACAAAATATATATGATAATTAAGAAACCATATATAATTTATTCACCTCAGATGTAAAGTACCTAGTGTCAAGAGTCTGTACTCTGGTTTCCCCAAAAAATCGAGACATCGGGTGTTGAGTAGCGGAACGCCGGGCTTGTCTGAACAGAGAAAATAATTTAAATATAATCATTTCCCCGAGTGAGAATCGAACCGCACAACCAATCGCGCTTACAGTTAGATGTTGACAAACAGCGCCAAAACCAATGCGCAAAGATTGTTCTTTAAATATATACCTTATCAACAAAACAACAAGTCATCAGCAAGTCTTTTTGAATATAAGTATTTGCATGTTTTTTTAGAAATTACCATTCAGGGCAGCATACTTCAATAGAGGAACTAGTACATTAACCAAATTGAAAAAACTTCAAGCAGACTTTCAAGTAAGTGATATCAATCATCAATTTTCTGTGCTTTACCATATTGTTACATTTCAGTGAAAACGTGAACAATTGTATAGAATATGGTGTTGCGAATCAAAGTTTTCTGATTTTCCTGAATTTCTGCCTCTGAGTATTGAGTTGATGAAATATTTTAAATATAATCATTTCTACCAAGCGGTTATCAAAATCTCACTATGTATTTAAATTCAGTTGCTGTCACAGTGCCTAAAGATAAATAGTTCTAATATTTACTTCATTTTAGACATTTAAAAAATTACATACTGCTTAGCTAACACTGTACATTGCTGTACTCTAAGCACATATTTGTAAATATATCACTAGGTTATGTAACAATTAGTAATCATTGTACAAATTCCTTGTTAGTTAATTCATATTTATGTACATCAGCTATCTTCAATTCATAAAACTTAAGTTTTTGCTGGATAGTTAAAGATGTAATACATCTCATTTTGTGTAAAAAAACAAGATAGTTTAAGAAATACTTACAGCTTTATTAATAATGCACTTTCATAAATTTTCAGTGTGACAATGGCCAACCTATTTGGTTAAAACGTGGTTTGTGTGACAAGATTCTGTATGGAACCACTGTTGTGTTGTGTTACATTGGAATACTTATGACATTAGGTACTATTTATGACAATGCTAAGCCTGCTTCATGGAAAACACCTACTTGTTAGGACCCAAGGTTTATAAAAGCATAGTGAAGAGGATTACATTTTTTAATAATACAATTTCAAGAAATTAACAATAATTTAACTATGACACTATATAAAATGAGAAAAAAGAATGATTTTTTTATGTCCTTTGCACATGTATGTGGAATTTACAAGATGGCATTGTTTGTACTTCTGCTGTCACAATGCTATTGATACAAAGGTTGGCAAGACCACCTCTGATTAGGCCGCATGTATATGCAACATACTGTAAACAAATTAATGGTTATTTTTGTGTTTAAATTCTTTTTGAATAATAAAAAATTTTTAATTCAAATAGTTACTTATACATTATAATATTCTGTTTAAATTAATGACATTGTGAACAAAAATCTTACCCGTGGTGCATACTCCAAATACTGCTGACCATTAGAGAAATTAGTCAGAAATCGGAATGCATTGTCTTGTAATACATAAACTCCTTGATGATTAGTCCTCAAATTATCAATCTGTTTCTTATAAATACATGTCCAAAAGTCTGTGCAAATAAATTTCATAGTATCTAATTCATCTTTAAATCGAGGCCATTCTCGTGTTAATCGCTCCATGATTTTATAACCAGCTGCAAATCCAATATACTCAACAACCGACAGGTCGACATCCTGAGAGAATACATGGTACTATTGTAAATATATCGTAGGCTATGTGAATATATATAATAAGCTCTTATTGTAGGAAATGTACAAAGATTACAGTTGAATATTCATAATATAATTAATTTTGAAAATAAATTTACCTTATTGCCATTACTAGTTTTGCTTTGCTCTAAAGTATAGTTGATTATTTCTGAATGTAACAATTCAAAAACAATGTCATCAGCCATATTTTGTGTTTATATATATTTGTACATAAGATCTCGATATACTATTTCACGTATTTGAAAAATTATCTTGCTGTTTGTTGTCGTTTTTTGACAGTTGTCAATTTAGTGTGCCACAACATTCATCATTGATTTATTTTCCACAGTCATAATAAATTAAAATGAATATATATTAACCTATATATATAATTAAAATTATATATTCACCAGTCAATTATCAATAATTCCGGTCAAATAATAAATTTTATTTACAAATAAATTTAAAATTACAACTTTGTTTATAAATAAATTAGTTATTAGATATATTTTTTATTTTATTTTTAGATATATTTTATTAATTAGATATATTTTTTTAATATAACTACCAAGACTTCCAAGAGTCTAAACGAATATCTAGTTAATAAGAGACTCTAAATGTCCCATAAAATTTTGCCCCTAAGTTGAAGCGGCTGATAGCCGGTGCAAACAACTAAGATAAAAGCTAGCAATAATTACTACTACAGTGTTTCCCAATAGGGATGATAGGATTTTGATAACTTACAGCCGCCATTTTGGTTGTTTAACATTTGACATTTGTGTTGTTTTGTGTTCAGTAATGTTTGCCATTTAATCATGAACAAGTTCACGTTACCTCAACGTTTGGAAATTGTCCAAATTTTCTATCAAAATTCTAGAAGTATTGTCTCTACTCAAAGAGCATTTCGTGCTAAATGTGGTCGTCATGGTGCACCGTTTGAGCTCGCTATACGCATCGCATAGTCCAAAAACTGGAAAGTGAATATTCTTTGCTCGATAGTAAACCACCAACACGACAACGGACAGGCCGTAGTGAAGAAAATATTGCCGCCGTATCAGCCAGTATCGAAGAAAATCAAAATGTTTCCGTTCCACGACGTGCACAAGAATTGGGCTTATCCAGAATGACAACCTGGCGAATTTTACGTATGGATCTTGGCCTACATCCATACAAGATTGTGTTGGCACAAGAACCAGGCCAGCAGACCATCGATTACGTCGTGAATTTGCTGATTGGGCGCTTGAAATGATGGAAACGGACACCGAATTTCATAGGAAAATCATCTTTTCAGATGAGGCTCACTTTTGGCTCAATGGGTATGTGAACAAACAGAATTGTCGTTACTGGAGTGAGTCAAATCCAAGAGTGGTTCATGAAACACCATTACATCCTGAAAAATTGACTGTTTGGTGCGGATTATGGTACTTTTTCAAAAACGACGAAGGCCGTACTGTTACTGTCAATGGCGACCGTTATCGTGACATGTTGAACGATTTTTTTTTCCTGAAGTGTATGAAATCGATGCGGACGACCTTTATTTTCAACAAGATGGTGCAACATGCCACACTGCGACTGTCACCATGGATTTATTGCGTGATAAGTTTGGTGAGTTGGTTATTTCTCGCAACGGTCCTCACAATTGGCCACCAAGATCATGCGATTTAACATCCTTGGACTATTTTTTGTGGGGTTATGTGAAATCTCAAGTGTATGCCAATAAACCAGCTACGATTCAAGACCTTGAACGCAACATTCAAGCGACTATAGCGGCCATACCAGCCGAAATGCTACATCAAGTCATGGAAAATTGGACCGATCGTATTCACCAGTGCAAAAAAAGTCGTGGCGGTCATTTGAACGATATTTTGTTTAAATTATAAATTTCCTACCAAATGAAGCGAAATTCAAACATATATTACGTGTTTTATTTCAATTTAAAAATATATCGTTCTTATTGGGAAACCCCATAAAAGGATCGTAGATATATGAAATCTTGAACTGAGTCTGACTAGATTTAAATAAAGACCTTAGTTTACTTTCACAAACTTTAAAAGTTACAATATTGTTAATAATAATAATAATAATAATAATAATAATAACTGTACGGCCGGAACAAATATATTAAGAGAAAAATGATAGAAGTAAAAGAGCTTTCTTTCTCGTTCGTAACGCTATGCACTCAGTTCACAAAAAAATATTATGCCCGGAAAAATAACATTTATGATATGGATTGATAACCTGAATTTTCTTAATTCCATTATTCTAAATTCTTAATCATATAAAACCTAATTAAAAGTAATGTTTTACTTCATAATAGAAATTAATATGTTAATGATATTATATAATATAATCGAATAAAGGGATATCGTCGCATCATTTTACATGGCAAGTTTATTTAAACTAGGGTAACACTTATTAAAATAGGTTTACAAAAGGGAGTCCGATATCACTGGTAGCTCATAAAATAAATATGGCGAATGTCGATATGTCGTGTGTCTCTAAGATCCTGATGAATAGGAAAGACTTGTTATTGATGATAATTTTGGGTTAGCAAATATAAGTGCAAGTGAAGTGTAATTGTCTAATTATTTTAGTTATAATATTGTGTATATTTTTATATTTAAAAAATGGATGATAATAACATATCAGCAATAAAAGATGGCGATCCAACCAGATCTCTTGTGTTAGTGGAAGCGCCATCTATATTGGAAGTGCCAAAACATAAAGTGGAAGGAAGTGTTAAAAAGAAGAGGAGGCGGGGGAAAACGAAAAGAAAAATTTTAAAACCATTTTCTAAAATGCCTTGGCAAGAAAGACGTAAGATTGATAATACAAAAAGAAATAACCGTTTCAGAAAAGTGGTTCTGTCGAAAACACAAGCTCCTTTTAACAATAATCAATTTTTAATGGAAATTCATAAACCAGAGCCGGAAAATAATTTTCATCTTTTTAGAACACCATCGGCCCGCACGAGAGATTCAAGTTTTAGTGTTGATTCAGAAGAAAATTACTTTTTCTCTCTCCCAGAGGATGAAGAAGAATACTTGACAAAAGAGTTTTCAAGTGTGTATGAAGATGCTCAAAGTGAACGTTTGTCTAATATGTCTAAAAATGAATTAATTCAAGAATACCTTTTACTTGAAGCTAAATATGATAATCTTATTAAGAGAAATGAGCGTAATAAAATTAAAGATTATGATGATGACAAAAGTTTGAATTCAACTGGGAAAGATATATCATTAACAGACAATGATGAGATGTCAACTGACAAAGACACTTCCGGTATTTCTGTTGTATCTGGATTTATTGAAGAACCTTCTTTGTCTGATATAATGCTACGATTAAAGGAACAAGAACAACAAATTGTAGATCTTCAATTAACTAATGAAAAACTTCTACTTGAGAATAACCATTTGAGGCAAAGAAATCAGGGCTCAAGTGAAGATTCTGAGAGTGATAGTTCATCCACTTCAGACAGTTGCAGTAGTTCTAGTTGTTCTAGTCCAGAGCATGAATCAGTAATGGCAAATGGCAATATTACTGACCCAGTAAATACTGCACCAGTAAATGGTGAATGTCATAGTGAAAATGATCCCCAACCTTTGGTTAATGGGTTCCACAGCCCAAAAGAATAAAAAATATGTGACTTAGTGTTTGAGTAAATGCGTATATGTTATCTGTTATCTTGTTAAATGACAAAGTATTCTTGAACATGTTATAAGACAATTTGTTTCTTGCCTGTTTGTTCTATTCCACAGCATGTTTTGGAGACTGTAAGAATGTAATTGTGAGATCTCACTTTAGGTTTAGTGGACCAACTGTGATATCCATGTGGATATTTTGTAATGAAGTTGTAAATTGTACTCTTTTAGAAAGTCAAGATTACTAAAAGCATGATTATTTATATTTGAAATTGTGACTGTTACTGGTCAGGTTGTTGCTATATTATATTTTAATGAAAGTGGTATTAATCCATATTACTTCTGAATGAAAGTTTATTAAAATATAATTTTCAATACAAGCTAATAATATATTTGAGTGTGATGAAATATTTTAATGCATACACCTTTTAATAATGATTTCTAAATGATTTTGTTTTCATACTACAATTTATATCCATAGGATGTGGATCTGATCTCACTTTTATATTTATACAGAGTGATAAAGATAAGAATACTGCAGTAGAGCTATTAATATATTATTTGATCTAAATATTAAATATTGTTGTAGTATTATATTCACTGATAAGTTTAACTGTGTCAAGTATCCATATAAGATAGTAAGCCACCCAGGGTTTCATTTGTAATAATAATGTCTTAATTTAGTTTACACAATGTTGCACATGTACTATTCTTAGTTGATTATAGAAAATGAACACAAAGACATTTCCAGTTGTATACATGTCAATCAAAGCACAAAGTTGTTATTTTATAAGCAACAATAATTAATTATTGCCTATAATTGTGCAAAATTACAAAAGGTATGTTGTTATGCTTTTTCAATGCTTTAACATATTGTCTAATTTTTTAGTAATTTCATTTATAGTATTTTTAAATGAATAACAAGATATTACTCAAGTAAATATGTACTGTATTGAACCTTAAGAAAATCATTAAGTTTCAATCATTATTATAAACATGTGTTAATATATGAGGGTGCACATAATTGCATAAAATTTTAGAAACAATAATGAAATAGATTGAAGCTATGGGAGGTAAATGTTTAAGATTTAATGTAAATATCTAAAATGCATGCTTATTAAGTTTGTCTGTCTTAAAGGTAAATAAACATATTAAGTATTTTTTGTTTTATTCTTTTATTGTATGTAAAATAACAATATTAAGGCTGTATAAAATTCATTTATTTGTTAATTATTTCTATATTTCTTTTTCACTTTTGTTTCAGGAGCATTGGGATTAGTCCCTTTATAAAATAATTTTAGCATAGACATGGCCTCATTGGCTAATAAATTTCCAGTAATACTATAACTGTTACCATAATATTCACATACATTCAACACTGTTTTTCCACCAAATCTGTCATTAGCACAGCCATAAATAACTTCTTTAACTTTTAAATTATTTAAAGCTGCAGCACACATAATGCATGGTTCAACTGTCACATATACACTAATATTTTTAAAATATTTTTTATAATCTATCTTATTTTCCTTACAATAATTCAATAAGTAATCAATACAGTTCATTTCAGCATGTCTAGTTGGATTGTGGCTAATGTTTACTGTGTTTCTTGATTCTGCTACTACTTCTCTGTTTACAGTAAAAACACATCCAACCGGCACTTCCATAGCCTCTAAAGCTTCTGAGGCCAATTCAAGTGCTCTTTGCATTAAGCGCTTTTCTTCTAATAATGAAGCCATTTTAAGTGTCTTAGATATAAAGCATATTTCTAGTAAATTTATTTCACTAAGTATATGTATAATAAGATTTCTTCACATGTGCCAATAAAAATATTGTTCAATATATAACTAGTAAACTAGTGAGTTTACTTTATAACTAGTAAACTAGTTTTAATACAGGTTGACAGTACATAACTTTGACACCTGACCAGTGTTGCGAGTTTTGATGTAAGAAATAACCTTAAATTATTAGGTGATTTATTTGGACACCACTAAACGAACTATGTTAACAAATTGTATTTATAAATAAAGTAACTTACAAAACTACAGTTCATATTGTTTTTGATAAATTTATAATTATGTATCAGGGAAAAAAATCAGAGCGAGGAAATGAAAATAATTTAAATATATTCACTCCCCCGAGTGGGGATCGAACCCACAACCGATTGCGGTTACAGTCAGACGCTGTCACACTACGACCGGCCTCAATCGTTATAAGTAATTAAATGTTAATAGCATATTAAGCAAGCATTTATTTACAGGTATAAATTTTAATACACTTTCACGTCACCTTTTAATTTCGATTCTTTGTACTTTTCGACAGTTTTCTAGCAATATCGTTTCGACGAGTGTGGGGACATGTAAAAGTAGTATTATCAATTATTTATTTTAATTTCAGTTCTCCGGCCAGGATTGAGATTTCTTATACATGTAATTGGAATTACCCAGATTTGAGATAAAATCAAATTACAGAGATTTATTAATACCCAAGTCCGTATTTCCAATAGCAGAACAAATTTAAGATTTGAATTCTGTTAGTAAGTAAGTCTAATTACCAATGTACGACCAATTTTAATAAAGATCATTTAGATTTAAGATTAAAGAATGTATACAAGTGTAATAATTAACATATCGAATTTAAAAAATAATTATAAAATTTATAACTTTATTACATAATCTGTTTAAATAAAAAAAATATATTGGAATTTGGAATTCTGAAATTTTGGTTGACAAATGTTTTTGGCGGCTCGGTTGAGAAGCGTGTTATTTATTTTTGTATTATATATGTTATTTTTGTTTTATATATGTTAAAAGTTATTGTTTTGGTTACTTCTTAATTTGGTGTCCTAATATTGATAATTTTATATTAAAAATGGATAGTAATATAGATAATAAGTAATCTTTCATCCCATAAATCGTTGACGTTTAATTACGTGTTGACTATTATTGAATTTGTTTGTTTATTCTGAGATACTTGAAGTAAAATAATAAATTTATTAAAGAATTATGAGACCGGATTTTACGAATAAGGCACGAGTGCCTATCTAAAAGCAAAATCGTGATAAGTGTGTATTATGAATTCCATACAAAATATATAGGACAAAAAATAGGAATTAATTCTATAATTAAGAATTATATTAATTTATTTTTTTATAGGACAGGCAAAGCATACGAGCGTGTGGGTCACGTTATGGTAAGTGATCACCGCCGCCACGGCCCCGTGTAACACCGCTATAGGACTTTTAAGGTGGGATTAAGCGCGCTTTTAAGCGACCTGGAAACACTGCCGCAGGTAGGCCGTTCCACAGTTATGTGGCACGTGGAAGGAAATTCCTACAAAACCGCACAGTAGTAGAACGCCACGTATCCAGATGGTAGGGATGGTATTTTAGTCTGTTACGTACTTTGCAGTTGGAAAATTCAGCGGCAGGAACCTGGTCAAATAGTTCTCCAGAACACTCCCCGTGATATATACGATATATGCAAATGGTTTAGGCTGATACTCGGGTGCACCAGCCCAGAGATGAGATCAGTACTCCATATGAGGCCGAAACTGGGCCCTATAAAAGGCCAAACGGTGTTTGGGCGTGAAGTACCGTCTCGCTCTGCCGATGACATCAAGATTTTTCGAGGCTAACTTGGCCTTGCTTAATAATTATATTCAAACCCCATTCCATAGCCTTTTTTTGTTTTCCGTTAATTCCATATTTCTCAGGAATTAATGGGTGACCATAGTGTAAATTATGTATTTATCTATGTACCTATGTGTTGTGCGTTCGTTTGTGAAACTTTTAAATTTATTATTTTCTAGTGGCCCGCTTGCGGCTTTGCTCACGCGAACTCATCATGATAGCCATTTCGTTCTTTCACCTGCTCGCGTTCTCGCTTAAAAAGCAGACTGCTATAATTCATACCGATTTAAACTAATAAAAAGCCTAAGAAATAACCCACCCAACAATATATATATATATATATATATATATATATATATATATAGCTTCACTTTTTATTCTAAATAGCATCCGTTCCGTATTGCGTGTTGGCTGGTGGAATCCAACGCCGCGTTATGACTTACTAAAGTAAAAAAATGAAGATAATTTAAATATCAAATTCACAACGATTTGATGCTGAGAAAGAAAGATGCTGGCCTACTGCGTCTCGATGGCCTCTTATTATTTCATAATACGATATACACGATAGTACGATGATCCCTAAAGTACGCACACGTCCCACCATCATAACATCACCACATTTCAAATGAATGTTTACGATAATAGACGTGTATAAATTTGATAAATTAAAAATATATTCATTATTACAAAATAATATTAAATTGAAAAAATAGTGTCTTCATTAAAATATAAGTAATGAGAAAATGATTATATAAATAAAACTTGAACAAATTATTATTTTGTTTAAAGTAGTCATTTTAAATAATTAATATAATAAATTTGATATATGACCCTATATTCAAAGCGTAATTCTTTTTGTAATAATTAATATCGCGTCGTAATTAAGCAATTATTGTAGTCACGATGATCATGATTCCGAAGCCCAAAAATATATCATAATAAAAAGTAATAGTATACATAATAAGAATAAAAAGTAGTGTATTAAAATCAACCACTAAATTTATTATATCGCTAAAATCGGACTCGGCGGAAAGCACAGTATGGGGCCAATAGCCCTTGATGATTCACTCTGCTACTCGTTAGCGGAGCGTGGGGCATTGTCGCTTTCTGAGCGGTATGAAATGACGTTTTTACATAAATTTAACATCGTTGTTATGTCAACTTAACGTTAGATCACAATATAGTAAGTTTAAAGTCATATGTACGTAAGTGACTGGGGAAAACTTGACATGACTGTTATGTCAATTAACATTTTGTTTTGTCAATTTGACTTAAGGTGTGTGTAATGATATGTCAAACTTATGTCACATGTATTTCGTAGTGTGAAATAATGATTCATATGTGATGGCAGTACATAAATCATGACATAGGATGACGTATTCTTACGTCGATGTGACGTAAATGTGTTCACTGGGTAGTTTGTATGATATATTTTAGAATTTTTGTGTTAAAATTCCATGTCATAATAATAACTTTATCAAAGTGGGAAAAACTGAGTATATCGAAATTATTTCCTACTTCCTTTTTAGTAGTATTTTTTAGTATTTTTAATTTAAGATAGTTTTGTAGAAGTTGTCGTACGCATTTGTACCTGGACTGGCAAGTTCCGTTCCGTCAGGACGGTCTCTTCCATCGTCACATATGCTATATATAGGATAAAACTTTAAATCAAACAGTTAAATATATTTTATTTGCTTTATTTATTTAAATATATCTTATAAGATTTATTTTTATATTAATAATATTTTGAATCTTATTATAAGTAAAAAATTATACATACACTGTATACATAGTTTTTATTAAAACTTAAAATATTATAATGATTTTCTTGAATATTACTTATTTTCATAATATTTTAGTAAATCATGGTCTCTCAATTGTTGCAAAGCCTTGTTTTCCCAATCAGTGTTGTTAACAGTTCGAGGGCTTGGATGTGATAAATATACCACCTAAAATGATCATCATTATAATTAGGAAAAAGAATCAATTTGCTAATGATTAAATAAATTAAGATATGCAATATATTGAAAATAAGTTCATATTAAAATAGGGTCAATAAAGAGGTCATATTGAATGATATATAATTAATTTATTTTATACCTTAATATTGTTTGAAGGCAAGTACTTTTTTAAAGCTTTGTGAGCTCTTGTTTCACAAAACTTTCCTATAGCTACTATAATTTCAACTTGGTAAAGTTTTAAAATTTGAATAAAAATAGGATCACAAATATCATACAATGATTCCATTTCAGAGACCTAAAATCAAAAATAATAATAAGCATTCAAGCAATATATTCATTTTTTTAGAATAAAACATATAAAGGCAGTAATATATTTTTAATTCATTACTTTAAAGTCCCCTGGTGTGAGATTGCAGCCATTACTTTTCATCCATTGCTGATTTAAGTAATTGTAAACAAAACTTGTTTTAAAAAAATTATTTGGTGTTCCACAAATATTTTTAAATAATCCCCAAAATCTTTTCCCACTTATCTGTAATTTTTTAATACAATTAACTTTGAATATAATATTTATATCAGCTAACACTTCATATAATCTAGAACTGACCTCAGTTCTAGTGCATTTAAATCCATTCACAGGTCGCTCTCTAATTTCATTGGGAGGCTTGTCAACAGGTCCTTCAATCTCTAACCAATTTTTAACTGCTGATACTTCCCCAAATGGTACCTTTTCATAAATATATATAAATTAAATTAGGTAGTTTGAGTTACTTTTTAAAATTGGTAAATACACAATTGTTTAGTAATAATACTAAAATAGAAATCATGTAAAGTCTACAAATCTAGACATCTTTAGAAATTTAAAAAAAATATTTGCAGCTTTAAAGTTAATTCACATAAATATTATAAAATAATATAGAAAGTTTACTTACAATTACGATATAATAAAAAAGTTAAGATGAAATTTTAGCATATTTTGTTAGAATTAAGTATTCTTACTAAACTAAAATGGATTTGCACATAATTGCATTAACTATATACCTACCCCAGTCTGCGACATTCCCCATGGTCCAGGATTCATTCCGAAGTATAAAATTTTTTTCTTCGTATTACAATACTTGTTCATATACATCCCAAAAGTATGCCTTGCGTATATACTAGGATTATAGACACATTTAACAGATGCAGGTAAATTAAAATCGGTGAGTTTTTGGTTAAGATCATCAATTAATTCAAGAGCATCATCAGAAATGTTGTACTTTGAATTATCTGAAGTTAATATAGAACTTGTCGTAAAGAAAGATGATTTTACTTCTAAATCCATTATTTACTATTTAATATTCTATATAAATATAGTATATATTATTCTAATGCATTCGAATGCAAAATTCCCATTTAAGTACAATATTTTATTATTATATGATAATTTCGTATTTTAAATATTTTGTAATAAGCGCAATACTACGTCATGACCTCCTATTGGTTGACAATGACATTACATTATTTGACATAAGAGAAAAACAAATAAGATCGCTGTCGTTATTTCATAGTAATGGCTTTTAGGCGTGTAGAAAGGAAGATGGACAGTTAGATATCAAGAAAGTAACACTGACAAATATAATACAAGGTTTCACGGTCAAAAATGAAAACCCTTCTTTGTTGAATTTCCATCTGCAAGAAAGGGTGACAATACAAATATACAATTAAAGCACCCTATTCATGCAGGTTGGTAAATATCCCCTAGAATCACTAACTTCTCGCCAGAAAAGCTTTTTGTTTTCTCGGAAGTGATTCGTTTATTTTTCATCTCTTTTTTTTCGGGCTTTTTATGCCTCATCTTTATCAGATGTTTCGTTAGGTGCTTTTATAACTTATCTGTCTTATATTTTTTCTTACTCAAGTTCTTATAGTATTGTTATGCTTTCTTCTTCTTACTATAATATCTTTTACGCGATCATTTCACTAATACCGGTTTTTTTGCTAAAATCTTTTTCAACACTATGCTTCAGTTGCTGGTTCAAAAATATAATGTTTGAGATTCTGATAGCCAGAAGGCTAGGTGGTATATTTTTAATCAGTGATCCAGTAGACCGGGAGGCTGATCGAAACCATACCTTTCATCTTATATGCGTAGGTAACGATCCAAAATTGAATAAAAATAAATCAGGCACTTGACTGTTTAGAGAAGGCATACTTGGACGATCTATTTCACATCTTAGTTGCTTGTTTTTTGGATGTTGAAATGTAAAAAAATGGAGATATATTGATATAATATAGATATTTATTTTGTTATTTTAATTTCGAAATACTTATTAATGCAGCACCTTTTTTAAGAAATTAAAATTTTGATAATAAAATTTGGTGTTTTGTATTGGTTACTAATGCACTTAGAAGTAGAATACCGACATTTCATAATAAGGGTAAGATATATCAGGTGATTCGACTTGTTTATAAAAAAAAAGTAAGTACTACATAATCATATATAAAGGCTTTGAAAAAGATAATTGATATATTGTAAGTTTATCGATATTAAATTTATATTATTCGTGAGTCAACTAGTCAGTAGTGATGAATCACAAGGTACTTTAGCTGTATATACAATAATATATATGATGAACAGTGAAGTGTCAACACCGAACAGAAAAGTCACTAAAGTGTAAACAAGTACAACGCATTGGGATTTTGATCTGAAGGCAGGACAGTCGCAAAATTTTAATACTTTTAAATTTTAATTCGAAGTAGTAGAGTATCTCATAAAGTTTATTTACACAAATATAAAACATGTAACGTCGCGTCTGCGTAAATTTTTTATAACTTATTTGATTTTAAAACACTGGTGATCATAATGAATTCTTCTTGTAAGGAAGATGCAATTCGTAAATGCATTGAAAAAACTTCGTTACCTATTGTATTTCGAAAATTTATTGATTGGCCTATATGTTATTGGAATAAAGAAAAATGGTCAACTGTATTCGGCGACCGCGAAATACCTTTTAGATGCCTCAAGAAAACTATTGTTTCTGATGAACCCTGTTGGGAAAGACGGTGTAATATTAAGAATATGACTTTCAATAATTTTCTTAGTAATTCGACGAGCAGTGAGGAATGGATGTATTTTGACTACAAATATTTACATCAGTGGTTTAATACTGATAATGAAATAATTAAGGTATGAATAAACTGACATGGTTTATGAATATTATTATGTGTGCTATTTTTTATATATTTTTCTTCATAGAATGTTTCATGGAAAGAATTTGGCTACCCTGATAAAGGAGCAACAGACTCAACTCTTTGGATAGGTAGTAAAGGAGCTCATACACCAGCTCACAAAGACACATATGGTTATAATATAGTGGCCCAAATTCATGGCAAGTGAGTTAATTATATGTAGCTACATCCATGTTGATTGTTTTAATATTTAAAAAAATGATAATATTTGTTTTCAGAAAGCGTTGGATTCTTTTTCCACCTGAGACGGGTGGTTTAAAACCAACTAGAGTTCCATATGAAGAATCCAGTGTATATAGTGAATTAAATTTTTATTGTCCTAGTAAATTAGATGATTTTATTGGTAAGCTTGAAATGTTATGTTAATGTAAAAATATAATATACCTCTATCTATAATAAATATCTTTGAAGTTTATTTCAGCTGCAGTTTATTTTAGATGTTTTATAACAGTTTTAATACAACAGTGTAATTTTAGTTCTTTTTGCATTTGATATTGTGTTATGTTAAGTTAAATGTTCAATTGCCTAAAAGGTAAATTGGATCTTTTTTTTTAGCTTCACACTTTTATCCTGCATAACAGGGTAGACAGAAAGTACCTAGTGTCAAGACACTCCATACTTTCTTTCCACCGAATTTGAGACATTGCGAATTGAGTGGTGGACCTTATTGCCACACTTTGTCTTACCAGAGCAAGGAAGTGAAAGTAATTTAAATATAATCACTCCCACAAGTGGCGATCGAACACACAACACAGTCTACAGTTACAGTCAGATGTTGTCCCACTGGGCCATGACTAGCCTTAATTAGACATCCATTATCATTGCATTTTAAAAAGCATGCATATAAATGTTTACATATTCTGGTAAGACAAATTCTACCATCTAGCTTGCAAATCATATTTAGTAAAAAAATAAAAATATAGTGATTTATCACTACTGTTTGTCTATTTTACCTTTATTAATATACATTTGGTTTACATGGCAGGATTAGCAGGTGCTCGAATGGTTGAATTGTCTGCGGGGGATGCTCTTGTAGTACCTCAAGGATGGTGGCATTATGTACAAAATATAGAAGATCTTAATATAACCTTCAATATTTGGCTTCCACATGTAATTATATAAACTTTTCTTATATGTAATATTCTATTTTTTATTAGATTTTGTCAATATTTCTTGTATTTACAATTTTAACTAGTTTTGATACTAATTATATTTTATTTTTTTAAGGAAAAGGATAGTTCTTCTCATGTATCAGAAGCTCTTATAAAAATATTTGTAGCTCAAATTTGTAAAGATCTGCCGCAAGAAACTGCTAAACTGCTGGTAAATCCCAATGAGGTAAGTCCGTTAAAATATATAATAAGAATTAAGCATGCCATTACTTTAACCATAGCTATTTGGGTGCATTTAGACTGCATCTGACTGTAAACACAGTGGTTGCAAATTTGTTTCTTGCCTGGAGTCAAGATTATATTTAAATTTTAATTGGTATCTCTGGTGCTAAGTTCAGTTTCTCGAATTCTCCCGTAAAAAAGAAAATCGAGGGTCTCATCACTAAGCTCTTTTTATAGAACCAACAATGTGGTGACAAACGTGAAGCTAAAAAAATTCTAATACATAGGCTTTTTTGAAAAAACGTATAAAAATTTGAACGCAGCGGGATTCGCACCCTCGCCTCTTGGATACCGTCCAAGCGCTCTTACCGCTAAGCCATACGTTCTATCAGCTGCGTTGAAATTCTTATACGTTTGTAACCACTTATTTATGTTGTTAGCATCTCTGTAGAGAGACTTTTACAAATTTCTACAAATTTCTACTACTTAAAGATTCTTAAGAAATAATCGTTTAATAAGAGGGATTGCTATATTATTTTAATATTTCCTTTTTTAAAGTGTTATTCCTTCCTTTTTTAATTTGAACGCAGCGGGATTCCGCGCCCCTTGGATAACCCCCGCTCTGACCAGTAAGCCATGCGTTCTACTACCAGCTGTGTTGAAGTAGCTGCGTAAATTTTTATACGATTTTTCAAAAACGTTTTCTAATCCTAAGTGTGGAATAACACTTTAAAAAAGTAAATATTAATATATAGGCTTTTTTATATTTTTACGCAGATTAGAGATCTAAGGACTAGAGAGGACTCTACTTAGAGAACTCATTAATTTTAAAGTGTTATTCCACGCTTAAACAACGCGCTCTGACCACTGAGACAGATGTCACATTGCATACGTTATGTTTCGGTATTTAAACTATTTTATTATTTAGGCTACTTATTTTTGATGTCTTGCCAAAGAATTATTTGTTAGAAATACCTAGAAGAAAAATCTACTTTAGATTGCAGAAATTTGTAAAAATCTCTATTCATGGGGATTTAAAGAAATCCTCTTTTAGTGTTCCTCTACATTCTACTGCTTCGCCTAAAACAGTTTCAATTTAAAAATATCAAATAAGTAGTGCCAGTGTCATTATGAACTATTTATTAATATTAGTGACTGATAGAAAGAAAGATTTTCAGCCGAAACGGAAACTGAACCTTCGACTCCGGTAGTTTTGGCCCTGTACACTATCCTGCCCAGTCTTAAAAGCTATAAAATATAAAAAGTTTTATTCAAACCCGCCCAGTATATTCAGAGATGGTATTCAAACAGACATTGCAAAAACAGTCAGAACAATTAAAGAATCATAAATTCTTATACTACATATTACTATTTTGTATCAGCCCAAATTATTCCTTAAAAATATTTATTGTATAGACTAAATTTTGCTTGTTTTTTATTTGGTATATATTAAAATCGACGATATTTCAGGATCGCGTGACCTTGTTATTTTTGATCCACGAGTAGAATTTATCTGAAAGAGGCGAAGCAACTCTTGACAATTTACAATTGTATAAAGTTTCGGTACGGTCTAATGTTCGGCTGTAACGTTAGATTTTTTTTGTCCGAAAGTGGCCAAAACCGACATTAAAGCAGAATTTTGGTTGCATATGAAAATTTTTGTTTAGAGTATATCTTTTAGTGATTGACAAATAAAATACTTTGGAGCATTAAATTTTTCAAAGTAAGTTTAGAAATACGGGATTCAAGTTACAATCAAAAGTAAAAGGAATTTCATCCTTACGTACAAATTTTATTACGACTATTGAAATATAAGCTTATATGGTCTAATATAAAAATACTGTACAAGTACTGGGCTTTATCCTGTAGTACGCAAAAGAAATAAAATAATCTCATTAAACATTGATTAAGGTAAAATATACATATACTTTAATAGGTAGTCGTTTAAAATAAGTACACGATTTAAAAAGGATATTCTTAATCTGGATGAATGACGATATTCTTGATTTGGATGAATGACCATTAAGCGATTTGCTCACCTATACAATTACAGGATGCATGACACAAGAACATAATGTTATATTGATTCACATCCTGAGAATCGCATTGACATCATCGCTAAGCGCTGAATATATTCTTATTACAAACCGACTATTCATAAATCGTTATATTTAAGATATATTTTGAATTTATAGTAGACAAATATAAATTGGTGAAATATACTTTAAATTTAATGAACGCATGTATGTATGTATGTATATAAGAAATGTTGATTATGTAATTTTGTTTATAGTATTTCTTTAACAATACGTTATAGATCAAAATATTTTCTCGTCGTCCTAGTTGTCGTTGCAAGGTCTTCAGTTTCGTAACATGAAAGTGTTGTACTGTCATTAGATTCATTTTCGTGTGCTAAATTTCAATTATCTGGAAGGCAAGAATTGGGCCTAAATGTAGTTGCAAAATTTTCTCAAAGTCATAGATAGTCACAGGTTAAAATTTCAAAATATTAATTATTTCCTTAAAACACTATGTTTCCGGTTCTTATGTAACTAAAATATGTTATTTAAATATACATAAATAAAAATAACCTTAATAGAAATAAAAGATATACCTATTTTATTTAAATCTATAATTACTTTACACAAGAAAACTTAACGATTACAACTTAACATTACATACAAAAATTACGATGCTAAATGCTAAATAACTACTAATGAACTAACTTAAGTACTTATATCTAATTTTTGGACGCCAGGAGAGTTTTTTTAATTGTAGTAGATGGTAGCTGTTATATTATTATCAGAAAAGGGAACTCTGCCAAAACCAAACCACGGCTATTCACATGTATGTTCAGTAGTAGCGAGCCACTGAGCATAAAGGACATTTCGATAGGCTACAGCAATACAAAAATATAAATTATGACAATGAACTAACCAGAACATACAAGATAGTTACTAAGTTCTTTTAATTTAAATATAAAATTTACCCCTATCTCAAAAAGATGTCTTTAAATAAATATTTAACTGATCTGTTGGACCCAGTTTATAGAAATTCACCATTACGTCTTAGTATTTCTAATTGTCCAACAAACGGTCACAATGTTCTATATCGATCAAATAAATCCTGTATCGCGTGACATCACGTTTTTATATCATCGTTAATTTCTATTCATTTTTCTACTACCCACATGTCACACATATGTTCTATGATTTTAACGAATAAATGATAAAAATTTATTTTTATAAACTAAAGTATAAGAATGCTTTAATCTAAACAATATAGGATTTGAACTCGGGTAAGAATGTTTCAAGTTGTACGGCCGGCCGCTGCGCTGTCAAGTGTCGCAAGTGTATATTGAAAAAATGAAATCACTAAAAATCGTAATAACTAAACTAAATTTAATTTCAGTTTTAAAATTTTCCGCGTGATGTATATATATCTCAATTTTGTAGAGATTAGAGTATAGTTATTTGTATGATTTATCGGTCATGGTGAATATAGGAGTATATTGTGTTAGCAAATATCAGGATATCAAAGAATTAAAAATTATACGAAACCCCAGTCACAATTATAAATAGATTTGTTTGCAATTATTATTTTTACATCTATTATTAGCTACGTTGCATATATTGCCAACTCGATCGTTATGTTTGCAATGTCGACCTATTAATCACTTTATAATTGATTTGGCATTTAATCTGGGATATGAAGAAAATTAATACATAACTTGGAGATGAGTGGTGCTGCTTGATTTCTTCTATAAGATTTTTGTTAACTGTAATGTATGTATTTGTTCGGGTGAAATCTTGCAAATCGATTTTGAAGCGTTTATTTTCAATATATATGTTTGGATGATGCAATTATATATAGTAATTAGTACTGTTGTTAATACAATAAAACCATCCGCAACAAAATGGTCGAATATATATTTTTGTATAACGCTAAGTGGGCAATAAGAATATGAAATGCAAGGGCTCTTAGAATCCAATATAATAATTTTTTTAATTAATTTACTAAATTTAATTTTATAATAATTAATATTTTCAGGACGATCTCTCTGACACACCACTGGCTGTTCTCTTTCTTCAATTAGACACAGTATTGAAAGCTTATTTGGACAAGAAGCGTAAAATACGACGATTAAAACGACAAAGAACCACAGAGGAGCATACACAAGACAGTAACGAGGAAATCGATATAAAACCCGTTTTAGATGGAAATAAGTTCGAAATAGTACCTACTATAAATAACAATGATCTTATTGATATTATAAAAGGGAATTTAAAGGAATTCGCTAGTGACGTACCTCTTGACGAAGACGAAGGTGATGGTGTCACGAGTAGTCTATGTTTAACAAAAGCTGTTATTGATGCGTTCTGTCAAAACAACGTGATTGATCTCCTCAAGCACAATCTTGTTACTAAACTCAATTAGTTTTTTTTTTTGGTACTAAGTAAATTATATTTTATATTTAATTGGACAGGGACAGAGTCAGGGAAAATTATTTAAATAAGAATAAATTTCTGTTGTTATTTAAGACAAAATGTCAGTTTTTATTTATAATTTAATTTTTATATTATTAAATTGGACTATACAGAGCAAGTGATTACTTATACATATTACGTCATATAATAAATAAAAAGCTTTCTAAACATTTCTCATCGTTACTTTAAATTATTATTTATTTCGATGTTACTTAATGAGACTGTATTTTAAATACAATTCTTTAATATCGTCATTCATAACACGAACTAGGTTTATCTATTAAAATAAATGGCGTGTAGTATTGTTTATTAAAGTATTCAATTTTGTGCCTTAGTCACCACCTATTTAATATGATATTTTAAAATGAATATTTTTATAATAATTTACAAAAGACAAATTTGATTTTATATCGACGTTTTTAGCTAAAAAAGAAAAACAATTCACTATTAATAATCTTAATAAGATATGTATTATTATTATTAAATTATATTATTATAACTATTTTCTATATTAATTTCAGGAAATTGCTAAATGTCCTATTGTATGTCGAAAATATTATGAAAATCCTTAATAGCTGAAAATGTCGATAGAAAACAGTAACTTTAGTATTTTTAAAATACTGTAAATTGCAATACATTTAATATATTTACTATATATACGTATAATGTTTTATTATTTAATGATTAATGAGAATGGCGCAGTGGGACAGAGTCTGACTATAAACGCCATTGGTGGTCGGTTTGACAGTTCCTCCGAGAGAATGATAGTATTTAAAATTCATTTGGTTGTCGACGAATAACGAAGTTGAGTAGTCAAGTCGATTTTGAATAATAACTGGTTTTTACCGTTTCTTACCAAAATCTAAACATATTATATTCTGAATTATAAATATTTTAATTTTAATTCAATTTGTTATTAAAAATAATATTTTTGTTTTCTTTAGACTACTATACAATTATTTTATATATATTTTAAAAATCAAATCGTATTTTTTTATAGAATATTTCTTTATTAAGTAGTTTAAACAAAACAAATACATTATTTTTAATATCCGTTTATTACGCAAAAATTTTGAGATTATTAAATAATAAACAATTTACGTTAAACATTTTTGAATAATAAATAATTTAGCTTCAATTTTTCTTTATTTTCTGTGGTTGAGACTTAATGTATGTTCTGTAGTAGAAGTCACTAAATAGGATGACTATGAAAAGATCTTGTGGTATCATGAGGTAGGCAGGCTCGCGTGGGAACGAGCACTCTGGCGCTATTGCTAACGCTACGAGGTGACACAGCAGCACTGTGAACTGCAACTACAAATAAAACTATGTTTAAAACTGTATTAAATTTTATAATTGATACTATAAAAATCTAAGTTATATATTTTAAAGTTTAAATACCGCAGTATTTCCAATACAATGTGTCGTTAAACTTTATCAACTTTTATATGAAACCAATTAACCGCTATTAAGTTAGCAAAAAATGAGATTTACGTCAATCTCTATTAGCTCATTAGCTCTATGTCATGTTAAGCATTGCTTTAGGCATTACTTTAGCCCTTTTTTGTTATGATTTTTTTTAACAACATAGAAATCACGTCTTATCTTGGGCGAAGCATATCTTAATTGCACTTCGAGGTCAATTCAAAGATGTAAGAACCTTACACAGTATTAGCACAGTAACATAGTAAAGATTCAAATAAAATCAATTAATGTTTTTAATCAAAATTGGCTATATTACAAGTACTTTGAAATCATTTGGCTGGCGAAAACCTCAATAGTCTTTTAAAATATAATTTTACAACTGATTTGCCTCCCGAGTGAGCGTCAATAGCACATAATTTCACATATCAATAAAATTCCACATATTAGTATAGTGTACTTAATGGAATAATTTGATTTAATAAAAAAATACTTTTCAAATTGTTCATGTGATAGGTTTGTAATTATTAGTGGAATTACATTATATTATTACATGAATGGTATGGGATATAATCAATTTATATACCCCTTGAAAGCGAATAATAGGTACAATTAGATTATTTTTATTCATTGAATTTATACCGTGTAAAGAAGTAATATTCTAAATATTATGTTAATAATCTTTTCTCATTAAAAAGTAACATGTGTGACAAACTTACAATTTGTAACTGAGTGACATGTTTTTTCCACCACATTTGCTTGTATTTTTCGTCCCATGTTGTAATCAAGTAGTATGAATACATAACTATATGGACGAATGAGTTGACTAACAATATCGATGTCGTATGACCACCTGTAAGTTATGATAAATATACATATATCTGCAATACTTTAATTTAAATAAATGGGTAAATATTTAGAGAGTAGTGTGTTAAAAATGAATGTGTTTTTTTATTAATTAATTTACAAAATACTTAAGTCAGAAATCACAATAAAACGACCCCGGTCAAATTTCCTTATCACTGAATATTATAACATAACATGTAAAAAAATGAATGAGAGAACTAGAGTACCGAGGGACTGCCGTCTGATTATAAACGTGACGACGGGAATAATATTTCGCTTTGTTTCACCAAATGAGATACATTGTGTCATTGAATGTATGGTCATGACGTCTTAGCAGTGTTGTTATATTTTTGATAGACATTGTTTTTCCGCATAATGTATCATATTTATATAATATGTTGGGGTACCGCAACACGGTAAACGCAGTTAGTTGTAATGTTTATCTGCTTTCATATAAATATATATAAATACTATATTTATTACGTCATGCCTTGGCTCATGATACGTCACGTGGTTAGGAACCATTTATTGTTGTGTTCGAATGAAGCCCAAGATGTTTTAGAGATTTACAGGTAGCAGTGTTAAGAAATTTCGTTTGCAACATATAATATAATAAATTTATATAATAATAAACTTATATAATAATAAATTTATATAATTAGCCATCGGAAGGTAATCCTTCATTATATATTTGCTATCTACTCTATATGTATTTATTTGCCATCAGATAGGGTTTTTAATATTTGTAATATCATTCATTAGCTTTCCATTGACATCACGCACGGCTGGTCCAAAGAAAAACCGAAGGTGCGTCCTATCTTTCTCTCATTTATGGACTATTAAAGGTAATCATAGTAAGGTAAAAGATAGCCAGGTCCCGCCCCACCGCCAACCGTGAATTTCGACCGACCATGTTTCTTATACCCTTGGTATTGAACTCTCCGAAACGTAATGGATCAGTTAACGTATATGATACACCTTACAATGCTTTTACAAACGATCAATTATTAGTTATCTGTTACAATAGTTTATTTTAAGATAGATTTGTGAAGCTGATTGGATTGTGAAATCCTTATAAGCCGTGAGTTGGTTTGTGAGACCAATATAAGTTAATGATATGTCGATTGGCCTGCTAGACCAATATGACTTGTCGGTTCGCATATCAGTTCAGACGCAGACCGCCATCAGTTATCACATAATGCGTTATATCAATAAACAAGGCGCTAAACTAATCGTCGAACACCATTACGTACAGCAGCATTCCATGAAGTAATAGAACAGCACTCCTTGCAAGGACACCACTAAAATATACTTCGAAACGCGTGAGTCACATAATCCAGCACCATTAATCCTGCACCAGGGGTGTAAAACGACATAGAAACAGATTATATCAATGCCCGACGCAGTACAAGTATCGCATGCTCACCGAACCCCGACGGTTGCGTGCGTGTCGCAAGTTATATCAACGTCCGACGCCGTACAAGCATTGCGTATGCAACGCGAGACAGCATCAGTCATGATACAACCGACCAACATCTCCGTAGCAGTTCAAGCTGATTATATCAGCCTCAGTTGCGCCCAGTGACATTGGTTTAAGCCATAAGCTCGCCGACCATCGAAAGTCAGTGTGTCTCTATCACATAGATCCACTATATGTATAAAGCCATGTATCATATTTATTTTACACGCGGTACGAGTTTTTCAGCTCATCATATATGTTTGTATATTAGTACATAAGCGCCACCGTCGCATGCTTCCTCTATGCTACGCAACTATTTTGACATTCAGGAGGGTGTAACCTGATATCTCTTTAAGCATTAAATGAATAAATCTATGGCGGACGAATCGGCCCGATGACACACGACGTTGTTGACGTCGACCAGATCGGCCGCCCTATTATATGCACAACTACAACTTCCTCTATTACACGGACACAATCTGTTTATTACATACTATATGAATAGTTTAATAATTTTATTATTGTCGATTTATTATATATTATTGTTTTGTGTACAATAAATATGTATATTAGATTTAAATATTAAATCATATTTATATTTCAATATGTACATAAGTACATACCGTTATACAGTGAGGAAAAGATCATAAAAAGTATACAAGAGGTTCGGCGAGGATTGAAAAATAAATAGCTAATTGCCAGGTTATACTCACCCGGAACCCATTTTACTACCGACCAAGCAACTATCACCATTCCAAAATGGTGATACACATGAAGAAAAGATACTTGATTCTGTTTTTTCCTTAGCACAAAGAATATCTGAAATTTCAATAAAAAATCAATTCATTTTCAAAATATGTTTAAATGGTTTTGTTTAAATTTTTAGCGACTTTTATTATAAAATTTACTAAGATGCGTTGGTAAAGGGCTCTCAATAATAGGTTTTATAAGGTAAATTAAAATAAAATGAAAATATAAACGGGCTGAAGGCAGCTAGACTTGAAATGGGTGTTTTGGTTCGGGGTTTCACGATTTCCCTCCTGAACCTTGTATATGATAGCGAAATTAACCTTCGTATTCTAGCTTGTTCGATTGTTAGTTCCTGAAACCTGCATACTCACTTGCGTACTTAATAATCGTTGGAGTTTAAACAGCTCCTTATTATATCTGTATATGCATGAGTATAATAAGGCTGAGAAACTACTTATAAAAAAACTGTAGAAGTGTCAATTCTGTACATTGAAAATATTAAAAATTAAGTAGCAAATAAACAGCAAAGGTCCTAGGGTCTTATTAGGTACTAGCGACCCACTCGCGGTCAATAATACACACTCGGTATAACTTTTCTCTGCCTGTTCGTTCTTGCACCCATCACGCTAAAAATGATTTTGCCATAGTAATAGCTTAAAGTCTGCTGATACATATAGTACAGTTTTTATCGTGATGTAATTATAGAAAAAACACCTAAAGGATCAAATTACCTAATATATTGAAAATTAGTTGATATATTTGAGTGATTTAGATGTTAATGACTTAGAGACTTAGAGCTTTGATGCGTGAAGTATCATATATGATAATCGCGTGTACAGTCGAACGGTATCCTACTGCACCACGATAGCCTTATCAAGAATCATAAACTAACCCTTAATAACAATAACCATCTTACTGAGATCATCTTAATTAAATAATAGAGTCACAATTAAAAAAAGATATAGTTGCAATGCAAAATTTAATTATTTAAAATAAATTTCACTTTATATTACATGTCATATATAAAGCTTAGCCGCCTCCGCTGACTACAAGTATACGCTTAGATATTTAAAACTACGCGACAGATTTTAACGTGGCTTTCATTAATAGTTTGGATATTATGAATAGAATTAAAATGTTGCTAAATGTTTATAATGTAGGAGAATTCTCTCTTACATCATAAACTCGTAAGAGAACGAAATAATGAAGAACGAAACCGCGAATTGGACTCTAACACAAAAATAAACCTGATAAACCGTGAACAGTTCAATCCAAATTTCATATTATGCTATAAATTTACAGCATACCGTTAAAAAATTCCATTGCGGATGACGTAACATATGACAAACAAAAGAGCTGCATAAATGTTTGTGTTTTAATGTATATACTTTACAAAAAGAATAATTGTTGTGATGCCCAGTATGTTGAAATATAATTATACCAAGTTTCATTTTAATCGTTCTGGTAGTTTTCTCGTAATTCTTAAAACAAACAAACAGAGGCAAACAGGACAATAATTTTATTTAATAATAATTTTACTTTTTATTAGCTACTTAATTTTTAATATCCCACCCATAAACGTACAGAATTGATACTTCTACAGTTTTATTATAAGTAGTTTCTCAGCCTGGAAGTATTAGGTGACTGCTGTCATATATCTAATTAGGCCAAGACTGTAATTTAAATGAATATGGCTATCAAAATTATAAGATAAACATGTATTTAAAATTATATTGCGTATTTGCTTATTCTAAAAATAAATATTCATATAGTTACATTTGTTGTTAATTACTAAAGCAACACAATTACACGACACATAGTAATTTGTTTATTAAATAACGAAATTAAATGAAACTTGACAGAAAATATATAAGAAATATAAAAATCAAAATAATAAAAAGACTTTAGACAGCCAATGTCTAAAGTTTTTTTTTATTATTTAGATTTTTGTGTAGTAGTAGTTTTAGATTTAATAGTCGGTACTAAATCAATTAATGTTAGTACACTTTTGTGGTTGGTTACAGGCAGGCCCTGTGATAACTGTTTTATGTGAAGTTATTAAAGAAGGGTCTTATTAGAAAGTGGGCCTTGTTAGGTTTACTTTCTTATGTATACGAGAATTACTTCTTTTTAAGATACTGGATGCAGTTAATTATATAAATTATAATTGCTATGTAATGTTTACATACACATATTATGATGAAGATGTTATTTGTATACATACCGTATCCAAAAGATCGATCAATTTTATAATGAAGTAGAAATAACACACTTTCCATGCAAATTCCATTGCAAAGGGTCCGTCGTCAACAGGCTGACATATTAATTTGTAGTGATTTAACCAACCCAATTTTAGTCCCTGTAAAATAATATATTGATAATATGTATATCGGCAATATGTAACCAATATTTTGGTTTGTTGGAAAATGCACACTAACATTTCTTAGTTAATTTTCGAACCATTGTTTCCGTTTTGCGTTATAGGAAATAAATTAATAACTTTATAACAAATAGTTTAATATTTAATAATATTAAGAAACAGCTTACTATGATATTAATTTCGAATATTTTTCTTTTTACGTTTAAAATATTTTCTTTTTGTATTGTATGAATACTTTAAAAAATCAATAATCAAAAATTATACTTTAAAAAATCATCATGACGTTTAATACATTCTTACGAGCAATGCAATTCATCACTAATTAATTAAAGCGTCATGTAGCGATGTCAATTAGTTATATGATGTCGGTTTATTCATCTTTATGTCTATTGCTAGGTCGTCAAAGATAAAAATAGGTTTACCTATTTCTTTTTTACTTACCCGCTTATTCTTAAATATAGCAGGCTACTTAGAGAGAATCTAGTCCTACAGCACACTGAATAATTCACTTTATTTTACTTTAGTAAGTGAAATTCATTTTAAATATAGACATATGGAAATTGAATTAGCTCAATCGAAGACTGAGAAGTGGGTCAAATCGAAGTTACAAGACCTCATATACACACTAAATAACACGACACGTTAAATTAAAGCTTGTTAAAATACATACCTGGTATAGAACGTATGTGCAACATGCAACCTGGACTGCATTATACATGGCGATGAACTTGCGGAGGTCGAAAGGTGGGCGATTACGCATGTAATTTGGAAGCCATTTAAGTACTATTATTATATAAAGCAATAGAATAAAAAGTCCAGGCCAGGGAGTGCGCATCAATGGCCAGTTTTCAGTCCTATGATCTGAAATATATTTTAAAATAATTAAGTCGAAAGATTTTTTAAAATCTTTATACTTCTTTTTTAAATCTTTATAACTTAAAGTTTGTGAACTAGACATGTATAAGATGTAGTTGATAAATAGACTACATCTATGCGTAGTATAGGAAGTATTTTAGGCAAATATTTTATTAAATTTGTGATCAAGTATATAATTAGTAATTACTAATTGTTATAAAGAATCAATTTAAACACTAGTACTAGACAATGAACCTAATAAGTTGAGACTTTTTTTAGTTTTATTGTCAATTTTTTTTACTTCAATGCTTTGATATGATGATTTTTAATTTTTACTTCATCAATTTTATTCAGTATTAGCTGTGCCCCCGACTTTATTTAGTCAAAAGCGGTTATTTTAATATTACAAGCAGACACTCCAAATTTAATTATTTGTGTAATTATGCAACGATATTAGAGCGCCTTCAAAAAATATCTCACCCGCAATCTCGTCATTCAAATAATAATAAAGATTTAATGCCCCTTTCAGTACTACAGCCATATTTACACCTTAATTATAAATGAAAAACATGAATTATCACAGTTAAAAATAGGCACGTTTGTTTCAGAACACGTCCTCCTTTTAAGGTGAGTGAAATTTAACTGAATAATAGATTATGTTCTTTAATTACGTTAATCATATTCGTATGTTATACGAATGCTGTACTGTACTGAAGTCTCATAGGGAAGTCTCATAGGGAATACAAAATAAGCTAAGCCCGCCATATTGGATCCGCTTCTTAAAAGCCCCATTTTAATAACTTCCCATATTTAATACAAAATCTAAAACAGACAGCAATAAGCCGTTACCTAATATCCAAACATAAGGTATACATTGCCACTTTTTAACGTTTGTATGTGGAACCTCAAAATCCGCGGACTTGGCTCAATTTATAAATACTGAATTCAATTTTTGTGATTTTTCGATATAAAGCTAATCATTGTTTATTTATTTAATTAGTTATAATAATTTTAGAATATTTTTAGGGTGTGTATGGACATGAAATGAAACTATTGCTTTATTATCTCTATTCTGTTTGGTTTGTTTGTACAAATTAGATAAAACATAATTTAAATGCTCACGTTGTCGGTTCTTAATAGGAGCCGGGAGCGGGTCTTGTTAAGATACTCCTAACAAGGCCCGCCCGTAAGTTTAGTATAAGTATTATATTATTATATACTTCATTATTATACTTTATTTTTATTAGAGCATAAAAAGAAGTTGTGCTTAATTTTTGGGGGGAAAAAAATAAACACATTAACAACATAAAAATACTAAAATGATTTACTTAATGACTATGGTGAATTAAAATGGTATTTGAAAACGATCGGAACTTTAAATTTTTAGAAATCTTTCAACCCAAATTCTGAATTTGTGCACAAACCTGGCCTCAAAGCTCAAACTAAAAAAAACGTAGAACTGATAATAACTGATGAAATATTCTAAGAAAATAATAAGAATTCTAATAGAGATACTAAAAACTATAAATTAGTCCGGCTTGTAATATAGTTAGGAAATAAAAAATGCGGCAATGTAAATAATGTCCCCCGAGTGGGTTCGAACCTACTACCGGTGGCGATTACAGTCACACGCTGTCACACTGCGCGACGTCCGGCTTCCTGAGGTACTTTTTTTATTGAGTCGTGTATAATCTATCCAATATTGTTTATTATTTTGATTTACATAATTGTTTTATTTTTTCCTCAGGTTTAATTTAATGCTTAGTTATTTGATAAACAAATTACTAAGAATAATAAGGTCATTTTGTTACCGAACAAAAAATGAATACGCAATGTAATTGCACATGTATTCTTATCTTATAATTTTCATATGCTGTCATATACCTAACAAATCCCTTTTTGTTTATCGTGAGGAAATTGCATTACGGATACCTTCCCGTGGCACTCTTGGCACTCTACACGTGTACAGTCGTCGGCTCGAGGCGCTAGGACGAGGCCGACGTAGTCTTCAACAGTTTCACTGCACCCCGATCGCCTCTATTTTTTTTATTTGATTTTAGTTTCACGCTTTTATTCCGCGTAGCAGGGTAGACAGAAAGTACCTAGTATCAAGATACTCTATACTTCGCTTTATGCCGAATTCGAGTCATTGCGTGTTGAGTGCGCAACGAGTTGCATTTAAAATTTTAATACATATAAGCTTATTTTGCTATTTTGCAATGCAAAATGATCGGTGAAAGATCAATTCTTTTGACTGTCAATACAACTGTGTGTGTCGGATATTATTTTTGGAAAAGATATTAAATGTTAACTAATGTGAAAAACGGAATATAACCTTAAACGACGTATGGTCACGTATACACAATTTACCCAGGCCCGACATGAACGAGACTAATCATACTTCTTTGATAATTATTTTGTTACAAAAATAGGTAATTGTTAAATTCAAATCAGCGACTAAAATAAAAATGTATTACTTTTTATTTCTTTAATCCTCAAAATGAAAAAGCATTATACGTATATTCCACCGACCTTAAGCTCTATAGAAAGATCCTTATGATCGTCGTGGTTAGATTGTTATCAGTCAAAACAAAAAACAAACAGGAAAACTAATCGTAATACAAATGAACAAGTCCAGTAGCAAAATAGTATTGAATGAAATAAATACGTACCTTTCAGTGGGACAGCGCCTGATTGTAAATGGGATTGATTGTCGGTTCGTACCCCACTCGGGGGGTGATTATATTTAAATTATTTTCATTTCCTCGCTCTGATAAGACAAAGTGATCAAATCTTAGATCCGGTGGAAAGCGAAGTACGGAGTGTCTTGATACAAGGTAATTCCTGTCTACCCTAAGCAGGATAAAGCACTAGCTAGCTCTGTCACAAAAAGTGAAAAACAAAAAGTGAAAGTTCACAAACCTGACTTGTATTATAATTTGTTATCAAAAAACTATTTATTGTTTGAAAAAAACTGTTGCCAAGGTAAAAATTCTTTGTATCAATTATTGGTAATAAGTTACCAAATTGTACGTTACTAGCGGCTCGCTCGCGGCTTCGCCTACGTAACCTCACACCTATAGCTGTTTCATTTATTCATCTGCCTGTGTTCTCACTAAATTCGCAGACTTTACCAAACTTTATAATTTTATCAAATTACAAATCTTAAGTCTTAGAATTAACACACCATTCAACCCACTTTAAAGTTAAAATATAAACAGACCTACAACTAATTTTAGAATAATAGAGTAGGTAAGTCAATTATATACATAAAATATTTAAGAAAAACTATATGGGTTAATATATTCAGTGAATAACAACACTCGGTAGAATTTTTGTTTCTCTCGTCCACATGTTATTTCCCTCATCAACATTTCATATCATAGTCCACATCTGATTTCACTACTTCAAACGGTCCACATTTCATCTTATCCACACATGACATCATGTTCCACATGTGATTTCACTCATCTACATATAACATCACGGTCCACATGTACTTTTACCCATCCACATATGACATCATGTCCCACATGTGTTTTCTCTCATGCACACATGATATAATGGTCCACATGTGATTTTACTCATCCACACATGATATAATAGTCCACATGTGACATCATTCATCCACATATGATAACATGATCCACATATGATTTCACCCATACACATATGACATCATGGTTCACATGTGATTTCACTCATCCACATGTGACATCATGGTCCACATGTGATTTCACTCATTCACACATGACATTATGATCCACATGTTATTTTACTCGTCCACATATGATATCATGGTCCACATGTGATATCACCCATCTACATATGACATATGGTGTTTTAGCATCATTGTCAATATTACTTTTAGCTAATATATTTAATGTAGAGATGCACATTTTGTTTTAATAAATTATAGTGTTAAGGAAAAGAAATTTCGACCCCATTCTATTAAACATATTAAGTACATACATACAAGTGGTTAAGTACATACAAGACATATATGGTGATTATTATGCGTTGCGTTACATTAAATTAATAATTTATATTATTATACACCATATTAAACACCTTTTTTATAAAAATCAAGTGTTGCAGGGTGACGTACATATATTTAACGCTTCGAGTGAGTCTATTGAATATAAACACCAAAATATATGAGTTTAATTATAAATTATATATATGGTTTAATTTACGTAACACGTATTCTTATTACAATGTGGTACTTTATTATATGAATATAGAACCATTAAAATATATATAAAGCTCATTCGAAGTGGTCTCCACTGGCTGCAATACAGTTCTTTAAGTATTAAGGCCAGTTATGGTATGTAGCGGGCACTCTTTCTATAAGAAAATTATTACCGACACTTACGATCGGGGACTCGGTACAGGATATTCGGGACTCTGGTTTGGCGCGTTTGCCGGTTAGGGTGACCCAGTCGTTTGCAGTGGATGGCGAGGTTCGAATAAGCGTCCTTCATTCGTACGGAGCTTACAGAAGGATCTACACAAAATTCCGGCTAGTGGCGACCGACGAGGAGCACCGTGAGGTTTTAGTGAGTAAACGTGGTGGCCTATATCTGCCAATCTGGATTCCCATATAATCTGTCGCAAGTCCCCAATCGGATAGGTATCTGTAACGTTTAAAAAAAGACTTTCCTCATTCGTTTCGCTGCTTGTTTCGCTAGCACCACTGTCTCTCAGAAGGTTCCGATCGCGCCTCATGACTTCTCATAAGCCACCATGGCCTCTAGCACGACTGACAGGGAATCGTTGTCTCCGAACAGACTGTGACTCCTACGTCATCTTTTATAATATGCGACATGGTTCAAGGTCATCTCTCGCGATAAAAATTTTTGCTTTCGAATAGGTTTTCATAGAATTATTTTTCTTACTGCCGTGAACGCATTTTCACGGTACGGCGACGGCAAAATATTTTTCTGTCACAAACAGAAGATGTTTTATAGTATCTATCAATACCTGAGGTTTTAAAGTTTGTACTTGGCTCTGTACCTACTTTATTTAATGCAACCGGTTCTTTTTAATATACCACATTACACATTTTAATATCACAAAATACTTTACAATATATTGCCGCAATAATAAGAAACAACAGATTTAAATTTCAAAAGTCACATTTTGTTTATTTTTAATTGTAACAGCTTTTATAGCCAGACTAATTATATAAATAATTAAATAATAAGGAGAAAAAGCAATGCTATTGATCTAGTTGATTTGAATTTATTATAAGGTGTCACGTCGTTATTTAATAAATATATATTACAAACCTTTTTGAAAATTTCTTTTCAAAATTATGAATTGATCAGCATAAAAAATTGTTAGTACTTTTTTCGATAAATTGGCAGTATTGCATTTAGACAAAGTCATCTAAATGACAGTTTAGGTTATGTTGTAGATCTTGTCTATCAGCAGACCGCGGCAAATATTGAAATAATAAAAGTAATAAATAAGTAAAAAAAAAACTAAAAAGAACACATCTTTTTTTATCTAGTTAGCCTTGCCGTTCTTACAAGCATATAAGGTACATGCAACGAGAGTCACAGCAGGACTATGGAAAAAAGGAGGCAAATGACCAGAAGGGCCACCTGATGGTAAGTGGTCACCTTTGTAACATTAGGGTTGTGGATGCGTTACCAGCCTTGGGATGGAAGTGAAAGCATATAGTGTAATGGCCTCGGAAGCCAGAACTGTCGGAACAACTACATTTTGCGGTAAAGGCTGGATGGGAATAGGAAAAGCTGGCTTACATGACATTGAACTGGAACACTATCAAATATTTGGAGATTTGTTTTTGTTATAGTAGTGGTCGCGAGCCAGTCGGAGGACTTTAACCTCCTACCACCAAAATACTGGGATACTCGTCTCTTACGGGATATTACCCAGGAGCGGAGGGAAATTGTATTCTATCCCACCCCTTAACGGAAAAAATTTCAACCCTCGTGATGTTTTAGCCCTCGCAAGACGAAGACCTAGAATGTTTAGTTCCTAAGTTCATATTGTTCAAGAAAAATAGGTTTGGGCATATTTTACGTTTTTTTTCATTGACTAACAATTTCTAAATGTTTTATTTCTATAATCTTAAAAGGTTACATTAGGGGCTGTGACAAGGACGAGGGAGGGGTCAAAAGGTCATGTGACGTAATTTATGTATGGCCTTTTCTTGAATGAACATGAAGATTTTTATAAGCTTTAGGGAGTCGCTGTTGCTACTAAAAGCAAGATTTAAAACTTTAATTGGGAAAGCACATGTTATAAATATAAAGCACACGGTGCCTTATTATGAATTTCTCGACAGTTTCGGCAAAATGTTTCTTTTAGCGACCAATTGAAAAGCGTCGTATATTATTACAATGCATTAAAATAATTAATAAAAACGCAGTCTTTCATCAGTATGGACGGCAAAAAATATGGCGGTACCAAGTTCACAGGGTCAACTAGAAAATAAGTACCAATTACACATATAATAAATTTGTGTTGTAAAATATTTATTTTTCAGTATTTAAAAGCTTTACACGAAAGTAGGACGCGTCTTGATATAAAAAGTGAAATCTTTTTTAATTTTTTAATTATTTTATTCCACTCATTGTCGAAAACTAAGACGTGAATATGGCAGCTATATGGAAAGGGGCTGTGAATTTATATTATTTTCTGAATGAGCACATTGCGGGTAAGGTCGCTTTGAAGTCTCTTCTATATGTAAAGTGAAATACGTACATACAAAACATGTCATATTATTCCGATAAAAAAAATTTCATCATTCAAAATATTCACTAAAATTATACAAAATTATAGACATCTGCTTTTGCATTTATTTAATTATTATTTATAAAATTTTTTTTAAGCATTTTTGCTTTAAAATTGTAAACATTTTATAAAATTGTTAACATTAACAAAGTACATTCCATTATTATATAAAAAGATTATAAAAATAATCTTTCGATTTATTTTTGTAAAATTGTTTATGTATCTTTTATAATTATTTTAGATCACAGGACTGAAAATTGGCCTTTGATGCGCACTCCGTGGCCTGGACTTGCTATTTTGTTTCTTTACTTAATGTTAGTACTTAAATGGCTTCCAAATTACATGAAAAACCGCCCACCTCTCGACCTTCGCAAATACATCGCCATATATAATATAGTCCAAATTGCATGTTGTGCATATGCTGTTTATCAGGTATTTCTTGTGATCAATCCGTGAATCTAGTACATACTTAATTTTTATTAGTAGGTATATGCAGATATACTTACAACATTTATACAATTTCTGTCAGCCACGTGTAACAGCGGGGTAGTGCTCGACTGCCTACCTGATGGCTGATTCATATCTCTACCTTTGGGGATGTCTTATACTATAAAATAATTGAGAAACTAGCTAACACGCACGCAAGAAGCAACGTTTCGAAAACATAAGCGGAAAGTAAAAAGAGAAGTGTCGTAACACTAGGTTCTCTATGTGTATCCTACTATGACTGAAAAGAGGCGTGAAATTAAACAAATGTAAACATTACCCACACCCAATAGATAAATCTATAAATATAAAAAAACCAGCCTCATATGGCTTTGTCGGTAATAGCAGAGTAGTAGGAAATAATGCAATGTCTAGACACTCTGTTGCCAGCTTTCCACCCAAAATCAATCCAATCGATTATTCATTTAATTTTAAGAATGTAGATTGAAACGAAATTTTTTTCAAATGTTGTCAGTAAAAATGCAAAAAATTTAATGCTAACTCGTAATACTGACTCGTTCAGGCTGCTAGGTAATTTATTTTCTATTGAAAAGGTCCCTCTTTTGTGGAGGCCCTGGGACAGTTTCCCCTATGACCCACCTCCCCCCCTCCTTAAATCTGGCCTTGCCTAGATGACTCTTTACATGGTTAGAGGCCAATATATAATACACAACTGATCGCGATTAAAGTGAGGCGCCACTGCGCTACTAAGAATACTTCTAAATGAACAGAAGTAAAAGTAGTAATAAATTTACTAAAATATTTCATATACTTAAAATATGATACTTGCGTGTAGATAATTAAAATACAGCTGCATACAGTATACTTGTTTATACCTAATTTACTATGTTTCAGAGTCTTGCATTGGGTTGGTTAAAGCGCTATAAACTATTATGTCAGCCTGTTGACGATGGACCCTTAGCAATGGAATTTGCGTGGAAAGTGTGTTATTTCTACTTTGTTATCAAATTGATCGATCTTTTGGATACGGTATGCTTACGAATAACTCTTTTTTTACTTTGAAACTAACTAGACACATAGAGAGAGTTTTGATTTCGGGTAGTAGAAACTCAAAAGAGGATTGTTGGACATTTAATATCTGACTAAATTGTGTAAATTTCTACATTCTACACCAATAGGGCAAAATAGATTTTGGAAGATTTTTTGAACGTGTGATGTGTTTTTGAAGAATTTTTATGTTTAGGCTTTTCATAATAAATTGAAAAAGGAAATAATTTACTTGTAGGAAATATTTTTGACAAAACGTATAAATTTTTTAACGGTCAGAGCGCTTGGACGGTTTCCAAGTAGCGCAGGTTCTGAGTCCCGCTGCGTTCAAATTTTTATACGTTTCTTCAGAAATGTTTTCTAATCCTAAGTCTTGAATAACACTTTAAAAATAGTAAGCTACTTGGGGAAACTTTTTAAAATAAAATACTGATTAACTTCAATAGTTCTTACTTAAACCAAATTTTATGCGAGCAACCCGCGGGCAAACACCTATCTTATTATAAGTAGATGTAAATGTTTTTTAAATAACATTTACCATTATTACATTGGTCCATAATAAAGTCTTGAAAGTGAAGGACATAATCACTGACTGAAGAAGAAAGGAAGAAGAAATTACAATATAGTTATCAGGAGGAAAACCTAATGGTTTTACTCAATATACTAAACTAGATATGCGTATAATTATGCCTTACTGTGTCTTAAAATTGCAGATATTCTTTGTTCTAAGAAAAAAACAGAATCAAGTAACATTTCTTCATGTTTATCACCATTTTGGAATGGTAATGGTTGCTTGGTCACAAGTAAAGTGGCTTCCAGGTTAGTATTATATGATATTAGATTAATAACTAATTAATCTCCAATATTTTGTAATTATAAAAGTTTTTCTTGCTTTGAGCTGCTTATTGTAGCTTCATGCTTATTTCCGCAGAATGGGTAGAGAGCACCTAGTGCCAAGAAACTCCGTTTGCCACTTTCCACCCGTAATCGAGGCTTGACGAATGACGCTCTACAATGGCAACAATAATGAAAAAAAATATTATCACACCGAGTGTGTAGCGAACCCACAGTCATTGCGTTTACGGTCACCCGCTTCATCACGGCGCCTACCTATAAGATGTAGTGTATTTTATATTATTATTATTTTCAGGTGGTCACACCTCTCTTATAGTGTTGATAAACTCATTCGTCCATATAATTATGTATTCGTACTACTTGATTACAACATGGAATGATAAATACAAGCAATACCTGTGGTGGAAAAAACATGTCACTCAATTGCAATTCGTAAGTTTGTTGGTCTATGTTTATTATAAGTTACACTTTTAGTGACAATAAAATGTAAAATAAAAGGTTTTGAAAACCCTCACACCTGCTTGTCGTTGTAAACGAAATACTTACCTAATATTTATTATTTTTGATTGAAATTAAATATAAGTTTATTAAAATTTCCTTTAACATTACATTAGAACTGAGAGTCTTAAATTTATAATTATCAAATAGTTTTTATAATATATTCATTACTTAAAACTAGGCTAATTAGATTAACCTATTTCTTAAGAAATCTAATTTTCATTGGTAAGATTTGCGTGTTTCAATTTTTAAAATATATTGAATATTGTGTACACTGCACATGCGACGGCTATGTTTAATTACGAGTAGTTTCTCCGGTTTAGTTACACAACTAAATTCTCTTGTATTTTATTTCTTGCCTTCACAAAATATCTAAAACAAAAAGGGCATTGCAATGTTTCTTTCTTAAATTTATACTTTTTATTTTTATAAATTTGTTTTATTTGTAGATACAATTCACACTTCTGATGTTTCACTTCATGGCGCTAGCATTGGCGCCAGAGTGCCCATTTCCGCGGGAACCTGCATATCTTTTACTACCACCAAATATTCTATTAGTCGCCCTATTCGCCAACTTCTACTACAAGGCGTATATC
Source organism: Dryadula phaetusa (assembly GCA_032432895.1). Lineage (NCBI taxonomy): Eukaryota > Metazoa > Arthropoda > Insecta > Lepidoptera > Nymphalidae > Dryadula > Dryadula phaetusa. The sequence continues at coordinate 1,516,650 of JAOYRS010000059.1, forward strand.
AAGTCTAAACCACAAAGAGTAAAAACAAATTAGTTATTATTTAGGCATGCTTAGACGTTAATTATTTATTTATGCAAAATTGCAACATAATAATTATTTTAAAAAGTATAACTCTGGTAACACAAGCGCAATGTGGAGACATTCGAGAGGAAGGCAGTCAACGGATTGTCTTGCCATTAGATCATCTGATTATTCTGCTATGCGGGATAGAATTATTAATTGTGAATTAATTTCTTTGATAATATAATTAATAAGCATAATGTAAATTCCTTTTTGTATATAATACATAATTATAATATATTTACATGAGGACTTGGTTTATTTTATTTGCCCCACCGTACTTGATAATTGTTTTTCTTTCTAGTAAGTAAAACTATAAAAATTTTCACCATTATGGTGCACTGAAACTGTTCAATCTAAAAATAAATATTGAGAATGGAGTATTTTAAAGTTTTACTTTACTTTCTACCTAGACTTACGTTAAAATAAATAAAATGAAATGTATACTACATATATTTAATTTGGGCTAGTTTATGATTATTCTAATTATTCTTTGGTATTCTCTTATCGTTTTATCATCATGCTTGCATATTATGATACGCCCAGATTTAGGTACATAAACATTTTATACATGTAAAATTTCTTTTTTCTATTAAACCTTTTCTTTACTTGGAAACTATTTATCTTATATTTAAATTTGATGCCATGTATTTTATAATTAATCAATGACTTAACAAAATTAAATAAATTTGGATCTTTAAAAAACTCTAGTTTGCTTTAAAGTCGATCAGACTAAATTTCCAATAATTTAAAATATCATCTTAATAATTTTTGCTAAGATGGTATTTCCTGAAATTATTTATAGTTCTGCATCAAATGTTCCAGATATGTAGTTTTTATATTTCAATAGACAAACAGACTAACAGTTTAAAATATCATATATTTATAATTATATTATATCATTCTATTTTCGTAAATGTCTTCGGTGTACAGGTACATTTTATACTACACAATATTCGAATTGAATTTTCAGTCAAATTGTTTAAAAACAAAATGTAATTGAAATCTTTTTGTTTTAATAACCTCTTATCGGACGCCTACTTCATATAAATAACATACCCTCCAAGTTATAGATTTCTACAATCAGGCTTTTTAGCTTTGAGTTGTCAGTGGTTCATGACTTAGATTTTATATGTATAGGATTTGCAAATTGAAGGACTGTAGAGTTAATAGAAAATAAAATGTAATAGTTGAAAAAAATACATTTCAGTTATTAAGAGATTAAACCAGTTAATATTTATTAATTTTAATTAAAATACAAATATATAATTCACAATATGTGACAATTAGCTTTCTGACTTACAAATAATGTAGTAGTAAGTTATATTTATGTTATTTAATTATTTTTTGAATGGATATTCAGAATGCCTTATAACATCGCCGAAAAATAGAAAATCACATATTCTTCCATCCTCGCCGCGGTCCAGGGATGTTAGTTCTTGCATTTCCTTTTCGCTTAACTCAAAGTCCCATAGCGAGATGTTCTGAAATTAAATTATCCATAAGTTTTATAATTATATTATATCATTCTATTTTCGTAAATGTCTTCGGTGTACAGGTACATTTTATACTACACAATATTCGAATTGAATTTTCAGTCAAATTGTTTAAAAACAAAATGTAATTGAAATCTTTTTGTTTTAATAACCTCTTATCGGACGCCTACTTCATATAAATAACATACCCTCCAAGTTATAGATTTCTACAATCAGGCTTTTTAGCTTTGAGTTGTCAGTGGTTCATGACTTAGATTTTATATGTATAGGATTTGCAAATTGAAGGACTGTAGAGTTAATAGAAAATAAAATGTAATAGTTGAAAAAAATACATTTCAGTTATTAAGAGATTAAACCAGTTAATATTTATTAATTTTAATTAAAATACAAATATATAATTCACAATATGTGACAATTAGCTTTCTGACTTACAAATAATGTAGTAGTAAGTTATATTTATGTTATTTAATTATTTTTTGAATGGATATTCAGAATGCCTTATAACATCGCCGAAAAATAGAAAATCACATATTCTTCCATCCTCGCCGCGGTCCAGGGATGTTAGTTCTTGCATTTCCTTTTCGCTTAACTCAAAGTCCCATAGCGAGATGTTCTGAAATTAAATTATCCATAAGTTTTAGGAACAAAACATGGATGTGTAAAATATTTATTTTTATACATCTGGTGATGGTAATCGAAATTCTATAAAAGAATTTGTATGATATTTGAAACAAACCCAAAAATCTTTATATTTTTTTAGATTTTCATTCACTTTGAATGTTTATTTTATTAAAATATGTAAGTGACGTTCAGTAAAATATATATTTAAACGATTTACGTTTGTCATGAATACAATAAGCGGAGGACACAGAGGTTGCAGAACTGTTATTAAATAGGCATTGTCTAAATGCATCGATGCGCGACTATAGAATATTCAATCTAATTAAATTCCCTTTTATGACTTAAATGTATATAACGAAAAATCATATTATTGTCCTTGCATTAATAGCCTTGACTTGCGCAAACTGTATATGATACTTATAACTTACTCAGTAGTATATTTTATACTGTATATAAACATATCGGTATTTATATTTATTGGAATAGACATTAGCACTTTATCCCAAAATATATACTAATTAAGTTATTAAGATCTATGATTTTCGCGATTTTTACACATTTTAAATGAAACTATTTTAAACAGATTAATCGTGTATATTTTGGTATTAGAAAATACATTTTTGGAAACCTGACGTTCCGAACAGCTTATATTAGTACCAGGTACATGTGAATCCCGAATGCCAAAATATACGGCATTAATCCGGTTAAAATATTTTCATTTAAAATTAGGTTTTTATTTTATCTACATATAAATATGTAAACAAATCCTTCGGTCTCATTTTAGATTAATTTGACGGACACCGATGTATGAATTTTTTGTACAGTTTCACAATTTATCCCACACGGCAATCGGACACAACTTAGTGTTCAGACATTCCGTTGACTATTTTCCATCCAAAATCTAGACATCGGGTACTGAGTGGCGAACGTCACGATTCTTACTAGAGCGAAGAAATGAAAATAAATTTTAGTCAATCGATTCTCCGAGTGCGAAACGAACCTACTTATTACCAATCGCGTTTACAGTTAGACAGTGTACTATTGCCCGCGTTGGCCTCTAAACGTGGTAGAGTGCAATAATAATAATAATAATACTTTATTGCACACCACACACATGAAAAAAACAAAGAAAAACATATTAAAATAAAAGGGTACAGCAGGCGGCCTTATCGCTATGAGCGATCTCTGCCAGGCAACTTTAAGGTGTAGGACAAACCAAGTCGGTAGGCGGTGTACTTGTTACATATATACTTATATAAATACATAATGAAATATGAATATATACATACACATATACATACACATACACATATACATACATACACATATACATATATATATACACATACATATATATATCTTAATACACATACATACATAGTTTAAATAAAAATTAGTATATATGGAATTAGTCACTTAAGTAATGTGCTTTCACCAGGGACTTAAAACTATTAAGAGTCTTAGCACTTCTTATATTGATGGGAAGGGAGTTCCAAAGTCGAGTAGCCTTGACTGTAAAGGAGTTAGAAAAAAAAGAAGTGGAATGAGGAGGGATTTTGAGGACTAGATTTTCACTGGATCGGAGAGAACGACAGTGTGAGTTGCCTAGGAACTGAAACTATTCTTTGAGGTAAAAGGGAGTTGAAGGATTAAAAAGCACACAATAAAGAAGATATGAGTATTCCTGCAGTCTTATAGGAAGAAACTTCAGTTTTTTTGCGGAAGTCGGAAATGTGGTCATATTTGCGGAGGCCAAATATAAACCTTATATATAGATTTTGGAGTCGCTCAAGTTTATTTAAATGCTCATCTCTGATGTCGAGATAGCAAATGTCGGCATAATCGAGAATTGGTAGTAAGAGGGTGTTTGCAAGCACAGTTTTTGTCGATATAGGCAGAATGTTTTGCAGTCTACGAAAAGAGGCAACTGCTCTAAAAAGCTTTCGACTGAGCTCGTTAATTTGAGACTCCCAGGACAAATATTGATCAAATGTAATCAAGAGTTTAACGTTTTGTGGGATTTGTCAAATGTCAAAGATGGTAAATTATGTACTATATTTGTTTTCGATATTAATTTGTGGCTGCTAATAATTATGGATTAACTTTAAGCAGGATTAATTGTCAGGCCATAATATTTACTCCATCTTGATATGCGAGCAAGGTCTTCATTAAGTAGGTAGAAATTTTTTTTTTATGAAAATTGAAAATAGGAGTGGAGACAACACGCCACCTTGTGGAACACCAGCATTAACAGTAGACCATTCGGAAAATGAGTCTTCTATATAAACGCGTCGCCGGCGGCCACACAAGTAACTTCGAAACCAGTCAACTACCTCAGGAGATACGTTAAGAGAAGTAAGAGTGGTAAGCAGAAAATCGTAGTCCACAGTATTAAACGCGTTGCTGAAATCCAGCAACGACATTACTGTGACCTTACGATCATCCATACCTTTTCTAATATCATCTGTTATTTTGACCAAGGCAGTTGTCGTACTATGACCGAAATGGAATCCGGATTGGAATGGGTTTAGTAAATTTTGGTTTAATAGAAACACGCTTAATTGGTGATGCACTAGTCGCTCTAGCACTTTGGACAAGATAGGAAGAATACATATAGGACGGTATTCGGAAAAGAAGGAGGGATTTATTTTTTTCGGTATAGGAATAATCTGACCATGTTTCCAGGAAGAAGCAAAAACAAAGGAGTTGATAGATGTGTTTAAAATAACCGTTAAGACAGGAGCTAGGATTTCAATGATGGGAATAATCATTTTACGACAGATGCAGTCCGATCCAACAGGGTTAGATTTTATGGCCATAATATTTCTCTTAACGTCACTTACGGAGAATTGACTAAATGAAAAACTGGGACGATCAGGAGTAGGAAGATAGAAGGTGAATTAGTCTATCATTTTTTGATGTATTGTCTACAGTAGCCGAAACAGAGAAGTGCTTATTAAGCTTATTTAGGTAGAAGTGCAGAAAGCCAATATTTTTCTTTATAATCTCTTACATACATTAAAATAATAAAATAAATATTACGCACACAAGCATATATGGTCGCTTAAAAAAGGTCGAGATCTCAGATTTTGGTAATCTTGTAATATGTTCCACCTACATGAGTGCTGAGCGCAGTTACAAAATATTTTTATTGTATAGTGAGTGGAGAGTGGACATGCACCCTTTCAAATACCGTAATCTACTATTAAAATGTGGCAAATAAATAAATAATTTATTGAAATAGAGTTATTATAAACTTTTTTGGTTATTGAGTAAACCAAATTTATATTTTTATTCTCAATATAAAAAGAATTTGTTTGAATTTTATAAATTGATTTTTTCAAACCTAGACCTTTTTAATTTTTTTGCCTTTTTATAAAAATAATTAACAGTATGTAGGTAATCCTCAAAGTTCTTGTTAAATGACTATTAAATCCATTCTGGATTTCGTTGTCATTTAGGGGCTTCATCAGAAATAGAGCTAAAGCGTAGCGCACTTTGCTGCGGCTGGCTGCAGTTTCGCTACCGCCGCATGGTATTTTTTCTACTCACGAGACAGATCACACACATTTCAAAGATAATTATGCTCTCAATAAAATGTTATCTTCATTTATTACAAGTAATGATTAATGTATTTTAATGCTTTTTGCTTAGTAAGCAGTTTTGTTGAAAATTACAGTTTCTGAATTTAAGATGTCGATAATCTTTACACTGGAGCAATGATCAAGATTTTATTATCGATAACGATATTGTAAAACACGCTAGTGTAGTAATGATCTAAAATATGAAATATAAAATATTTTAGTACCAGTGTCAAACATTTTCAATAATTTAATGAGGAAGAAAGGGTGCACTCTGCCACTCGCAACATCGCAACCTTATAACTCGCAAACTAATCGCTATACAATAAAAATACTTTGTAACTGAGCTTAGGACTCATATAGGTGTAGCATATTACAAGATTACCAATATCGAAAACTTCGACCTGTTTTACCCTTTCACATGGAACGCCCCAGATGTTTAACGTATAATTTTATAGTTGACAAATATTTAGTTAAAGGAACGTAACAGCCTAAGGTCATGTGCAATGCTAAATATAAAGCCATATGTATACATTTTATACTACCTGTTTAATTCTAACTGGATTAGTGCTCTTAGGAATTGCAGCCACTCCTTTTTGAAGCAAAAATCTTAGTAAGATTTGTGCCGGTGTCCGAGAATGGGTCTTAGCAATTTTGTCGACCTCGGGGAGTTCCAACAAATTTGGATATAAACGCCTGTAAAATAAATTAATATTTGATTATTGTAGGAATCGAGTGTGCATGTACCTTCTGGGTCCACCATCCGTAACCACAGCTTTTACCTAATTATAAGATGTTTAAAAAATACATTTCTGAATTTATTAACTAAAGTTATATATAACATAAATTACAATAAGAAATATAAATTTCCATTGATTTGAAATAATTGAAAATGATTTTTAATTCAATTATATACTTTATTAAGTATTTTACTTCCCCTTTCATTAGTTTTGATTTCAAATTATGTTCTCTAAAAGATTTCGTTTTAAGACACCATCACGTGGAACTACTTGTTTACACATGGATACGGGACGGTCATATCAAAAGTTAAATCCTGATTGGCTTGAACGAAAGGCGGCGTTAGTCTACGTATAAATATAAAAACATGATAACATTTTAAGTTTTTTTTTTATATAAAAAATTAAACGCAGCTGGATTTGAACTCGCCACTCTCGCAAACAAGCGCTCTAATCGCTAAGGCATGAGGTCAATGCATGACACGTAAATTTTTATACGTTATATAAAAATAATTTCTTATCTTAAGTATTTATAAACACTTTAAAAATATTGAAACATAAAAATATGTAATTTACCCGGTTTTTGCACTCAGGGCATCAGCAAGGGCTTTGGAACCTAAAGGCGAATATGCCACTACTGGTATTTCCAGTTTGTTTGCGGCTGCTATCAGAGGACCCTGTTGCATCAAAATATGCATTTCAACTTGCAAGCACGCTGGCTTTGCTATGGCGCTTAAACGTTTAATTTGTTCCTCGTTCATATTAGATACACCCACGTGTCGTACTCGTCCAGATTCCTTTAACTTGATGACAGCCTGAAAGTATTGAAATATATTTCATATAAGTAAATTATTTATCAAATCGTGATTGTTTGTCGGTATTTAGTTGAATGAAATATAAAGCTTTTAAATAACTTTGTACTACATTTAGATTGCATTTGTATATTATAGTGTGTTTGTATATAAAAAGTGAAGAAAATAATGATGTTCAAAAAATTTCTTAATTTAGACGAATTAGATATCTATCTACTAAAACCATTATTATATATTGTAAAAAAACATACTCAGCAGAGAGCAGCTGACTGTAAACGCGATTGGTTGTGGGTTCGATCCCCGCTCGAGCCAGTCATTATATTTAAATTATTTTCACTTCCTCGCTCTGGTAAAAACAAAGTTGCGGCGTTGAGTTCCACCACTCAACACGCAATGTCCCGATTTCGGTGAAATCTGACACCGCTGTTTCCTGACATATTTTTTTTAATTCTAGTATTATATATATTTACATTCTTATAAGAATTAGTATATTACGTCCTATCACGTCAAAAATCTCAAATAAACGATAAACTGGTTATATTTCGATACGATCAGACGTAAGGTGTTGTGTATTACGTATCCTAAGTGAAAAATATATTTACTATATAAAATTTATAATTGAAATGTCCTTGGAAAATTTTCCTTGGAAAATTTTTGTTCTCTGTTTTTTATTTTAACTGATCTTAGTAAGACTTACTACGTTTAATGTCTTATTAGCTTGCATTACTAAGCAAATCATTAAACGCATTTATTTGATATGAGTTTTTATTCGAGTTCAAACTATTTTCTATATTATTATAATAGTATTATGAATATGAGAATAATTCTCATAAAATAAAAATATTTTTTATTTGATTTACGTTTTTCTGGGTAAAAATTACATGAATTTTACTCGTAACACTTATTGTTAATATAAAAATGACACGTATAAATATATCACATAATCTCAAATATCGTTTATCTACAAATGTACGTACATATGTTGAGATTTAATGTCATATATAAATACAAATAAATAATTTTATTTATATTAAACTTTTGATTTATTATATTTAAATTTAATCCCTTAATTTTTTTGTTCTTGGATTGTTATTTTCGTTTTTCATTTTACTCACTGGTTATCATCATATGCTAAATTGTCAAAGTCGTTAGTATACAAATCTAAAATGTCGTCTTCTGAATAATGATATATATCATTTATAATAGAGTCGAGTTTATCAATTCAGACGTGGTTTTGTTTGGATCATTGTTTCTTTTAAAAAGAAAAGTATATAAAAATTGTTTCCACGTATTACGCATTACTGTTTTTACTATATTCGAGTAAAATTCAGCAACATTTTGTTTGGGATTTCTTTGCAAATAAATCATACTCATTAAAGAGGCATCTACATTGAGTGGAAAATTCGTAGTAGAATTTGTCTTTAGATCGATACTTTCATAGGAATTACTATTAGGACTTTTATTGTTATATGGTATTATAGACGCTTCCGCGCGATCGTCGCCTCCGCCGCAACATGGGCATAATAATTTCGGTAATAATCTAGAGCATATCGGCTTTTCCCCTTTTGGTGTCACAAATGAAAATGTCGACGTATGTGCAGTAATTTTAGTTACATTAGCGTCAATACTCTCTGTTTTCATGACATCAATCTCTTGATTTGCCACATCCGTGTGGGATGTAGGATTATTTAATTGTAAATTATCATTACAGCATCGTTTCGGTACTGGAGACCGATAAATCTTAGTCCACGAGAATTTGTCGTAACGTTCATTCTTTAAATTGTGATTTACAGAAAACTGTGACATTTGATCATGTTTAAATAATGGATTGTTGCGTGTGCATTTAGGATAACTGCATTCTTTGTAAATAGTGTCATTTCGGAATACTTCATTATTATTTTCTTTTAATATTTCATTTTTATCTTTTTCATTACTGGAATATTCACTGGTTATGATAAACGATACACCCATTGGAATTTTAAAGACAAAAAGATAAATGAGTGGAAGTAGGTATTTGTTATTTAAGACATTTATTTGACATTTTATTTTTCATTACAAGTAATATTGATGGCAGATTAAAAATAAATTAAGTAATTGTAAAATTAATAACCAATATTATAAATGTAACACAGCGCGATTTTGTTTGCCGAAAGACATTTTTTTATCAATAATGCATTGCAAATTATGAAAAGTAACATAATAAAAATAATATTAAAAAAGGTTGTTTCGACTTATCCTTTGCTATTTTATCTGTTCTTCTATCTTCTGATCATACAAATAAAGACTATAATATTTTTTTTACATCTTTTTATAATATTAAAAAAGTACATATTTACCCTTGTACTTGTATTATAATTTAAGGTATTTAAATATTTTATGATACTACTTACTTTCCATACAGCTTCGAGGTCTGTGTTATATTCAATTTTTATGGTACCATCCGGATTCTTTGGATGTAGCTCCCCCGGAACGTGCTCAAAACCAAACGGCACATGTATAAGGTAAAGATCAATATATTCCAAGTCCAACTCGCGAAAGGAGGCATTAAAATATTGTTCAACTAATTCGGGTTTATTACCTAAAATAAAAAAAAAACTGGAACTGCATTTTATGTTTTTTAAACTAATATTATGACATTATATAAAAAATATTCTTTCGCACCTCCAGGAGCAAGTTTTGTAACTACAAATAATTCTTTTCTTTTTTCTGGGTTACCACCGATCCAGCGATTGAGTGCGCGACCTAAAGCAGCTTCATTTTCATAAACGTGAGCCGAGTCGAAATGTCTATAACCTGCTGCTAGCGCTTCGTCCACAGATTTTTCCAAAACGTCTGGTGGTGCCTATAAAAACCGAATAATAATAAGCTTTAACACGACATATAGGTTAGCATTTATATGGTATAAATTATATTGACTATGTATTTATAATCTTTATGATAAAAACAGCTGTCAGTAACATTTTGGAAGAGGCATGTATTGTGATTTTGTATAGCTCCACTTAATAAGATGTTATTGTACCTGTAAGTACAGCAGACCAAAGATCAATAAAGCTACAGTAAACAAGCCTTGTACTCTTTGTACTCTTTTGTTAGGATTACTTTCGTGTTACGCTAGACCTGTTCAAGGTTGGAGTGTTGTCATTGATGCGTGTCAATTGTATTCGTTATCAACTACACATAGAATAACTAGCAAATTTAATTTATTTCGTACTTAGGTACTAGTTGACTTACATAGAATTAAATAACAGGAAACTGAAAAGAAATAGGTTCTTTGTATATAAGTGTGTTCAAAGATTTTCTTAGAATATCAAGTTATATCAAGCTACATTAAAATTGTACTGTACTGCATTGATAATATTACGGTTTGATAATAAATTAAAATAAAATTGATAGACTATATATATATGCTTAGATATATTCCAAAAGGTTACTTACCGCTGCTATGCTTATTGACGTTGATGGCAACAATAAATCTATGAGAAATATGATAATTCAAAACGTCATTAAATAACAATTATCAAAATGTAAATAGCATTTTAAAGTTATTTTTAATAAAAAAAAATCAATGACGAAAACACGTTAATATAATTTATTGACCTAACTAAAAAATTACGATTTATAATGTCGTTTCAAAATGTTTCTTCTGCGATTGTTATGCATGAACAATGTATAGAGCAGTGGTCCCATGAGAACGCATGTCCCGCGACTACTTCTAGAGCCCTATCCCCGTCGAGCGGCGACCACGATGACAGTGAAACCTATTCTTTTTGCAGCAGGAAATGTTCATGCTGTTCAAATTATCGTTACGTTTACGGATGTTGTGAGAAACCTTTGGCTATAGTTGATTCCACTTCAAAGCTTAACAAGTCAAAATGGAACTCCTTTAAAAGATATTTAAAACGTCGTATTAAATCGAAACGAAGTAATGTTAAAAAAGAAACTGTAGAGAAGAAGAACAATAGCTTGTTCGAAAACAAATCATAACATGTAACAAGTAACTGGTTTGTCGTTCCAGGTCATGGTAAAATGTGAATGTACCTATACTTAATTTTGTTCTTATATTAAACTATTAACTTTTGTCTTATCAGTATTAATACTATTTTTATTTTGAACAAACTCTTGGTTTTTATTTTGAAAATAAGGTCAAGTTAAACCGATCGAGGGGCAATGTCTGGTGATAAGTTTTGAGTATGCATTTGTGAGAAATATGTAAAATACAAATATTAAGTAATTAAGGTACATATCAAAGTTCCTATGCAAAATCATTTAAGCACTTAACTAGTCAACTTTAACTTTAAACCTTTTTAAATTATTTTTATACTGCTATGTCGATGAAAAAATATTCAAATGTAATTTTTTATCATACTATACAAAATATCACTTAGGCAAAGTCAATAAGATATTACAAAATACACAACCAACCAATCTATATATACAACCATATCTTAGCAACCTATATATACAACCATATCTTAGCATTTTTTCTCACGAAAGCTTTCACATAGGAAAGTTTTTAAAAATAGACATTGTTTTAAAAGAAAACATTTATTTTTATGGTTTAATTAAACAATTGGTTAATTAAACATGAGAAATTAAAATTTAATTATATTTTTTTGTATATTTTGTATTATATTAAAGTATGAGGTATAAGCAATTATAGATATATTTTCTATAATTTAAAGCTTTAATTAGAATTAATAAAGATCCACAGCACAGTTTTCACGATAAAATAATACAATAACCAGACACCTTGTTATTAAACTTTTTTTTCATCACCATTTCATATATTATATCTTGTATTTATTGACATGACAAATTCATAATATTATTAAAATTATTTTTTATCTATTTGTTATAGAAATACACATTCATATTAGTAAATATATAAACCACCTAAGTCTATAAGTATGCGAGATTCAAAAGATAACCTTGTTTAAATGAAAACAGGTGAATCTCCTTTCCGAAGGTGAAATAACATGGATGTCACCTATACGTATATTTTGAATTATTTGCAATTTTTCAATATATAAATTACATTTGTTCATCTGAATACTTGAACTTTAAAATATTGTTATAGGTATGATTTCATAAACACTTACTATTAATAGAACATTGTATAAGTGTAATTATTAATAATTACCTGCCAGGTACCAAAGCCAATTCGCGGCATGCGATCTCCATCTTCTAATTCGAAATACTCTGGTATAACCATATTAATATTCTCTTCACTGGCTAAATCAAAATAAACTATATCTTGAAGTGATTAATTTGATATATTATTTAATAAAAAAAGCAAAGAGATGTGCAAAACTATTAGCTGTGGTGCGCCCGACAGTCTTCGTCGACGACTGAGGTTAGTTGATTGTAGTCTGTAGTAAGCTCGTATTGAGGTTTTGTAATACTTAACGAAGTAACTGGTACTGCTTGATTTTAATATTTTTTCCCATTATTAAGGTTGAGGTTTAATCAGCACATTGGTGATTAGGTAGTTTGCATAGATATTTGTAGCATTAATTAGCTGAAATATTCGTTTATTTTTCTGTCGAGGCCTATCCGGTTATGCATTAAAAATATATTAAACATTTATCATCGAAATTTAAATATGTCAATTAATTGATTAATTAAAATATTTTCGCGTTGGTAAATAAAACACAGATGTTTGCACAAAATTTTTACACAAATTCAGTATAAAGCGTGAAGCTACTTTTAAGTCCGAGTCCATGTCGACTTATCCACAAGCAATAAACATATTTAGTATTGTGTTAAAGCATCATGAAGTTTTATATTTAATGCCGCCAATCGTTTAAGTTTCACTTATGTCCTCTTTTATAGAAGACTCTTTTATAGAAGGAAGTATTTAGTTTAAATAGATAGAGGGACTCTATATTCTAAAAATGTGAAAATATTCTTGCTATACATTACGGATATGGGAAGACGTGACTATATTTTTTATATAACTGCAATACAGGCAACCATTTCTTCACGAAACGTATGTAAATATACAATCCACAAAAGTAAATTCTTGCTTTGATTTAAAATAATGTCGCGAGAAGATTTTAAAATAAAAAAATTAAATGTAACATAATTTTTAAATGCATATAAAGAAGGCAGTATTTGCTAAATAATTGGTAGTTACATTCTTTAGACATATCTAAATTTGTTCTATTACCAATTGCTTAATAACTTCCTTATTCAATTTACGTACTTCCTTTTAAATGTAGCTTTCGGTAATATAAAAAATCTACTTTACAAGGTCATAAATATCTTATTTTAACATATCTATTGAAAGAAATGTATGTGTTATCTAGTAATAACTAATTCTAAAGTGGACTTTCAGAGTCCACCAGGGACAAATTTGTGTAAAAACGATATTGATATGGTTGTAAATCTAATAGTCAAATTGGACAAAGGACACAGCGATTAAAAACGTTACAACCGACGTACGACGTACCGACGTACTTAAGTAGTGTTAATCATGAAACAGAAAACTAATAGCTAGTTTTTCTTTCTTGATCACATAAATATCATATTTGGTGTCGAAGAAAAACTAATTCTTGTAGAAAAAATTTTTTAGCAGGTGTATATATAAATTAGTTAGCGGTTAAAACCTATATATGTATAAACATGTGTATATATACATACTTTCCTGTAAGTATACACTTTCTTCATAATTTCAATTTAAATTGATTTAATACACCTTGGTTATAATCTTAACTTTGTTATATTAAATTTATTATTTCTTTAATTTATTCCAATGCGAAAACATACATGAATATTTAAAATGTGATGAAAAAAATATATGAATATTAATGTGTTTTTTGTTTACATTTTAAAAGTAGAAACAGATTGTTCATAGAATATTTAACATAAAATAAATCATACTTAAGTTTAGTTTTTTAGCCGAGTTGGCAATTTCGTGTGGAGATCAAACTCTTAACCACTTTTAACGTATAAATATAATTGTATAGTCAGGCAATGGCCTCGGAACTGGGACTATCCTCTATTCCTCTGGTAAAACAAAGGCTACGATTTTACCATTCGGCTTGTATGAAAAAAGATGAATAAGAAAAAAAGAAATATATTGTATAGTATATACACATATAATGTTTGCCGGGGCGAAAAGCCATCAAGCATTGTTTTATTCCGTTTCCCTATGAATTTCGGGAAATCCTCTCTGAGTGATCAAAAACACTCTCTTAAGGACCTATGTTCTAAATTTCAACTATCCATATAGTAATTTCGACTTTGCGTTGTCTCTCAGTATCACAAGCATTTAATACTTATATGTTAATTTAATAATTAAACAATAAACAATTTAGTTATTTCTCAAGATGATAGTTCTTCAGTTTAATTCAATTATAGTCATTACTATCTAAATAAATCACGACTTAGTATGAACAAAAAATGTACCTACAAACGATGTCAAATATTTAAACCACTAGCATCTCTATTTGTTATCTTTTATTGTTAGCATCTGCAATATTTAAGTACTCGTATACTACTCATTGTGGTTGACCAAGTGGTAGCAAGTATTTATTTGAAACGATTATATGGATTAACATCTACAGCTATTGTCAATCTTTTTTCTTTGTCGGGGCAGTTTGAATTAAATAATGTGCCACTTGAGGAACAAGCTGGCTTTATCTTGCAGATCTTCGTCCACTTCCAAATTACATTTGTTATTATAACGCAGTATTTAATTTATAACCAATGTCCTTCTTATAATTAAGTATTGGAAATGATTATATTTAAAATTAATTTTCATTTCTCTGTTCTAGTTATGTAATTAATTTAGTATGCACTACCACAATTTCGGGGTAAAGCAGTTAACGGAGTGTCTTGACACTAAGTTGTCTGACTAACCTGCTGTGTATCCTGCTAAAAATTATATAAATAAAATGATAATAAATATATCGAATAAACTCCTTAATCTTCATTTATTCGTAGTATTTGGTTCAAAAATTATAATACATAAATATATAGAAACATCGATTAGCTTAACTTTTTTTTCCATAAGATTCTAATATTATTTTAGAACTAATAACATTTTCAAAAGAACATCTAAATTAATGTAAAAAACACATCTGTTGCAAATTTCGACTAATCATATTGATTTTTTAATTAACAATCACAATCCTGTATCATATTACGCAACTTATAATACGCAAACAAAGGTAATAGTATACAAGTTACAAATTAATTTTCCCACATACCCTTAAAGTAATAACATCCTTTTGTTATGAACTATATCCATTTCTCATTCAATTTGGTTTTGTATGAATGAGCTTACGTCACAACACTCGTATGTCTATTGGTGCGTACAACCCGCTGATAAATACTCTGATAAATATCTTATTATCAATGGGGGACTTTTAAAGCAACCCCGGCGCTAAGGGCGTGGCTTAATAAACACACCCTCTGCCATGTAATATATTATAAAAATAACACGAAAGATGACCCATTTTCGATACAAGTAAAGTGTAGAGCACTCTCGTCAAAAGTAAACAAGTTTAGCATATAGAAATGAATGTTACACCAGTGCAATCTAGTGCTAAATGTGGTACATCTGATTTTAGTATAGAAAAAATTTTAAGTGAGGATTCTAAAAGCCCTGAAGTGAACAGCCAAGTTCCGAACTGGCTATGCTGCACACGTTACCAGCCGCCACGCCTTCCTCGTTAGTAATTTAATTTTCTACTTATTAAAACGTATGTAGGTAAATAAAAACAGATTAATTTGAACAAAAATATACTTAAAATATTTATTTATGGGATTTATATATAGGATCTGGATATATTTGTAAATTTGTAGAAAATTCGAAACTTAGCAACTAGCTTTACATTTTTTTTAAAAGATTTTCTTATAAAGAAAAATATTCTTTTTAAGAGAATCATAAAACTTCATGAAATATTTGCGAAAATAAATACTTTAATGTTAAATTTTAATTTGCAATGTTATATTTTCATATTCCACTGGACTACGTATTGTTACAACAGCTCACCAAACTATGATATCACAGTTTATCAATATAATTGTTTATCAATGTTGTGTAAATTGCATTTCTATATGTCTATTATTATTTTATAATATGTTTGATAAAATAATAATCGAATAGTATTTTGGTTTGCTCTATAATTTTAT
Organism: Dryadula phaetusa; assembly: GCA_032432895.1. Classification (NCBI taxonomy): domain Eukaryota; kingdom Metazoa; phylum Arthropoda; class Insecta; order Lepidoptera; family Nymphalidae; genus Dryadula; species Dryadula phaetusa. Next base: position 1,533,098 of record JAOYRS010000059.1, read on the forward strand.
TTCTTGTTGTTATTAGAACCTGAAATTATTTTGATAGTTTTTGGTGTTGAAACACCAAAAACGATATAGACTAGCTTAAATTACTGGAGTAATTACTAGAGTAATTTAAGCTAGCCTATAGTATCGTTTATGATTATTGTCTTTGTATGGACTTACCTACAATTACATACCTGCAACTTTGATATGTGTAACATGTTTGCTTATAATATATTATATTATTACTTTTTGACATACTCCTAGGTGCATCTAATGCCTGTAGAGCCCGCCGCTCTGGCCGACACGCGCGTGTGCCATTCACGAGTACTCAGGCGTCGGCGTTAGAGGCGGCATATGCGCGAGCACCTTACTTAGCTCCACCAGCATTACGCGCTCTGGCAGCAGCTCTACAATTAAGAGATGATCGGGTTAGAGGGACTTCCAATATTAACTATTAAGAAATAATTCAACTTTCATCGTTATTATAGTCTTTATTATGTAAAGTTTATTTATGTAAAATTGGTATTTATTAAAAAATAATCGTTTATAGGAAAATATTTTGATGAATACATAAGCTGTGCCAAGTTACTCTGTCTTGAACTTAGTGTCAGAATTCGAGACATTGTGTTTTGAATTCAAGAATTCTTCGCCACATTTTCCTTAGTAGACCTCGTGAAGAAAATAATTATAGTATAATCATTCTCCGAGTAGAAATCGAGTTAACAATCAATCGCGTTTACAGTCAGACGCTGTCCCACCGTGTCACCATAGGTTTAAAGTTATTTTAAATATTAAATAGACTTCATTTTTGAAAAAACATATAAAAATTTGAACGCAGCGGGATTCGAACCCGCGCCTCTTGGATACCGTCCAAGCGCTCTGACCGCTAAGCCATGCGTTCATACGTTTTTTCAAAAATGTTTTCTAATCCTAAGTGTGGAATAACACTTTAAAAATAGTAAATATTAAATAGACTTGATAAATAATTCATTTATATAACATCACTAAACCTAAAGATAATAATTTTTGAAGTATTTGTCATTTGTGTGTTTTGTAATCCAACAAAATGTACATAAACACGTAGCTATAATAATAAGTCATTATACCTACTTATGATTTTGTTATAGATAAAAATATGGTTTCAAAATAGAAGAGCACGAGAACGAAGAGAAAAGTCTGGTACTATTACACCACCTCGTGCAGTGGTATTACCATCAACTACGTCTCCACATAGAAGTATAGTGAACGGAGGATGGAATTCTCAAAGCGAAATATATTCCTTTGAAGGTCACTCACAATCAAGAGATGAGAGCGTTTTAAGCGTATTTAATAGTTCACACACGAGTTCTTTTTTAAGCAGTACTTCTGAAGAATCAAATGAGAGCAGATGTGAAACACCCTTAGATGTAGAAACAGTAGGTGATTGACGATAGTAAGATTTACTTTCAGATTGATTGTAATAAATTGTTTAAATAAACGGTAAAGCGGCATTATCTATCTATCTATCGATAGTCAGATTAGGTACATACTTATTTTCAGAAGATTAGGTGTCTACTTCTTGTTTAAAATTAAAAAAAAAACTACTCGATTCAATTAAAAATTTTACAAATGCGTTTATTCAACAAACCTCACGATAAATTGTTATTGGTAGAACTGAAAAGGATCATTTGCACAATTACAAATTTAATGTCGAATAATCATCAACTATTAGACAGATTTTTACTATACGTAGCTAAAAACCTTCGTAAGAAAGTTATCTTTTGAATGAAAAAATATCACATCGTAATCGGTTTAGCCATTTGAGGGCTATTATGCACAGACAGAGACACACACAGACATCGAAGTCCAACTTATAAACACGTATTTTTGAGGGTTAAAAATCATAATGTACAGAAGACGAAAAACTTGTAAAAGATATTCTTGTCACAAAAGATTATTTAGTTTTATCTTAATACATTTGTAGGTATATGTTGTTCTACGGAAATATTTCATGCTATTTACCTACCTATTTGTAATAATTATACATATCAAATTTAATATCACTTACTAAATAATCTTTGACAAATAAATATTTTAGCGACTAAGACCTATTAATGAAGTTTCGCAAATAGGATATATTAGAATTATGTTTATTTGTTGCTATAAAATAATGTGTATGACATCAGTCATGAAGTCGTGATTCATGCCTCTGTTGATAAAGCTTTCCATTGTTTGGATCTTTTTAACAAATATTGTAATATTCCAAAACTAAAATTATTGTATTATACCTGCCCGTGACTTCGTCCGCGTGGAATTTAACATCTCTAGATTTTGATAGTATAAATTACGGAGTGCGATGTACGGAGTTCCTTAACTTACTCTTTATTATAATATATCAGTTATTAAGCTATATCAAAATCCAGCCATTTTAGAGAACAGATAACTTCAAACAGAGAGAAGAAACGTAAAAAATATTATTTTAATATTACAAGAAGACAATCCAGACTGTATTTTTATTAAAACTTGGGAAATGTAAATGGTTGAGTACATTAGTACATTTAATAGTCTTGCAAGATGTAGAATCGGCAAACCTAATAAAAAATATTCTTATATGAGTACGCTAAAAGCTAAGCCATATAGATAAAAATAAAAAGTATATAAACATATTAAATTTCAAATTTACAACTTCGATTATTCTAAATTAAAAAATTAAACTAAAAAAAAGTAATTATATATTTACATGGTCTATACGATTGCAATAAAACACATACTTGTATAAAAACTGGTTTACTTCATGTCAATTTTAATGTATCTTAAATTACATTAATTTAATTTAATTCTTTAATTATGAATTAATTTTATTCTGGTGATTCCTTGCAATCTCCTTCCTCCATAAATTCTGTTGTTTTGCTTAAAATTTCGTAATGTGTCGTTTCTTCTCTTGATGGATTCGTTTCATCAACGCTGTACCTGTAAAGAATTGTAATATAATCAAAAAGTATTCTTAGAAGTCGGTAGGTAATAAATTCAACTACAGCATGTTTGGATATGCTATTAGGATTCCAGATTAGTTATTCTATATATAAAATAAATATGTTTGAAATAAGGTAAATTGTTATTCTCCACCAACCACTAAACTATAAGAAATACGGAAAAGTCCATAATAATTTTTTCGACAGGATACGCATTTTCTGATTTCATTTAAAATTTACAGATCTCGTCCATTCGACGATGAACTGTAGTGGTCAAAGTAAACTATAATAAATAAAAAAATGCCGCCGTAGTAAAATTCATTCTGTGGCTTTTCGTTGATATATAAAATAAAAAGATCTAGAAAACTTTGATGAAGAATTACAATCAGCTAACTGAACTATAAGATACATTTCAGAATACTTGTTAAATATCATGAATAATTTTCTTTAAAAAATAAAAATAATTGAAATCTGAGGACTGTGTCTGATAATTATAAATCTATCTATCCCTCAATGCAGGAAATATGTGAAGTATGCAAAATTAAAACTAGACGTCTGAAGGAACATTTTTATTGTCGCATAATTAATTACTAAGATCAGGCATACTACAATATATATAGTAATGGTAATTATGTTTATGATATTGTCATTTTCGTAATCTCCTTATTCCACTGAGAGATGTTAAAATCGGGGAGATTATGAAGCAATTTAGGGTGATTTAAAATATTAATTATATATTTGTTCCTCTGAAGACCAAGCCCGATTTAAAGGTAAATGTTATGTTTGCTTTAAGTCTTGATGCGTGGTTTGGATTTGAACCCATTTCTAATTTCAAGGTACACGGTCACATCACTAAGGCAGGGTAAGAAAATACTAAGATATGCCCGTTCTGTACTTTAAAATTTTATTATAACTATGAAAATTAAAGAAAGTCGTTGTTTAGACAACTTAAAATCGTTATATATCCTAACCTGAACTTGAGGTAAAAGTGAATAAAGGAACTTATACACCATTTTTGAATATGTATGGACGACAATTTGACGTAGTTCGTTATTTTTTATTCATTTCCGCCAAATGGCGTTTTACTGATTATGGGTTTGATATATTTTGATTAATCTTCAGCGACACTCGCAAGGCCGAGAAGAATCAGTTGTAATAAGAATCACCAAAATCAGTCTACGCGTTTGGTGTCTACATCCTCACAAAGTAACAAACATACATGCATACAGACTGATAAAATATATTTTTACCCTCCCAAGCCCCTCAGTCCAAGAATCAAGTGAAATTCTTGATTTTAGAAAAATAATTTGAGTATATTATTTTTATTGTAAAATAAATGAGTAATGCGGGAACATAATATATATTATATTTGTAAAGTAATCAATTATTTACAAAATACAGTGGAGCAATGCCCAAATATAAACACGACGTACGTGAGTTTGATCCTTATTCGTGAGAAGGATTATATTTATATATGATAATTATTTTTATTTCCTCGTTCTGATAATACAAAACGGTGTTAAGTTCTGCCAATCGACACATAATGCCTCGAATTCGTGTGTAAAGCAATGGACGGGCTAAAATAATATGCGGGATAAAGCATAAAGCTGGAATAAAATATACTTAGAGAGTTGCACGAGATATTCTCGTGATAGCGGACATAATCTACAATGCACCGCACACAGAGATATATAACATAATTCAGAGTGGGTTATCAATTATCTTTTGCTAGTGGCACAGTTGTCAAGTTGGCTTGGAGGCAATGGTTTATGTCCTTAATGGTTACGCATGTTACTCCATGAGCGACTGAAATACAATTCACAGCCAAAACGATATAGAGCGTACAGATGTTAGAAGCTACCATGTAGCATACAAATCTGTCTTGGTGTATAGGGTGAACACTAAGATACTATTTCCTACAATTTGTAAGAAGACGGATATATAAGACGATACTTAATTGAAATATGCATATATGTATTATATTAATATAACATAGAAAAACAATATGCCTACAAGTCTATCAGAGTTTACAGTTTTAGGTCATAAGTTGATGACCGCATAGATTTTATTGCTAAATTCCAATAAATAAAGTAATGTGTATGATAACTAAAATACATCTTTAATGTAAGTCAAAGGCAACCTAATCCTCCGCTCGCCGCTCTACTCAGAGATATAATGTATTGAGTGACGCAACTCAACGACGCTTATTGCCTTATCAACTCGTAGAAATAAAAATAAACACATTTTCCTGAGTGGAAATCGAATCCACAATCAGTCATATGTGCAATATTAGGTACGTGACCTAAATCAACACACTAAATAAACAGAAAAATGAGGAACGTACATAAACTTAATGAATACTATTTATTTCCTAGTAGTGTGTACTTTAGCCTACGTGGTCTTACTTTTCTATTTAATAAATCATAGGAAATGATTAATTATCTTAATAAATAATACAAAAACGTCTTAAAAACTACACTTACATAATTCAGTCTGGCGAATAAATGAAAATTATATATATATATATATATATATATATATATATATATATATATATATATATATATTAGCTTTTTAGCTGCAATGGTCTTACCCACAAGCTCTGAAGAAAGCAGAGGCCGAAGGATTGTGTGTGAGCGCGGTGAGACGCACACAACGCATGCGCGTAGCTTGCGCGAGTCGCTCCAGTACGCTTAGCACGCGCTGGCCCAATCCACGACGCCGCCCGCCCTCTTCTATCTGCACTTCGTAACTAAAGGCGACGGAAAGCAAATGTTACAATTACTTAGATACAATATTAATATTATTATATTAAAGGCCGTGGTGTAGTGTAGACAGCGTGTCACTGTAATCGCGGTCGGTTGTGGGTTCGATTCTCACTCGGGGGAACGATTATATTTGAAATATTTTCTTTTATTCTACATTTAAATAAAAATATTATGGTTTAAAAATGTTATCGCTCGAAGATGCTCTCTTGGCAACGTAATGGGTCTGACGCCCGCATGGTGAATCTATGGATCGCTAAGGACTTTTTCTCTCAGAAATAACATTGATTATTGTAAATAATCACTTTTACTATCAGACCGGTCGTGGCGCAGAGGGACTGCAAGCGCGATCGGTTGTGGGTTCGAATCCTACTGGTAAGACAAAGCGCGGCGTTGTGTTCTGCCACTCAATACGTAATATTTTAAAATCGGCGGAACACGGAGTACGGTAATACAACTTTGCTGTGTGGTAATACAAAAAATGCATACCATAAAATGCCTTTAACGCAAAATTGTACTTAAGAAATATTCCTATATATCTATAGCTCTACAATGTTTGAGTAGATAGAGTTATAGGTAGACTATACAAAGTATTTCAATATAGCCTTTTCAATTTCTAATATATGGTAACACCATGAACTGATATACTTAACAAGTGATTCTTTTCTGCGGCGCACTAATTCGAGATAAACACAATTTTAATTTTTTGTAATTGTTATAGTGTAGCAATAGAATCGTTGTCTACACAGCATTAAACAAGTGAGTGCATCGATAATGGATAATATGCTTGGTAGTGAGTGATAAAGTATCAAAAACACATAAATCATTTGAGGTCAATGAAACACTTTTTGTATTTTTAGAATTTCTTTGTTATCACTGATATGTGAAGTTGGAAAAAAATAAAAATTTAATGATGTTTGTCGGCATAAAATTATACAATTTCGAAATTGTGTAGTAAAAAGAAGGTAAAACAAGCTTAATGTTTTAAAAACAATTTCAATCGATTTATATATTATTAAACAACAATACATTTAGTAATAGGGTGTAGTGAAAGGTCGTGTGCTGATGGGTAGTGATTCCAGGGTGACGTCATTAGGGACAAGTGGCAAGTTTTGATGAGTCTCGGAGTGCATACACGATACATCGCAATCTGTGTCGAGCAACAGCGGGATGAGCGCGTGGCTGCTGTGGCTAGTGCTTTTGTGCGCGGCGGTAGCGCAAGCGGCAACGATACTGGCCGTCTTACCGACTAACACCAAAAGCCACTATGCTATGTATGGCAGGCTCATCGATGCCCTCGCTTGGAAAAATCACCAGTTGACAGTCATTACTCATTTCGCTATGGTACGTATTCAATAACAATTCAATTAAGTAAGCAGCACTATAACGTCAATCATATGCATTTCAGAATATTTTAAATTTTAATTATTGACTTTGTTAAATAAAAAAATTGACTAAAAAAATTAACAAAGTTTATTAAATATTTTCCTTTTCATGTTCATAAGTTACAGAGTCTAGAGTAGAGCGTCTTTGCCAAGCACAAAGTTTAAAAATATGTTTAAATATTAAATAATATGCAATATTTATATATTATAAAAATATTTTCCTAATTTTACTTAATATATTAATAATATATCTTCACTATTGCATTTTAAGCGATAGGAAGAGAATGCAGTGACACCATATTCTTCTCCCTTTGTATATTTTGCATACTTTCATATTTGTCATATAAACTCCTCATATATTTACTATCTAAAATAGTGTCTATCGATGCGATCAAAGCACAGTTAAGAAAATTTGACAATCGATGATGACGATGACGATGACAATGACGTAGTTTTACGGGTTTAGACAAAGCTCGACCGTTTATCTCGCCTCTTTTAACAACTAATGCACATTAGCAGTCATTTGAGATAAATGGATACAGTGATATGAAATAACTCTTTTGTATAATACGGTACTGTTTTTCGAAACACTTTAATGGTTACCATACCATTACATAGATAGATTATAAAATACAATTTATACTAATAGCCTACCAATAACTTAAAAAATAATCTTAATTGAGCTTATTCCAATGTAGATGTGCAAAGTAAAAAAAGTTCAATTCTTGGCAGACAATACTTTTTTTGCTAAAACTACGGATATGATATCTTATCCAAGGTACTTATGTTGTCGGGGACTGAATCATTGGGAAATAATTAGCTTAAATATGTTGTTTCATAAACGCTGTATTGTACGTTTTTGTATACATACATTGTTAGTAAAGCTTAATAGATTTATATGTAAAAACTACACATTAAATAATTACAAAATTAAAGGGCAAGAAATCAGCGTGAAAAATAGTCAGTAGTCTGATAAAACGTCTAACTTTAAAAAAATATATAAATTTCTATAATATGTCTATCGCAATGATTAAGCTGCTAGGATAAGGTAAGAGAAACGAGAAACTGCACAAGCTTCTAATGAACGGATTTTATTATATTTTTATTGCTTTTTGACTGAAATAGAAAAATACTCATTTCATTATCCCTAACCCTTACGGTAAGGGAGCTAGGGGGCTAATAACCCTTTACAAAAAAAGAATAATTTCTAATTTCAATATATCTTTATGAAATTAGCAGTTGGACGCATCAAGTAAAAATTATATGTGAAAAGTGTATAATTTTTTTGCAAAAATGTTAAGATAATAAATATGAGCTTTATCGAAATTTAATCGAAATTATTCATAGTTATTACATGTTAAAGTTCCAAAAGAATAGGATCAATGGTATGTATATTGTTTGGGAAACCAAAATCTAGTTAGCCTTAGCTAGTATTATTTCCTTTCCTTTCTAGGTAAGTGTGTAATTAAATTCTTGCAGTATGTAATTAAAGCATGACGAATTGAGTTTGTTTAGATTCATTTATTCTCTAAGGTTATGATATGTAACTCATTATGAGATAACGGGCACATACATTATAATTAATTTTAAATTTGTACGGCCTAGTGTCATCCAATGATATCCATAACATCCATATAAATAAAATTAATTCTTTAAAAGGTTAAATAAGCTGATAGAATTGGAGAGAATATCTGTATCAATAAAAATAATGATACACTATGGAAAATTATATTTTTTTATAACTGTTCCGTATAATATATATAATATATAATGATTTTTTTACAATTTTTACATTTAATAGCCAACTAAAGATTAATATAATCAAAATATATAATTTTGTTAGCTGTAAATTCAGGAGTTAACATAAAAACTCACCCTCAAATAACTACCTCGTTATTTTTACTGTTTATCATATCAAAAATCCAAAAAAAATATGTTAAGTTGACAGTGTAATGTATAGTTTAAATTTTATAAAGGTTTCTTCTTTACATATCAAAAAAATGAACCTCTAGTATTAACCTTCTAACACCTTGAACGTAATTTTAATTACAAAAATAAAAAATGAAATGTATCTCTATTTTAGATAAAATATAAATATTATTAATTTTTCAAAAAAAAATTCTAATATATGTATATATTAGAATTTTTTTTTGAAAAAAAGTATCAAAATTTTGATCGCAACGGGATTCGAACCCGTGCCTCTTGGAAACCGTCCAAGCGCTCTGACCGCTAAGCCATGCGTCCTACTACCGGCTGCTGCGTAGAAATTTTTATACGTTTGTTGCGATTTATTTATGTTGCTACCATCTCTGGAAAGAGATTTTACAAATTTCTGCTACTTAAAGTTTATTAAGAGATAATCGTTTAACAGGAGAGATTGCTATTTTATTTTAAAATTTTTAAAGTGTTATTCCACACTTAGATTAGAGAAATTAAATAAAAAAAGAAGATTAGAAAATGTTTTTGAAAATGTTTTAAAAAAACTTAAAATGTTTTCTAATCCTAAGTGTGGAATAACACTTTAAAAATAGTAAAATATTATAAATATTAATCATTTCATTAGAAGCAAGTGCAATATTTGCTAGCCCGTTATTTTTTCCATGAGCTTGATATTATGGATTACAATACTGATTTAATAGTATTGCTTTTAATGTTGTAATGATAGCGGCACAAAATAAAAAGAAATTTAATGATCTCACGTCAGAATTATCATATGAACAACATTTATATAAACAGCCATTACGTCCTCCTTTTACCACCGGAACTCAACTTTGCGCTTTGTCTTAACAGAGCGACTGTTGATTGAATCCATATTCATAGCGTTTACAGTCAGACCCTACGCCATGGTAGCATAATTCACATTTAAGTCCAGGTAATTCTGTTTTTTTGTCAATATAACACAATTTTAAAATATTATTGATATAATGAATGCAACCACGCAACCACGTACGAACGTGATTATTAGTCTTGTTTCCGGAAAAATCCTTACTTAAGCATAGTGACTTAGAAACATTACAATTTAGAGTCGGTGTGGATGAAAACAATACAGTATGCCTAATAGCACTTATGAACACGACCTTTGGCGTCGCTGTGCGTCTTATCATACGGCACGCGCTTTGCTCACGACCATATGTCTTGTGTTTTCAATAAATAAATATATTACTAGCAAACACTATTCATATAAAGTACGTCATCTTATATAATATGCTTTTTACAGAAAACCCCACAGTCTAACGTACAAGAAATAAATCTTGCCGGAACAATACCAGAAATAACAAATAATCTTACCACGAAACACAACACTTTAAAACCAGATGCTATTCGAAATTTAGAACAAATCATGAACGAATGTGTTCACGCATGTGAAGTTGTATCTCGAAATTCAGAAGTGAGGGCCTTAATAAATTCAACGAAAACATTTGATTTAATCATAGTAGAAGTTTTTGGTAGTGAATGTTTCCTTCCATTTGGCACCAGATTCAAAGCTCCTGTGGTTGGGCTTCTATCGAGCGTTCCTTTACCTTGGGTAAACGAACAAATGGGCAATCCAGAAGGAACTACATATATACCAGCCTACATGATGAGTTATGGACAGCGAATGAATATATGGGAACGATTTTTAAATACATTAGCTACGATGTGGGCCAAAATATATTACAGATATAAGTCTCAAGTTCCTTCTCAAGTAAGTTCACATAAATAGTAACAAATTTAGAATTAATAATGTAAATTATAATTAAAGTATATACATTTTAAATACAATTCTTTTACATTTTTTCGACAATATTTTAATGTGTTTAATGTGTCTTGTAACATTTTAAAGGTGATCGCCGACCAACTATTTGGACCTAGCCCTAAATTGGAGAGACTAGCACAGAACTACAGTTTAATATTAGCTAACAGCCATTACAGTATTAATGAAGTACGACCACTAGTACCCGCTTTTGTTGAGGTCGGCGGATTACATTTGGACAGTTCGCAAATACTGTCAAAGGTATGTATAATTTTTAATTATATTTATATTTTCGCATTATCATGGCGCAATTAGAAAATGCTAATAAGATCGTGACGGTCGTGAGTTTTATCCCAATCTAAGCAAGCAAAACAAATGCGCCGTTAAGTGCAGGTATCTAAAATAAGCCGAATATGGAGAAAATGGAGTTATTAAATTATATCAATATTCCAACAAATGATCACAAAAATAAAAAAAACTGTTTAAAATATTGACTTGAAACCAAACAAAATAATGTCATAATGATAGACGAGACTATATTATCTATTAACCCAAATTATATTGTCTATCTCGTCAATGTTCCTCTTGGACCTAAGACCTTATTGAATCGATAAATAACCTAATCGTATAAATTTAAATCGTGCATTAAATATTTTGTTACTGATACTGATAAACATTTGCAGACTCGTGAACTCGATCCTTGTCCAGGATAGTTGTGATCCGTATTTGTTGTGTCCAGGGTGTAAATTTATTTATTATGGTTGTGCTAGTTCTTTAATATAGGAATGTTTAGTAGTTTTAACCATATATCTAGTAATGATAAATGAATATTTAGAGTTTTTAACTATATAACTGAACGAAATATACTTTATGCTTTATTTTCTTGATGTTATACAATTTTTAAATAGTCCTATTATAGAATATATAAATAATTTAATTTGACAGGAATTGAAATCAGTCTTGGAAAATGCTCATGAAGGTGTTATTTACTGGAGTTTCGGCTCTATGTCACGCATTGAAACTATTCCAAATGATAAATTGGCGCAGATTTTTAGTGCAATTTCTGAATTATCTCAAATGGTTCTCGTACGGATGAATCGGCAAATGCTTGCAAGCAATTTGACGGTTCCCGATAATGTCTACACTATGAACTGGATACCTCAATATAAAACTTTATGTGAGTATTACAAAATTCGAAATATCTGTAGGTTTTTCAATTCTTTAATATAATACTAACATTCTGAGCGTATAATTTGTATTTTGATGAAGTAAAGTAATGGCAGTAGTTTTTGGATGATATACAACTGTGACGTATTAAAAATACACCTCAAGTTATGTAGAGATAAGTTACAAATTATCATAAGCCTATACTTAACGAAGCGAAGACTCAATGCAAACGGACAGTAAGATATGAGATCTAACTTGGTTGAAACTGTCTTTGGTTACCAGAATTAGAGTTGACAACAATACTGCATAGTTAAAAAAATATATTCATACTACTTTATAAGGCATATAACATACCAACAAAAAGAAACGAATATTTTACTAGTAATATTTTACTAGTTTTAATTTTTTTTTTAAAACAAAATTTTAAAAGAAATTCGAATCCACTTCTCTTAGAAACCATCCAAGCGGCTAGGTCATTGTGTTCTACGTTCTTCTATGTCGAAATTCTTCAGACACGATTACTTCACTTAATTTTCGGATATTAATGATTTTTATGAGTTGAGATAAAAAAGGATTTGTTATCGTGTGCTACATATCAAATTTAATGAAATGAATATAAATATTTTACAGGTCACCCAAATGTTAAACTATTTATTTCACATGGAGGTTTGTTAGGGACTCAAGAGGCGGTGGCGTGTGGAGTTCCTACTCTAATGGTACCATTGTACGCCGATCAAGCCTTAAACGCACGCGCCATGAGCGACCGCAATGTTGCGAAAATAATTTCGTTACAAGATTCAACAATTAAATCTTGGAGGGAAGCCTTTCACGAATTACTTACAAATAAAAGGTAAGTAATTTTTCTCCTGTTAATAAAAGGTCAAACATGTCACATATTCTTAATGTTTAATTATACATTATATGTTTCTAAACAAATAAATAAATATTGAATTCCATTGATAACCTTATTCATACAAAAAGAAGGAAATGTTTTGTTGTTTTTATAATAAATTGTTTTTTACAGTTATCTTTATCAAACCGACTTATTTATATGAAGATAACTTCTTGACATATAATAAAAAGTCAGAGAAAAGTTAACAATTAACTAAATGCCTAATTTGCAGGTACAAAGAGAATGCCCTTATATTAAGAGATATATTTCTTGATCGGCCAATGCCGCCTCTGGAAACAGGAGTGTATTGGATAGAATATATATTGAAGCATAAGGGAGGGGCACATATGCGATCTCCAGCTCTTGACTTAACATTTACACAGTATCTTCTACTAGATGTATTAACACTTAGCATAGTTATCACGTCATTGACCATATATATACTTCACAAATTGTTTAGATACCTTTGCACTCGATGCATTCGGTGGTGGCCTAAAGAAATTGTTTCAGAAAAACGATTATTTAGAAGAAATATTAGTTTATTTCACTGTTTCTTTTGGATATACAAAATTAAAACAAATTAATGTAATTTAAATAAGTTTTAATACAAATTATTATTTACTTTTAAATGTATTAGTTATGTTGTGTAAATAGTATGTAAGATATTTATTATTAACCTGTAATATAAGTTTATAGATGGTTTTCAGCTGTATTAGAATAAATTAAATATATATAAGGGCAGTCTAAGTTTATGTATGTATTGTATACACAGTCGCTCGCAAATATTGTGAACTAGGATGTATAATAAAGTGTTTAAATTTCAATATTAAAGAATTTTGTTAGTCTAATGCTTATTATTTTATAATAGTAATTATCTGTATTTTAACTAAACATATTGAAAAAAATGAGATTTTATACTTAAGTATATTCCAAAGTTTGGTATCTATAAATTATATTTCAAAATACTTACCAATATAGGACAGGATCTCCAAAATCCATATCAAATCTAAAATGTGAAAATGCTTGCAGCTTATTATTTTTATCTTTGGCAATGAGGTACCATGCAGAATCATCTGTCATCTCTTCTATTTTGCGGTCCCTGTTCCATCCCCAGGCACAAGTTTCATACCTATGAATTGCATTAACACATAATTAACCTTTTTTTAATGGCTCAGAGCAAAGTTTTGATACCTACTTAATGAATTATTAATCTCTTGGGATAGAATTAATTTGAGCTACAGCTAAATTTCACTTTAGTTTTAGTCTTTAAAACACTTACAATCTCTTCATATTCTTCTCTGTTAAATTTATAGCCCATTGTAGGACATTTTTATCCAATTCTGTGACCTTTTGAATGTACATATCTATTTCTAAATCTTTGTTTCTGTAAACTAAGAGCTCTTTGCACAAAGGAGCCAAATCTTTCAATTTGTTTGCTGAAGTTACAAATGACATTCCATCTGCTATACGACGTTGTTCAAGTTTCCTTGCTTGGCGTTTTTCTTTACTTTTATTTGCAGAAGACACGGTCTTTTTCTATAAGATTGTAATTCAAACTTATTAATATTTTATGCTTACTTTAGAATTAACTTATCATTTTGATATTATAAAGAAAAATCATATAAGCTTTATATATTTTCGTAATACTTACTCCCATTATGAATTATTGATTTCATAAATTTATGTATCGTTAAGTTAATGTAATTCAGAATCAAGACAAAAATTAACCAGTCATATAATGTAAATAAATAATCGGCGGGAACGATTTAGAGTAAACGATGCCACCGTTAGAAATAGGTTAGTTTTTAAAACACACTAAAATATGAACATTATTTAGAATATTCTTATTGGTTTATATAATAATATATTGTAAATATGACCAATAGGAAGAGACATATATCTTTAGGATATGCAAATAGAAAACATATACATGCTGTCAATACAGCTACAGGGTCATTTCACTACACTTCAAATTTTCAATAGAATTTTGGATGTCGTCAAATCGTCATAGTTTGGCAGTACCACACTATGTGGCACCACAAGTTTAGATCTTGACACAACTTGTCATTCATTCATCTATTTTGCGTAGGCTTTTACATATTGAAAATTGAAAACATTCAATATATTGTGAACAATTGATGTTGCTTACAATGATTGACCCCGGTGATACATGTTGAACAATTGATAATTAATAGATGAATTAAGAAGATGATGATGCCAAAAAAATATTCGGATTGTCATATTGTCTAGTATAAATATTTTGATTTCTTGTATGTGATAGTTTACGGCAAATGAATATAAATTAATAATCTATAATGTAAGTAAAAATAACTTTTATTTAATAAACAAAACCTGAAAATTGATTATTTCGTGGTTCAAAGCTATTATTGGTTGATATAGGTACTTTTTAGATTGGTATATCATCTCTAGATGGCGTGGTCATCTCAATGGTACTATTTCATTCAATGAAGTCTGAGGTTGCATTACACTAGGCATTGACTGACATAGCGTTCAAAATATTTATTGAACTGTTAATTATAAATCAAACGGTAAATTTCTGTATTTTCAATTTTAATTGAATATACTTAAATAAATAATTATTATATATAGAAGTCACATGTAAATAAAAATAGTGCATAATTTCAGTCATATAATTTTTGAACGACTTCCCGGGAAATTTGAAATAATAATTCACATTAAGGAATTGATTACTTTATAAAATAAACTTTGAAAAGTATTAGTAACATATTTTTGCATATTTTTTTAAAATCTTTTTAGAAATTAGAGATTATTTTTTATTTTATTATATGTTATCATGCTGCTGCGCACACCTCTTGGCGCATTTCCAATTTTATGCCTGACAGATTGTTCGTACTACGGGAACTATTAGATATTAGATAAGAAAAAACTCTATCTGTATTTCTTCAGTATTAATTAATCTTAAAAAGTATGAAATACGTAAAACTATCTCAAACAGGTGATTTAATGCCTACACTAGGATTAGGAACATGGCAGGTTAGTTTATCATAAATATATTTTATCAAATAGAATTTAATTTTTTTCCAAGTTTACACATTTTTCAGGCTTCACCAGAAGTGATAGAATCTATTGTATATAAAGCTTTGGACCTAGGATATCGGCATATCGACACAGCTTTCAATTATAATAACGAAGAGGCTATTGGTAATGCAATTAAGGCATGGATTAATAATGGAAAAGGTACAAGAAAGGATTTATTTATTACTACAAAGGCAAGTGGTTTGTTTTTTTATTCTCCTTAGTATAATAGGCGAGCAATGTCACCAAAGAGTAACTTCTTTTTGCAATGTCTGTTATAATATACGTAAAATAATTATAAAATTTTGTGGATAAATTTAATTAACTTTAATCTTTATGTGCGTAAACCTTGGACATAATTATAACAATGATTAATTATAAACATGTATTAGGATATTATATGAAAACTGACGCTGTTTGATTATTAGCCTAAAAGTCTTTAAAATATTTTATATTTTGTTTATGTGACAAGATAAATTACGAATTAATATTTATGTACTTATTCAAGCTAAGCTTAAACGCTTTATTTTCTAGCTCCCACACGTTGGAAATCGTGCTTCCGATGTAAAGAAGTTTCTAGACCTTCAATTAAAGCGATTGCAAGTTGATTACGTAGATTTGTATTTAATACACGTGCCTTTTGGTTTTCATTGTGATGCGGCGACACTCACGCCGGTGGTAAAGAGTTCGGGGGAGTACGACTTGGATATGGAAACTGACCATGTTAGCACATGGAAGGTAATATAATATTATTAGTATATTTAGTTTTTGGTTGTAAGCTTCATTCAAATGGATACCTACTTTATAAATTCGACTAAACCAAGATGCATGTTGAAAAGTATAAATGTTTATGAAAATGACATGTATAACATTTTTTATCAGCTTCACCCATCTTCCGCCTCCCAGGGTTCTTATAATCAAGACCCTTTCCACAGGAAATTGAGATATGCGTGCCTTAAGTGGCGGAACTCATCGTCGTGCTTTATCGTATTCATATATATATATATATATATATATATATATATATATATATATATATATATATATATATATAGTTTTTAGTATTGTGCTCTAGGTCTAAAAGTAATATACTTTTTATTATAATATGATAAACAGGTAATGGAAGAATGTCAGAAGCTTGGTCAGATCCGAAACTTGGGTTTATCTAACTTCAACGAGGAGCAGATAGCAAAGATCATAAAGTCTTGCACAAGCATTCCTCAGGTATTACAAGTTGAGCTCCACGCGTACTTCCAGCAAGTGGCTTTAAGAAAGTTTTGTTCGGAGCACGACATAGTGGTGACAGCGTACGCGCCTCTTGGCAGTCCTGGTGCGAAGGACCATTTCGTTAATAAATACAATTATAGGTATGTTTTTAAAAAATATATTTAATTATTTAAAACACAAACAGCCAGAAAATTTAAGAAATTTCATAGGAGGACTAAGAGTTATAGAAAAAGTACACTTAAATAAACTAACCACAAATAAGAAAACTATTTTGTTTACGCTTTATCCTGCATAGCAGAGTAGACAGAAAGTACCTAGTGTCAGGACACTCCGTGCTTCGCTTTCCGCCGAATTCGGGACACTGCGTGTTGACTGGCGGAACTCAACACCGCACTTTGTCTTACACAGTCTGACGCTGTCACGCTGCTCTACGGCCGGCCTTTACTTCATTAATTTAAATCTGTTTTGTCAGCCCGGATGCATTCCCAGACTTGTTAGGACATCCTGAAGTGAATGAAATAGCTAAGAACCATAATAAGTCACCTGCACAGGTCCTGTTACGCTATTTAGTGGAACAAAAGATAGTAGTTATACCAAAAAGCACTAGCGAGAACAGATTAAAGGTATGGAAAAACTTATATTTTGGCAAACTTTTTATTTTTCTATCATTTACTAAGTTTAAAAATTTAAATACAGCGTGATAGTGTTACTTATTGTTTTATATGAAGTTAACATATTGATGCATGAGCACATTTTTGTTTCAGGAAAACGCTGATATTTATGATTTTGAACTTGCTACTGCAGAATTTAACCAATTACAGAACTTGGACAAAGGCGAAGACGGACGGATTTTCAATTTTTTGTTCTGGAAAGGTGTGGAAAATCATCCAGAGTATCCCTTTAAGCACTTAGTTTCAGCTAACTAAGCCTTTATCTGATACTCCTCTTCCATTTCGTTCTCAAACCTTTATCACTGCCACAAAGCACATGTTATTTTTATTAAAACCAAAATGGCAGTATAATTTCTAGTCAAACATTACCTCTTATGTTATTTTATTTTTTTAATAATTACCTACAATGATATAGTATGAATTTAGTTGTATACAAGTATGGTGATTTGCATCATTAATGTTGACTTGGGTTTTTTGCAAAGCAAAAAAGATATAATTATTTTATGTTTCAAGTTAGCGATAACTTCTAGGGTTGAAACTCGTGTGATAAAAAATGTCATTATCTTTCACGTAAAACGTGATAAGACGAATTAGGTTTTCAAAAAATAAATGTATTTCGACGTTAATTCAATTTGAAGAAACTATAAGATTTATTTTTATTGTAAAACATGTAATTATGTTGAACATGTTTGTAGAATACACATACATAACTGTTAATACTCGTAGTAATTACTCCACGCTGTAAGCTCGTAATTATTAAGAAAACGCTTAGTAAACCATTCCTATGATTTAAAAAGCGTATGTGATAGCCATAATTATTTTTTCATAATTGTAGTTTGATATTATTAATAAATATAAAAAAACATTTTTGTTTAATTTTATTATCTTGAAAATACATTTTTTATGGCTGTTTTATAAATCGTTTTCGGTCGTGTTATATAGTAATAAAAAATAGCAAAATTGTACGAGTATTGCTTAATTACATTCAATTCCTTTAATTACAACAATGTTTTTTGAGATTTGGTGGGAGAATTTTCGCAAAACTGAATGCGGTAGCCACTTTTCTAGTTCTAGGATAGTCTGTAGAGCATTTTCCTTTGTAAACGATGCTGTAGTTCGCCTCGCCGAATCATTGTATGTATTACTTTAATAATTGCTCTTTCAGGATATTTCTGCCTTAGAAAGTCTTGTATAATAGTCTGCTCTGATACTTGAGAGCCGACAGCGAACCTGCGCTTTAGTTGTTTTTCTACACGAGAAAGCATCTCATGATCCTCTTCTGTGGTGAATCCTTCGGCCCCTACATATTAGTATAAGAATATGATCAATTAAAAATAGAATGCATCAATCTGTCTGTCTGTTTGTAATATTAAAACAACCGCCTTATTACTAAATGTATATGGTTGTACCTATTTTGAGGGGACTTTCACTGATAGATAGCTCATTAAATGAAGAGTAATTTTTATTTTAGAATTATGAAATAAAGATCCACTCTGACACTCGGGACAGCTAGTATTAGTAAGGCATAATACAAATAATGATTTGTTAGGGGCCAAGAAAAATTAAATAATAATTATTAGAAAACATATGGAGATACAAACTAATAAATCTCGTACAATCACACAATAATTACATACTAAAAATATAATAATATATTATATGTGAATATTATATTATATACGAATAACCCTTTAAATAGTATGAATTACTAACCAGCCAAACTTCCAGTCATAGCAGCATCAAGTGTTGAAACTTGGAATAAGCGCAGTGCCTCTGTCACGTGTGCCTCCGTCGCGAATGGTTGCAGCTGCATCTTAGCCAATGACTCAGATATTCGGATTATGGCTTCTAATTGTCTGTAAATTTCAGGTATATTATGAAATTTATGTTTAGTCGAAACTGATGTATCATGTTTTAACATATGTATAGGAAAAATAAAGACAATCTTAAGATTTAAGACAAAATCATTTCTTTATTTTCAACATTGTGGTGCAGTGGGACAATTACTGACTTTGAATGAGTTTGGTTGTGGGTTTGATTCTCCTTTGGGGAAATGATTAGATTTATTATGTCTCTGTTTTGGTAAGACAAAGCATAGCGTGAAGTCACTCGTTTTTACATTAGAAATGAAGCATGGGGCTTTTTTTACTTAAAAAATAAGTATATTTAAGATAAAGCTGTTATATTGTCGACCACAACACACTAGAGGCATCACCTGACAGTGATGGGTATGGCGAGGCGCTTGTCCGCGTGGCGCTCCTGCAGCGAGGCGCCGGAGCGCATGAGCACATAGCGCGCGGCGAGGCGCTCGGCGGCGGTGGCGGACAGGCGCGGGCCGCAGCGCGCCTTGCAGTACGCCGCGTAGCGCCGCACCAGCGCCAGCGGGAGCTCCCCCGCGCCGCCTGCCACCGCGCGCTCTGCCGCGTCGCCGCCCATGTGTACTGATATTATGTGTTTTGCGAGGGTCTGTGTGGAAAGTGGGAGGCTTATAAGTACAAAAAATATAATATTAGTACAAGTTTTAGTAATTCACGTTTATTTTCTCATCTAATCATGGAACACCTGTATTGATTGCTCCCTCTACACTAAATACTAATAACTAGACTTTCCAGTGATTTTACTTTCTAAATTAAAATTTTGCAGAATTGTTAAGTATACAAACATCAAAATGGTTTTAAAAAAGACGATCAGGATAACGATCATTAAGATGTGCTAAGTTAATCTAATGGGATACAGAACCCTCCTCATTATTGTTTTACTTACAATGTCTCTGTTTTGGTCATGCTCGTCTTTTACAATGAAGATCATGTCAAATCTTGAGAGAATAGTGGGCATGAAGTCAATGTTGTCCTCTGCTTTAGTGTCATCCCACCTTCCGAACACCGAGTTGGCAGCAGCTAGTACTGAGCAGCGCGAGTTTAACGTTGTTGTTATTCCAGCCTTTAAAGTAGAAAATAAAGTTTTTTAAATTAAATATAAAATATATTTTTAGATTATTGGTTACTATCTGGATATTTGGATATATCACGCACAATAAAGCGATTTTTTGTAGCTTAAATGTATGTATTTTTTTATTTCCATTTATTATATTTTAATTGAAATTTGAGCTTCTCTTAGTTTTTATCCTTTTACGTCTAAGGTTCTTTTTTAAGTAGTCCAAATTCTACAATAAGTAATGCACATTACAATTCTTGTCTTTAGTGAAATTGTTTGAAGATACGCCACAATCATATTTAGTTCACCTTAGCAATGGATATGGTCTGCTGCTCCATGGCTTCGTGAATGGCGACGCGATCGTCCTCCCTCATCTTATCGAACTCGTCGATGCAGACCACCCCGCCGTCGGCCAACACCATCGCACCACCTTCCATTACGAAATTACGCTGAAATTAAAATTTATTCGTTATAATTTATATAGATCGTACAGCTTATTCTTATATTAAACTTTTTTGTTATTATGCCTATTTATAGTACGGTAGAAATTCATAATGTAAAGACCCTATTTTCCAATTCCCACTGATTTAAGAGAAATTGCATGTTGAGTAATGGTATTGTATTGTATTGTATTTTATCTTTAATATATCTATTGTTGTGATCGTTTGCACAAATACGTATTAATTAGTTATATAAAGCATTTAAAAAATACTGTTAACGTAACTTTAAATACAAACATTTTACTTTGAGACAAAGCATGTTAAGTTCCGCCTCTTAATACGCAATTTCACGATTTTTGAAATTGGCGAATAGAGTCTGGGCACTAGATTCTTCTAGGATAACGCTTGGAGCTGTTTTTTACAAGATCACATATAACATAAACTTACACTGCCAGGATCTCTGATAACTGAAGCAGTAAGACCAGCAGCACTTGATCCTTTTCCCGATGTATAAACTCCAACGGGTGCAACTTTCTCTACAAACTTAAGTAGCTGAGATTTGGCTGTACCAGGATCTCCTAACAGCAAAATATTGATATCTCCCCTCCTTGTGAGTCCGTCTGGAAGACGTTTTCTGGATCCTAAATAAAACATTTTGTAATTTTAATAAGTAATCAACATGTATTTCAATATAGAGACTAGCAAGTTCACTACAGTTTGGTATTACATGGCATACGAAGTGTTAGGAACACTTAGAGGCCCATTAGGAGAGAACATTGAGTCTAAGACAAAAAATTAAAAATCCATTAGATTTGTTATAGCTTAAAACTTTTGATAGGTGAATTACTGTTATATTTGTTGCTTAACTAGTCTTATAAACAACATGTAATTTTCTATATGTAGTATTAGTACAAATTATTTTTTTCGGACAAAATAATATTTATTTTATTTCATTAACAACAGATTACAATAGTTTCATATACATTTCATACACAATTCGGCTAAAGTTAAAAATTAATAAAAGATTTCATTTGTTACAGTAAACAAAAGATTTCATCTGTATCCGGACTTTCCTGTATACAACGCCAATCCCCTCAATAATATTAAATAATTAGGCTTTTATAAATCTGTATGTGAGCCAATACGTGCATGTTTGTGTGTGTGACCGTATGTGTGTGTGTGTGTGACCGTATGTGTGTGTGTGGGTGTGACCGTATGTGTGTGTGTGTGTGTGTGACCGTATGTGTGTGTGTGTGACCGTATGTGTGTGTGTGTGTGTGTGATCGTATGTGTGTGTGTTCGTACGTGTGTGTGTTCGTATGTGTGTGAGTAAATCAAATCTTATTAAAGAATGCAAACTTATTCAACTATAAGCGCCTGTACTATACATGAAGCAGAACTTCTGTTTCCTCCTACGAGTTCATGTAAATAATTACAAACTTTTAACTTACATGATGATTTATTTAGTGGATATACATCTAAAATTTTATTTATTTTATAACAAATAAAAGGACCCCTAAAGTAGAAGAAATGTTTTATAAAGGAGGTTCTTAAGTTGTTAGGCATTTCACAGACCATGTGACTACGGTGTTTGGAAAGAACTTTTGGATCGAAAATTAATAGAAAATGCTGTTTGAGGATAACATTAAGTAAATACAATTGCCCAATGCTTAAAACGTCACAATTTTTATAAAGTTCAAGAGTAGAGAACTAACGTGGTCTAAATATCGAAACTTTAAGAATAGAGCGCTGCGCTATCTCAAGAATATTTATTGTGGATTTTGCAGCTCCACCCCAAGTTATGTTATACAATAATTTGGAAAAGATTGACAAAGGGCGTAGTAAATCTGTTTCATAAGTGTAGAATCGACAACATGTCTCAGGTATTTAAAAACAAACATTAGCTTGCGCATATGGTCCCTTAAGGTCTTTAAGTGATCGGTAAAGCGTAGTTTTTGATCTAATGTTATTCCCAAATATTTAATGCTCTGCTTTCCTTCGAGCGAAGGACACGTGTAATGTGTGGTTAGGTCACAAGTGTGTGCAACATTGTTAGGCATAATATGTTGAAAATTATTTATACATATACTAAGAGAGATATTTGAGAAAAAACGTATAAAAATTTTGAACGCAGCGCGATTCGAACCTGCGCCTCTTGGATACCGACCAAGTATCCAAGAGGCGCGGGTTCGAATCCCGATGCGTTCAAAATTTTTATACGTTTTTTCTAAAATGTTTTCTAATCGTAAGTGTGGAATAACACTTTAAAAATAGTAAATATTAAGAGAGATATATTTGGTTTTATCCACATTTATTGTAAGCATTATATAAAACTTTAGTTAAATTATACAATATATATTTACCTCCGAACAACAAACATGCAATGGCTTTCTTCATATCAACAGCCCCAAACACACTGGGTGCAATTGATTTTGAAAGTCTTTCATAAATATCCGGAGATGCTGCAAGTCTTCGGAACTGTTCCTCTTCGTCAGCTGTGAATGGACTAAGTCCACCAGTGACTCCTTCATCTGCTGTGATTCCTACTGCTCTGAGATAGGAAGAGCGGACACCCACTGAGCCTTTGTCGCGGTTGTCTCTCTGATAAATAATTTTCTATACTTAAATCTGATTTTTATAAAACGATATTTACAAATAAAGTGATTGAAGTTAAATCAGAATTTTGAGAAAGTTAAATTTAAAGTTAGCCCAACACTTTAAAAAGGGTGATACAGAATGTAAACTTTTAGACATATAATGTACTCCACTTAAGATTCATAAAACAAATGTAAGGTAAAGGAAAAAAAGAAAATATAATAAAAAGACATTAAATAAGACAACAAACCACATTACAAACTATTTATCATAAGCATGTAAATAAATTACTTACTCCAGCCTTAGCTATTTTCTTAATGGAGTAAATGCCCAAAACGGTAACTCTAGCTCCTGGGGCTACTCTTTCACATAGCATGCGCTCACAATACACTGTGAGATGTCTTGGCATTTCTCCTTGTGGTATATTTTCTGGGGCTTCTTGTAGCTTAAGGACCTTGTGTACATAAAAAAAGATTTTTATATTAATTTGAAAAAGTTAAGTTCCACCACTCAACATGCAATGTCTCGAATTTGGTGGAAAGTGAAGTACGGAGGTCAAGTGGTAAGTGGAGACGGTCTTGACACTAGGTACTTTCTGTCTAAGAGATAAAAGCGTAAAGCTAAAAAAAGATTTTACTTTTTTTAGATTCAGCAAACGCCAAACGCTACGGTCCCTGCATACCTATTTCGCCTCGTCCACAGTCATTATCCTCATAATAATTTCTTTGATTTTCGCGATTTTTATACATTTTAAATGAAATTATTTAACCGGATTAATCGCATATATTTTGGTATTCGAAAATACATTTTTGGACACCTGACGTTTCGAACACTTTACAGTAGTCCGTGGTCACAGGTAGACTGAGATGGATCTGTCAGTTGATACAAAAAAAACCACTACCTCAGGTTCGATAAGCCACATATCCTCGCTAGGAAAAGTAGATATGTTCCTAGAATGATCCGCGAGGCTATTGAAATTCAAAAACATCCAAATTTCAATAGAGAAGATGGTTGGAAACTATCTACCACCTGGGACCCACTTATTAAAAATTTAAAGTCCCAAATCCACCACACCAGAGACAAAGATACAGTGAGCTTGTTCTGCAAGAATCAACGGTAGTAAGCGAGGCAATTAAGAAATTGATGGCGGTAGTTTGATATAATTAATTTTTTGTATCAACTGACAGACGAATGCCACCTCAGTCTACCTGTGACCACGGACTACTGTAAAGTGTTCGAAACGTCAGGTGTCCAAAAATATATTTTCGAATACCAAAATATACGCGATTAATCCGGTTAAATAGTTTCATTTAAAAAGTCATTATCCTCTTCACACAGGCCCTTCCAGGGGTCCTTATGCTTTTTACGACCTCCTGTATCACCCACCTTTGCTTCATAAATCTTTCTGATCATTCTTTCATCACTCATGGCTTGTTCGGGCCCAAACCACCTGAGCATATTCTTCTTCATTTATGGTCATCAGTTCATATATGGTGAACAACAAAACATGCAGGCATGCTGACGTTTTGCCATCGCATGAATTTAGCAAGAGCGCCTGTTGTCCCTCCATTTTGTATCTTCCATCTCTACTAAACATACTTCCCAAATATACCACCTCAATCACTTGTTCTAAAATATTTCTATCTATCCTAATCTTACATTTCACTCTTTCTTCATCTCTCTCAAATCTTATTTAAAAATGCATGTAATTATTATTACTTTAAATGAAATGTACCTGATAGTCTATACATTTGCATTTGTCTGGTATTATAAAGTAAGGATCTAGAGGACATTTGGGCCTTCCAGCTTGTTCCCTGAAATAATATTGAGAAATAATAGCAATAATAATCACTATAAAAATCTTGGGAAAAAATATAATTTACTTTGAAGTCTTGCTACTTACGTGTTGCATTTCCTAGGCATAACATAGCCTTCCAAGCCAGGTTTAACTGGCAAATTAGGAATCACATTTCGGCAAGATCTGCATTGAATTGATATTTTAGTGGCTTTTGCTTTGATACCTGAAGCTGATATTACAATTCCTGGTATTTTCACAAGTCTTGACACAGTTTCAGACTGTTAATTAATATAATAAAGTTAGTTTATTCATCAATTTAAGAACAGTTTCATTACATATAAAATGGACTCATTCTTTTTATATAAATTATTGAATAATGTATTCAATGGTATGAAAATCAACATATACAAGAAGACATTTTTTACCTTTAGTTCACGTAAATTAGAAGCATGAGCATCTGACAATAGTAGCACCTGTATATCTTCAACCTTCTCTTCACCTTCTGGTCTTGGAGCAGTTAATTCATCTGCTAACTAAAAGATAGGAACTGTATGATTGTATATGAAATGATTTGCATTTAATTTAAGCATTAGGTCTCACAACTTCTCTCACATAATTGTACAAACAAAAGTTGTGATAGATAATCTAGTGCCTATAATTTCTCCTGTCTACTATGCAGTAGTGCTAGTAAAATGTACATAGTATTATACTAATTTTTATATATTAAAGGCAAGTTGTAAAAAAAATTTAAATGACGTGAAAGAGAAGAGTTAAATACATATTACACCACACTTACATCCTTAGCAGCTTCTTCCAATATAGGTAAATGTTCAGTAGGTTTCTTATAAAGTTTTTCAGCCAGGACTTCGTCAAAACTTGATAGATCTTCAATATGTATTTCAACCCAGTACTGACGTAAATTATAGTTTCGTTTTAGAGCATCCCTTAAAGAAACAAAATTTACAAATAACTAACAAAGTTAACTAGTAGAACCTAACAATTTGTGAAATGTAGCTAAGTATCTCAATATAAATATATAAAACTTAATACCTGTATTTATAGTTAAAGTTTCCTGTGTGAAACTGTCTTATAAACTCTTTAAACTTTTTTTTAACTGCTTGGAGGTTAATTTGATCCTGAGACTCATTTTCTTCTACACCAAAATTATCCGAGAAAAATACACCAGGATCATCAAATCCTTCCATCTTTACAGTTTAAATTTATATTTTATAGTATAAGCACAAATAAATAATGAAATGGGAACAAAATCCGTTAAAAATAATGTTGTTGAAAACTTTACTAGTTTGGCGCGCAAAATGACATCTTGTAATAGTTGCCATATAAATTTTTATGTAATACGCCGGTCAATAAAAATATTTTGTAAAGGTTTTAAAGTGTCTAATCTGAAATAGATAACACGTAAAGCGTCCCATTAACACAAATGAACATAAATCTTTTAGTGTTTTTATTTTTTTGTCTGTGGGACTTCTTTTAGTATGTGGGACTCCTTACTCAACTTGATACTATCCACTAAAACCCAATCTTCTTCTTCACCTACATGAGCTGCTGCATAATGCTCGCGCAAGTCACTGCAATGCCTTATTGGATTATCCCCATATAGGGGGCCACCGTAGCCTTCAAGGTGCTTCGGAGATTTTTCCTAAGTACCCGCAGCCTCCATGAATTGCTGGAGAATCATTATGTAATAGCATAGATGCAGTAGCTCCTTTAAAGTACTTACTGCTATGACCGCGATAACTCTGCACGTCAAAACAAAGTTATCTAAACCAAAGGCGACCTGCAATACTAAACGGGAAATTGAAATTAAGGAAAAGAAGAGATGTCCGAACCTCCCTGTTGTGCGAAGGTTTGGCAAAATTGATATGCTTCGAAAATCTTGTTATATTTTAGAGTCTGTTAATAATTTGCAGTTCGTTCTTTGTAGAACTTCTTTCAATATATGGTGCAACATATAGTGCAATTTAACTTGGTAATTTATTATATTAATAATTAGACGTTTAATCTCTAATTACGTAAAAGGATGCCCAAGCCTCCCTTACCATTTCTATTCGTAAAGACCCTACTAATTCAGTAAATATCATTTTGCTCTTTATAAAAAATAAAATGCTACGAAGTAAATCCACTATTAAAGACAAAAAATATGCATATAAGTGTATTGGATGATTACTATTAAGTTATTATTTACTGTATTATGAAATTACAAGATATAATTAAATACTAAGTTTTAAAATGTTACCTCCACCTACTTTACATTATTACGACTTATTAAAAAACAATTCAAATTTAAAGATCGAGTCAAGTTGCTATGCAACATAACATAACATTAAAGATATAAAATGGAAGTATTAACTTTGTAAAATACTTAATTTTATTAATAAAATTCAAGAAAAATCAGTAATATTGTATTATAAAATTAATCAATAATGAGAAAGTAATATTAATATATTTTTAATTTATATAAATAACTGAAAAGATATAAGCATGGGTGATGTAAGTTTTATAGAAAATTATTTTCACAAAAACATAATAGGCATTTCAATAAAATATTTAATTGCAAATCTATTCACTATAATAATATTTTTCGCAGAAAGAAGATGTTGATACACGCTTAGAATTTATGAGTGAATATATTTTGAAGTCCCTCAAGCAAAAAATCGAGAAATGGACTAAATTTATTACAGGAGATGAAAGGGTAATAATTACATTTCTTTAAGTTGACCTAAATAACTTTATTTTCTTATTTTTGTAAACTATCAAATTAGTTTGTAAATAAATAAATAGTTTTATCTAAGATACCTTTTAAGCTAAATTTTATAAAAAGGTTACAATTCACATTCACAAATACACAGTACGTAATTAAAATTTGTAAATTGAATTGTAATTTAATAATTTTAATTACGTACTGTATATTTGTGAAGTTGTAACCTTTTGTAAACTTTTCCAGCATATTTTATTTAAATTTTTTGAGATGCCGAAATTTGATATTATAGTATTTCGTATGAATACTGCTGGACTGTTAACCTGTGCCACAAACTTTCCTCCTATAAGTAGGGGCAAAATGGTTTACTTCCTGCGAAATATTGATGACAAGATTACTCAAACTAATTTCCGTAAGGTACAGTACCTTTGCCTTATATTTATGATATCTTAAATAATAAAAGCTTTAAATTAACACACAAATACCTAAGTTGTATGTTAACGCCACCACAGTAAAAGTTAAGCTAATGTTTTATTAAAGCTTGTTCTTCTTAATATTTTATGCTGTTATTCACAAATTTAGAATATTTTTTTGATTCCTTATCGTCTTGTTGTTTGTTGATTTCTATTGCAAGAAGATACCTTAAGATACAAGAAGAAGACATGGAGAATATTTTGTTTATGATTTGCCGAAACAATTATTAATATAAATTGGCAGAACTTAAAACCTCTAAATTCTTAGTTGTGGTGGCGGCGATAAGACTCAATCACCAAAGAGATGTCATGACCCGACATTGTCTTAGTTACTTGCTTAATAATATTAAATCGTAATAAACGCGAACCTACGATAATTAAATATTGTACTTAGGTATTTAGCATTTCATAGGCCAATTAAATATATATATATTGATTTTTAATATAATAATTTAAAATAATACTTTTAAAATAAATAAGTAAGACTAAAACCATTTTACAAATGAATATTATTATATGTTCCCAAGTCCTTATACATTGTAGGCCCTGACACTTGGTGAGATGTCGGGAAACGTCTTAATGGATATAAGCGTAATGGCCGATGAAGTAATTGGCCCTTTGCTCTGTAATCCAGAAAATCAAAAAGGATGGCCAAAAATTGTGAAGAATGATATGAAAAGACATGTCAACGAATTGAGAAATTTAATGCACCAGGTATATAAATATATAGTAAATTAGATAATTACAATGTTTCAAAGCTTTGTTAACTAATGACAAACATGTAATAGTTAAAAGGAGAAATGTCGAGTCAAGTTATGCTTGCGATGCCTGAGGGTGTAGAAAATATATTCCATGCCGAAGCTAGATTAAAGGAAAGGTATAATATTACATTCATTAATCATATTATACCTATATAAAAAAAAGTTTTAATCGATTTCGACCATTTTAGTGACTCTGAAGATGTCGATTTACATTTGAAAACAAACATAGAAGGTGCTATAATCAAATGGGCACAGCAAGTCCACGATCTTATACAAGAAGATTCTTATATAGGTAACATATAGTTTACAAAGTTTTAAGATTCATACATTTATAGTGCATTGTTAAACAGATAAATCTCCTTCGTGTGTTCTTCATACAACTTGACATAGTCTAATAACTACATTTTATTTTTATAGCATTCAAAAGAACAAAATTTCCACTGCCCAATGCCGATATAGATTTTTACTCGCATAGATTGCGTAATTTGGAAGGTATATACTCTCAGTTGCGGGATCCGAGAGTGAAGCGAATGGCTCATTACTTAGAGGCGACTCGTAGTGTCTACCTCGCTTGCTTCAAATCCATGCTTACAAATGTTGTAGCTGGTGAGATTTTTTTAAATTATCGTTATAAAAGAGTTGTAAAAAGATTACAAGTCGTTTCATTTAACTAAATGTGTTTTTTGCAGTATTGTTAGTGGATTGTTATCCACGTCATATTATTATACTTATAACTGCCTACATTAATAACTTTATTTTCAGCTATAGTAGAGTGTAGAGATATTTATGTATACCAGAAACCACTGGTACCACATTTTGAGACATTTGAAGGCACAGATTTTTCTGATGCTAAAGCTCTTATTAGGCCGATGTTTCACTGTATTGGAATGCTTTGGGGTAATTCGCGATATTTTTGCAATGTGGAAAAACTAATACGTAAGCTTACAATTACTTTTTGAATATAAGATATGCGTAGGTATATTTTTGAATTTCTTTCTATTTATATATTATTTATATAGGTTTTATTATAACTCGATAATTCAATTTAATATGAAACCTGGTGAGTCAAGTATATTTTAAATATGGTACTATGGCATTTAAATATGTTATTTATTATAATATGTGTTATTATTTTTTATACAATTGTTAAAAAATAAGTTATATTTCCAGCACTATTACGTGAAGTCTGTAACTTGGTGATTCAACAATGCACCAACTCTATCGACCCTTCTGCAATATTTCAAGGTGACGCTGACGAGCAATTATTGAAACTTAGGAAGGCTATGAGCATTTTGAATCATTTCATGTGAGTTGAACAACATCAATTAAATCGCAACCTATAGCAGAGTATAGGAATTTGTGGGAATTTTGTATGATGGTAGTAGATGTTAATAGATCCACGTAATGAATTAAATTGAAAGAATTAAATAAGCTTTTTTTATAAGGTAAAATATGAAAAACAAAGAAATTTTGTCTTTTAACTCAATAGAGGGCGCTTGCGATGATATAATATTGTTATTAACAAATATTAGTGAGATGGGATATAAAACAATTATTAAGTTATGTCTTTTAATTTATACTCTGATGCGTAGTCAAAGCGTTAAAATGTATGCCAACACTTGTTTTTGTTTTACAGTTTTTATAAAAAAACCTATGTTGAATAACCTTCTTAAAAAGTAATGCAAGTATTGTCATTTGTAGACGAGTGTAGTGAGTAAATATAATATATAAATAAAATTATATTTATTGTAAAATGTTTTATTTTTTTGTATTAGAGAAACATATGAAATGAACCGTGACAAAGTCCACACGTTTTTTCCTGGTGGTGTGTTGCCGGTGCACTGGTCTTTTGACTTTGATCGAGTGTTTATGCGTTTTAATACATACATGAAGAGACTTAGAATGATTGAAGAGATTGTCGAAGCTACTGTTGAAATATTGAAATTAGAGAAAGTGGAATTTTCCGGCTTGAGGGGGAAGATATTGAGTACGGAATGTATTAAGGTGAGTTTTATTTACAAATGAATTCCATTTTTGTAGTTTGGTTAGATTAGGGTAGTTAGTTTGTCATGTTTGTTATGCAACGGTTTCGTGTTTACAAATCGGTACAGTCACCCACTCACTGCACTTTTGTACTAGATCAGAATTTGAATCATCGATAAATCCACGTAATAATATATGTCTATATAAAACAACAGGTTTTGGACGAGTACACGATAAAATATCAAGCTCTCGGAAATATCACATACGACCCAGCAGACCCTGAGGATCCCAAATTCTTACGTGACTATGACAAACACATGGCCGTGCTAGAAGACGTTGATAGACGACTCGCTTCCTTATTTTCACAAGGACTTGACGAGTGCAACGATTTGGAACATTTCTATAAGGTTTTTATTTTTTTATAATTATGTGAAAATTTCAAAGGGCATGCATGAAGAGGATAATGACTGTGGACGAGGCGAAAGAGGTATGCAGGGACCGTAGCGTTTGGCGCTCCGTACTCTTTGACTACCCCGCCAGGGATGAAGCGTGAAGCTAAAAAAAAAAAATTCTATAATAATGATCCCAATTATTATAGATTATTTTTCTACTATTCTTTTTCAATATACCTACCCAGTCAGGGACAACCTAGTGTCAAGACATTTCATCCTACTAGTTATTTACTGAGTGAGCAACAGATTTAGCACCGAAACTGCTGAACGCAGACGATTGAAATGGGGCATATAGGTTCTTTGGGGAGAGTAGAAAGCGCCATATAAGATATTTTTA
This sequence comes from Dryadula phaetusa, assembly GCA_032432895.1. Lineage (NCBI taxonomy): Eukaryota > Metazoa > Arthropoda > Insecta > Lepidoptera > Nymphalidae > Dryadula > Dryadula phaetusa. The sequence goes on from JAOYRS010000059.1 coordinate 1,565,414, forward strand.
AAATTCCTAAAAAAATAGTTTGTGTTTGTTATATATGTGTATGTAGGATACGCCCCATCTGGTGGTTGTATGAATAAACAGTGCATAATGAACTGTCTAGTATATCACTTGCATCCCGCGCTTTCCTATCTAAAACGGCGACGAGTTAAAATTAAAAAAATAAAATGGCGAACGAATTTTTCGGTATTTTATCGACTTTTGATCACAATGTGTAAGATTGGAAAACATATAAAGGCCGCTTAACTCAGTGGTATATCGCTAATGATGTTAAAGGACTACGGGGCAAGAACAAAAAGGCGGGCAATTCTATTGAGTGCACTCAAAGAAGATACCTTCAAGGTAGCAGCGGATTTGGCCTTACCTAAGGAGCTACAAAAAGTGCCATATGATGATATTGTTAAACCGTTTGATAGTCACTTTACCCCAAAAAGGTGTGGGTTCAGTGAACATCATAATTTTTATGCTGCTTCGCATCAGCCAGGCGAGTGGTATACACAATAGGCGGCGAGGTTACGAAGGCTGACCGTGCATTGCAGGTTCAGTAACGTAGAAGAGGCTTTACGTGATCATTTAGTCATGAGCATGATAGCTGGGCCAGAGCGGGAAAAGTTGTGCGCAAAGGCGGTGGAGTTGACGGAAAGCGTGCGGTAAGCGCGTGTAGCTGCTGCCGCCATCGCTCGGGACTCAACTCGTTAGATGCCAGTATTCAATATGATGAAACAAAACAAAGCTACGTTTTAGGTAGTGACAATAAAGCTAAGTGTGCAGTGTGCGGTCGTGAATAGAAATGGATTAAAAAAAGAACCGGCAAAAGTAAAACCTATCTGTGACGCGCCGGTACCAACAAATATTAGTACTTTACAATCGTTTTTAGGCCTCGTTAACTACTACAGGAATTTTATTAAAAAAGGGTGTAAAATGAGAGTGGTCTACCTCCCACATATAGTATATAGTGTAGTTAATAATGCGAATTATTTATCTCGTGCTAGCTTACACGATGAACAGACCGAGCGGAGGGCCGCGGAGAGGGAGGGCGACTTGCACGTCGCGGCGGCTGCGGCTCCCATAGATCGCACCACGTATATATTTTTTTTTATTCAAGGTAATTCACCGATAACCTTAAATAAACTACGCGAGGAAACAAACAAAGATACGATTTTAAAACTATGTAATGTTTGTATTGTATGTAATTATTTTTGTGCTTAGCGGGTGGCCGGTCATTTGTGTAGGACACAGTTGTCGGTTGAAAATGGTTGTTTGATGAGGGGCTATAAAGTCATTCTAACCGAATCGTTGCGTAATGGGATTCTGCGGGAATTACATTCTTCTCACTTAGGAATTGTAAAAACAAAAGCAGAAGCAAGGTCACGAATTTGGTTTCCGGGGATTGATAAAGCACTAGAACAGAAGATCGGTTCGTGTGAGAAATGCCAACAGTTGCGGCCGATCCCCTGCCCGAGCACCGCTTGCGTCGGGGTTGTATCCACCAGAACCATTTTATAGGATAAATATAAATATCCAAGGACCTTTAAATAATCACATGTATTTAGTGATCGTAGATGCACACACTAAATGGGTTTAATTTCTGCTCACTTAATGGAATATCTCATTTAACTTCGCCACCTTATAATCCCGCCAGCAATGGCCAGGCCGAGATTTTTGTCAATATCGTTAAAGGCGTAAAGTGTAAAGGTGACTGCAGATTAAAATTGATGAAGAACCTTTTTGACTATCGGGATTCTAAACATTCTGTCAGGGGTTTCTTACCGGTTGAGTTAGTGTATAGTCGAAGGTGGAGGTCACAGTTGGATTTTTTAAATCCTAAAGTGGTGACTTCGCCCTCACTCATATCCTTAAATGACGAAGTAAACGTAAGCAGTGCTCGCTCAGATTAAATATTAAAGGAGAAACAATAAACAAGGGTTTATTTCTGGAGATAAAGTAATGTATAAAAAATATTTGGATAACTCTAAATTCGTGTGGTATGAAGGGTTAGTAAAGAAAAGACTTGACAAAGTGTTATATCTATTAACTGATATGCAAACATTGTTCACTGTAGAGAAACATTGCAACCAAATTGTACTGGATAAAGGGAATGATATACAGCAATATACAGCATTACGACTTTGACGATTATGAATTAAATAGGGAATCGTCGACGCCTGAAGCTCGTCGCCAACACCCGCCACTCTACCTACTCCTAGGAATAAGAATAAGGTGTTGCGAGATATTCCTAGGGTAGATTATACGCCATACTTTTAATTTCGCTATTTGTATTTTTATTGTATTAGTGTAAAATTGTATTTAACCAAATGAGGGAGGAGATGTTGTATGTGTTGTGGTGTCTCACCTGATGATTGTATGAATAAACAGTGCATAATGAACTGTCTAGTATATCACTTGCGTCCCGCGTTTCCCTATCTAACAGTTTTGAACTAATAATACTATTTATAGATTAGGTATATAAAAATAGTAATAATATATATTTTAATGTAAACAATTTATATTACTAACTTAAGTTACTTTTCAGTTTTTCCAAATAGCAGGTGATTTGTATCACCGGCCTATAATACAAAACGAATTAAAACCAAAAGTTGTAAAAGTGTTAGATTTTATGCATTCTAATTTAGATGCCGTTAAAGCAATATTTGATGAGGAAATGGCGGTAAGTGGATTTTAGAAATACCTAATCGTATTCAACTTAATTTAGATTTTCTCGCATAAAAAGCAGCTTCACGCTTTGTCTCGAATAAGAGGGTAGACAGAGACAACTAGCGTCGGGACACTCCGTTAACTGATTTCCGGTCAAAATCGAGTCATTGCATCTTGATTGGCGAACTGAACGCCGCGCTTAGTCTTACCAGAGCGGAGAAATCATTTTTTAAATATAATCATCAATGCCCAATCAGTTGCATTTACAGTCAGATGATGACCCACTGCGCCACGATGGCCTCACATGTGTAGGGATAAAACATATTAATGTAATTAATAAGTAAATAGAAGATTGATTTGGTTTGTAGAAATTAAATCCTAAAGGAGTTGAAAGACCAATGGTGGATCCATACTTGCCACCAATGAGTGGTGTAATTTGGTGGATTCATAAACTTAGACGAAGGATTCAGGCACCTATGGAAGACTTTATTCTGTTTGAAGATCCGTAAGATATTATAAAAACTATATGTATATTGAAACTTATATTTTTTCAAATTTCAATTAAATTTCGAATTAAAATAAGCCCGTGGAAAGTATTACTTAAAATATGCAATTAGCGAAAAGTGTAGGAAAAAAAAATCCAATATGATTTTATCAATCTGCTTCAAAAAGTTTATACTTTAATATAAAGAATAAATATAATGATAAAAATATTTCTTATTGATTTGAAAACTATTATTAGTACTTATTAAAATAATCTGGTCCTAAATGTTATATTCGTATCCCATTTTCTAGGATAACTGAATGTGAAAACGCGTTATATCTAAAGCAGAAACATAACGAGATGCTCACGTATTTGAATCAACTTGAAGATAGGCAATTTAAGCAATGGTGTGCCACAGTACCTGCCATTTGTAAAACGCATTTAGCCAAAAGTCTCATTTACAGAGATCCACCATTTGTTAGAAATAATTTTAGCCCTGAAGTAAGTGTATTTCAAGCATTGATATAATATGTTATTGTTGTAATATGATGTGTTTAAATAAATAGCAACCGCTCCAATCCATTATGTCTTTAGTTAGTGATGCTCTTACGTGAAATTCGCTACTTGAAATACCTGGACAAGCAAGGTATACCACAAGATGGGTTGGATTTATATGCAAGGAATGAAAAGTTACAGGTTGGTATGAGTTTTAATTTTAATGATTTTAATTAGGTTTTAACATTTATACAAACACTCATACATGGATCTCCGAGAACAGAATTTTACTTTTGGAAATTCTTAAATCTTAATTGAAAAATAATATATTTAATTATATTCTGCTGTATAAATATATAATATTAAAGTGTTTGATTTTGTTTTTTTTTACAGTACGATATGAATCGCTTAAACCGTGCCATTGCTTGGTACAACGCTATTCGAGAAGGCAGCCATGAAACAGAAGTGGCACTGATAGAAAAGGAAATATCTGCTATTGACAATCTCCTCGGACGAGGAGTTGAGGAACTTACGTGGAATGATGATTGTAAGTTCATTTATTACTTTTCTATATTATTGTTTTAAAACTATTAGTAATTAATTTCTGAATTATATGCTGTGACTCTGCAACTTAATAATCAAATTTTACCTGTACTTTAATTATTCATATTTATAAATGATATCGAAATCAAATATTAAACGAAATAAATACTTGTTAGTCTAATGGATATTTAAAGGGATATTCACATTTTTCTAGTTACTGAATGGATGGCTGAAGTGTACACCGCAATAAATACTCTACAAGAACGAGTGTTAACAGCTCAAAATAACGTTAAACGAGGCTTATCTAATATTGCCGCGTGGGGCGACAAACCATTGCACAATCGTAAAGAAAACCCCGAGAAACTTGAATTGCTGGCTGTAAACGAAAGGCAATCAAGACTGGTAGTTCGGTGAGATAACATTATGAAGTCGTATAATTATATTTATTCAAAATAAATGTATGCACGATTTGTTTAGCTATATCTTATTAAAACATTACTTTTAATTTCTCTAATCATTATCGTAATTTATGTCTTATATTTTTTGCAGACGTAATAAAATTTTACAAAGCTTCGCTGAATTCCAAGTAATACTAAAGGATAATTATAACTTATTTTTCAATATAAAAGAAGAAGAAGAGGTAAGGGATAACCTTATGACAACACTGATATGTTTATAATAGTTAATATATAGTCTTTTTAGCTTCACGTCTTATTCTGCATTAGAATAGTAGAGTAGGCAGATAGAATTTAGTACCAGGACACTCCGTCTCCGCTTTCTGTTCGAATTCGAGATGTTACGTTTTGAATGGTGGCATTTAAACACTGGTCTTACCAGAGCGGAGAAATGAAAATCAATTAAATAAGCTTTCTCTCGAGAAAAAATCAAATCCACAACAATCCTTTTTACAGTCAGACGCAATCCCATTGTGTCACGATGACCTCTATCTAATATATTTATACAATATAAAATGTAACAGTCGGACGAAGAAGAGGAAGAATTAGAAGAAGTAGATGAGTCTACAATGGATGAAGACGAACGAGCCGCTCGAGCTAAAAAGATACAAGAAATGATGGAAGAAAGGGAGGCGAAGCGTTTGGCAAGAGAAGAAAGAGACAGGGAAAAAGCGGAAATTGCTCAAGCCAAGTTTGAGCGAAGGGAAGCACGACGGCTAAAGAGAGAAGCTAAGGAAGCTGAAAGATTGGAAAGACAAGCGCTTCGTGATGCGGGTAACTTATATTATATGAATATACCGTCTTCGGACTTAGTTGTTTATACGCCATGTGGATTGAGCCCGTGTGCTTTTAAAGTTAGTAAAAAAGAAACGAAGAATACTATATAGTAATAATTTTGGTAGAATATCAAAATGCCAATATATCTTTGATAAAATATGTAAGGCTTTCAATTTCTAATATATCAAAACCTACGTCACCGTTTCATTTTCGTCTCTCATCAATTGTGACTTTCTTCTCTAAATTTTTAGAATCTACTGTTTATCAACAAATATCTACATTTAGAAATGTACATTTTTACAATAGAATTTTTTTCAAAAGTGTGACTTTCAGAAGTGTGAATTAAGGCTATTCACACTTTAATGCAACCTGAAATAAATACGGCATTCGGTCTATAAATATCAGCAACTCACGACAACTGACTAAATTCGGTGCGACAATATTTATTCATTCAAAGATGCGAATCAACACCAAAATACAGTAGTCAATACCCTGCTGTTTCTTATTTTTCATTACGGTGGACGTTTGCTGTTTGGATATGAATAAATATCTCAAAAATAAGCTCAAATAGATTGTTATTACCTGCATACGCTCCATTTCTAACCTGTGATAACGGATAGTGATATATATATATATATATATATATATATATATACATAATTTTTCAAATCAAATCAAAATTTAACCACAGGAGAAGAAGTTGAATCTCCGGCCGAAGAAGAAGAAGAAGAATTAGATCCTGAAGAGTTGGCTGATATAGAAGAAGAACGGCGTGAGATGGAGGAGGAAGCCTTCCGAGCTGCTCGATGGCCAGCTTACGTTTTATATGTGGATTCGTTGGTAAAAAAATACATATTTAACAACATATACCTAATATTAAACCAATTGCACTGTATTCGGTAATTATTTATCGAAGTATTTCATCGTCAATTCGATTTTCAAGAAGTTTTAATGATTTATATTGTATAATGTAAAACCGCATATTAAAGAAAGCTATATAACGTTTATTATATCATAATGTAAGGCTACTTTTATTTTAAAGGTTTCATCGCAAGTAATGAAAGCTATTCAAGCTAGTGTTAATTTGTTTGAGAACAATACAGATTTGGAAAAAGGACCTAGAGTAGCGTTCTTGGAAGTGGTCGCCGAATTGAGAGATCCAGGTTCGTATAAAAAGTAATATTTATTATTATTTAAACATACGCAATTAGTTTGCCATTTAGAATCAATTTAAGTAGTTAAAAACAAGTATATTGTCATTTTCAAATAGTATAGTAATGTTAGTATATGATTTTTGAAATTCATGTGTGTTTTAATGTTCTTGTATAGATATCTATTTCTCTCCATCCCTGGACGTTGACGATGTTGGCGGCTTATATTGGACGTTAAAAGAAATGATGAAAGATATGTTTTTGCAGGCGACCATGTTTCCTCGCATCGATCCTATTGTGCCCATACCCACTTACGAAGGTGCACTTTTAGACTTCAGTCTTTACTGTTCATTGAAATTTGTCTTATTGCAAAAAGTTCGTTTGCCTTGCCGATAATCGATAAGCTTTTGTAAGCTAAGATTATTAAAAAAAATATATAAAATATATATAGATTGATGATTAATTATATTTACTTTATAGATTTTTGAATAATGAAGTATATATGAAAAATGAATGATTTTTAAATAATTTTTTTTTATAGATGACATAAAAAATGAGGATGCCATGATTGACTTGTACCACGACATTTTAAAAAGAGTTGATAACAGTATTACAGATGTTGTTCAATATGCTTCGGTAAGATTGATTTAACGTAGAAACAACATAGAATTTCCTATATCTAATATTAAATAAATAATTTTGTAATTGATGGGTGGTCATATCATTTCAGAAATATGAAAAGTATGCTCCACTTTGGTTGGAAGATAGGCAGGAAGTGTTGGCCAATTTTCTCAAATATGGCCGCGTCATTCCTCCGGAAGAATTCGACAAGTATCGTTTTGATAATGGTTGTGATCCACCAGAAGTTAAGCCTAAACTTGAACAATATCAAAATGAGGTGAATTTTACTTAATTTGTGCGCAAATCGATAAGTAATGATATATTTTAAATTTGATATTCCTTGAAAATAATTCAAAATTGTAACGTTGGTAACGTAGTATTAAAATAGAAATTTCCTATATTTCAGATTGATAAGTTTAATGCGTTATATGCTGAAGTTTGTGCTCTGCCATCGGAATATCTGTGTAACGGTTGGTTGAAATTAGAATTGAAACGACTCAACCAAGCTATTATGAATATTATTTGCAAATGGAGTAATTTATACAAACAGAATCTAAAAGATCATGTACAGACGAGGTATATGAGTTTAATATGTTTTGTTTCTATTATATTTACTTTATACATTTTTTATATGATTGATAGAGGTACATTGTAAGAAAAGTTTGTTTATACATATGATATATATTTAACAAACTGTGTATTTTCTTTTAATAGTCTAAACGACCTAGAGAAGTTTATTGCGTATGCATCTAAAGAACTAGCAGTAGAACTAGAAGAAGATGACTACGAAGGGTTATTAAAAGTAATGGGTGTATTAAACGAAGTAAAGGCGAAGATGGATGCTGGAACTGATCAGATGTTTGAGCCTCTTAGGGATATTATTTACGTTTTAAAGGAATATGGGGTTGAGTTTCCTGAAGAGACGTATGAACAGGTAATGCAAATAAACGTATTTTTAAAGTTGTGTCCATGTTCCTATGCATCCAAATAAAATATAAGTTTATAACGTGCGTTACTGCTTTTCAATTTATTATCTTTTACTTCAAGTAAATGATATATTAATTCAAAAATAATTGAAATTGAAATATAATAATGTTTTAAATATTATTGTACTAATAAGTTATAATATATGTTTTAATGCATCTTTTCGGCGATAGAAGTACTCACCATCTCATCAATATTCGGTACATACGTTGGTAAGACTATATGTTATTGTTTAAAGGGCAAAAATATTCATTTAACTATTGTTTCTTTTATTAAATTATAAGTCACAAATAGTTACTAATACTTTAGCTTTTGTTTTAGTATATTAGTTTAATTTAATTATATATTATACTCAAAGCAAATTTAAGAAGTTAATCAAAATATTTAAAAGTTCTAGAAAGTGCTGTGAAGCGGCGGTCTACATCTGCTATGAATTAATATTTAATTTGAATGCGTTTTTAGCTGGATGTCTTACCAGAGAAATGGCGAAACCTGGTGAAGCAGGCGACAGTAATGAAGAATGAGGTAGCCCCGATGCAGGCTGCGCAGGCTGCTCTTATCGCCAAGCGCGTTGCTCTCATAAACTTACGTATTGCAATGTATCGTGACCAGTTTAAATTGAAAGAGGTGTGTTAGCTTTTAATATAGTACTTCCATTTGCTTAATAATTTAAACGTAAAATAATAAACCTTTATAGATTTTCCTTGAGAAATGCAAAGAACCATATAGACAAGTTGATAAAGTTCACAAAGAATTAGAACAATTTGAAGAAATTGTTAAAAATTTAAAAAAGTCTTGCGGCTTATTTGATATTCAACCACCGGATGAAAAGAATTTGAAACAATGCAGGCGGGAATTGAAACTAGCCAAGGTAACCAAAAATAAAGCAATGAAACATTATGTATGCTTATTTTTTATTTCTTTATAAATGATTTTTTATTTTAGCAACTATGGGATTATTATAATTTGGTAATGGGAACTATAGAGTTTTGGAAAAAGTCGCCCTGGAAGAAGATAGATGCTGATGGTATGGATCAAGAATGCAAACGTTTTACTAAGGACTTGAGGCAGTTAGATAAAGATATGAGAGTATGGTGAGAAATTATTTTAATAACAATTAATCTACTAATTTTAAAATTAAACTTATGAAATTGAGAATACAATGTATAAGCGTGGTACTTGAGTTTTGTTGAAAGGTAGACTATAGTGGAATACTAGACATATATATTCAATGTAATTGGATTTTTTCATTATAAACGTAATTTATCTAAATTTGCACTTTTTAGGGAACCATATATTTCAATAGAGGGTACAATAAAGAACCTAATGACTTCTCTACGTGCAGTCACTGACTTACAAAACCCATCTATTAAAGACAGACACTGGGTTGAACTGATGATGGCGACAAAGGTAAGGGTAGTTAGTATATGGTTTATAGACAAATTTTATGTAATAGTAGTAGAAATCAGTTAAATGAATTGTTATTTTTATTTATGTAGAAAGCCCATTCATTCATCTCATCCATCGAAACAAAGTATGTTATGAATACACCATTTACATTTAAACGTATTATGCAAGGTTGTGTTTCGCTGACCCAAATTTTAGACGATATTAACACTTTAGATGAAACAGTTCATCCGATAGATGATACACTGGAAAATAATAGCAGATATAAATTATGCACGCTTGCAAGTAACACTAATTATAAGAAATATCAACAACTACAAGATTTTAGAAAACCGAAGTTTCAAGAAAATTTATATAATGAAAATAAATATAAAAAATACAACCGATGTTACACAATGCAAGAAATTCGAGAAAATGGTCTGCAACTGACTCGTCCATGGGGAAAGCTACAGTGTAACACACACACCGTTAATATTATATTATCGGAATACATTTTGTAAATATTTTTCTTAGTGACGTTCATCTGTAGTCTTAATTGTAAATATTTTACCTTCGTAGCTTATAATAAAAAAAATAGCAATATAATAAAAAAATAGCAATTTATAATCCTCACTGAAATGTAAGTACAACATTCCATACAATTGCATTCATATTAATTCAATTTAACTTTTGTAACGTATGAGTGATTTTCTAGGTAAAATTCCATATAGATGATGATACGACATTAGCAGACTTGTTAGAACTTAATCTTCATAAATACGAAGAAGAAGTCAAAACAATCGTGGATAAGTCCGTTAAAGAAGCTGCTATGGAAAAAACGCTCAAGTAAAACATTATTTTTATTACAAACATTATAGTATAGAAAATAATTACGTAATTTTTAATTTTTAATTTTATATAATTAAAAAAAATATTTTTATAGGGAATTGGAGGCTACTTGGGCAATTATGGAATTCGAATATTTGGTTCACGACAGAACAGGCATAAAGCTACCTAAAGCTAGTGAAGAGCTTGTTGAGACGCTGGAGGACAATCAAGTAATGTTTTTATTTTTTTACTTTAGGTCGAGGCCGGTCGTGACGCAGTGGGACAGCGTCTGACTGTAAACGCGATCGGTTGTAGGTTCGATCCCCACTCGGCGCAGTGATTATATTTCAATTATTTTCACTTCTTTCGCTATGGTAAAGACAAAGTGCGGCGTTTAGTTCCACCACTCAAGACGCAATGTCTCGAATTCGGTGGAAAGCGAAGTACGGAGTGTTTTTACACTAGGTACTTTCTGTCTACCCTGCTATGCGGGATAAAAAGCGTGAAGCTAAAAAAAATTACTTGTAGCAAGTATTTTTCTTTAGTTGAGTGTATTTTTAATTATACTTTCAGAATCAAGTCCAAAACATGATGTCGTCAAAATTTATTGGTTTCTACGAGGAAGAAGTTACAGCGTGGCAAAAGAAACTTGGTACCGCAGATGCAGTAATAGCGCTTTGGTTCGAGGTTCAACGTAAATGGCAATACTTGGAGAGTATCTTTGTAGGTTCAGATGACATACGAGCTCAGTTGCCTGAGGACTCCAAAAGGTTTGATAATATTGACAAAACGTTCAAGGTAAGAAAGTCGTCTAATATAAATAAGTTTCACTAATTATTTTTTTATATTGCATTATTGTATTAAATGGTTTTATTACAGGAATTACTCAAAGATATAGGCGCAACACCAAATGTTGTTCAGGCCACGAACAAACCTGGATTATTAGATAAATTAGAGGAACTTATGGCTGCGTTGAACCTTTGCGAGAAGGCTCTTAATGATTATTTAGAAACAAAACGATTAGCGTATCCACGATTTTATTTTGTTTCCTCTGCAGATTTATTGGGTACTGATTTTTTTAACTTAATTTGCACGCAGGAAAACCTAGTATTAAAAAAGTCTTATCGTCATATCTCCTGGTCCTTGTTTGAGATTGGCGTATTGTTTTATTACCTCATTCATTTACTTATATCGTCTATTACTGGGAAAATGAAAACAATCTAATCATAAAATCCCTAGAAATCATAATTTCCCTGACTAGGGATAGTATAATTTTGTTTTAAATTCAACTAGAATTAATTATGCTGCTTTTTAGATATTTTATCTAATGGAAATAATCCTCCGGCCGTGTGTCGTCATCTATCAAAATTGTATGATAATTTGGCAGTATTAGTATTCGTAAAACCTGGCAGCAAACAAGCATTTGAGATGATTTCCAAGGAAAACGAGGAACATGTACCATTCAAAGCACCGTGCTGTGATTGTTCGGGCAAAGTATGACTCAATCTTACTAAAACTTAAACTTTTATACTTAATATTAAAATAAATTTGTTGAAAAAAATATTGTTAATTTTCAGGTGGAGTTATGGTTAAACCGTGTAACGGACTGTATGCGTTACACATTACGAGATATATTTGAGCACAGTGTAAAATCGTATGAGGATAAGCCTCGTGATGAATGGGTCTTCGATTGGCCCGCTCAACCAGCTTTAGTTGGTACTCAAATATGGTGGACCACGGAGACTAATCAGGCTTTTGAAAAACTTGAAGAAGGTAACATTATATAACAATTATTAGTTATGTTGTATAAAAACTAGGTTTAAAATGTATGTATGTAATGTTAAGGATATGAAAACGCATTGAAGGATTACCAAAAGAAGCAGATTTCCCAGCTCAATGCGCTTATTGTACTTCTACTGGGTGACTTGACAGTCGGAGATCGACAGAAGATTATGACCATTTGTACGATTGATGTACATTCAAGAGACGTCGTAGCAAAGCTTATTGTAGCTAAGGTAGAGACTTCGGCGGCATTTCAATGGCAGAGTCAATTGAGGTGAATTAATTTTTCTAGGATTATCACAAAGATTTAGTTTTTACAGAATTTGGTAACATTGTGTTGATTTTTATTTCGTGTTTTGTTGTTATATTCTATTTTTGTTTATTCAATTATTTTCAGACATCGTTGGGACGTAAAATTAAATAATTGTTTCGCCAATATCTGTGACGCCCAATTCCTTTATGATTATGAATATTTGGGTAATACACCTCGTCTTGTAATTACACCATTGACTGACAGATGCTACATTACTTTGACACAGGTACTATACTGTCTTACCATACAGATACTATTACATCATCGTTTATCAACATTATTCTTCATTTGCTACCTATTTTTTTTACCTTCTTTTTTTGACCGTTAATTTAGAGTCTTCATTTGATAATGGGCGGAGCACCAGCAGGCCCGGCGGGTACCGGCAAGACCGAGACCACTAAAGACCTGGGAAGAGCTCTCGGTATCATGGTTTATGTGTTCAATTGTTCTGAACAAATGGACTATAAGTCATGCGGCAATATATACAAAGGTATTTCGGAACAGAATAAAAAATATTGTTCATTTTTTCTTATTAAAATTATAAGAAAACAAAATATTGATTGCGTATGAAAGTTAAACTTTAAAATAATTTCAGGCATAGCTTCGATTCCTGTTTCTTGATTTTCTGATATAGTGTCTTAACTAAATGTGCTGCTGCTTTCTTGTTTTATTTTTATACGCAGCCGTATTTTTTATTTTATTATAAAACTTTTATCAGGATTTTACTGTCAAATGAGATTGATGTAAGAACCCTCAAAGTCGTCAAAGTCATCTAATGTATTTACTCTCTACATGTCTAAGTTCACAAAAAGACTAACAAACATAATGTTGATAGTGTCCATACGTAGACATTGAAGATATTTAATATTTGTTAATAATATTTAATGTTATATTTTTTAAAAGGTCTTGCACAAACTGGCGCGTGGGGTTGTTTTGACGAATTCAATAGAATTTCAGTAGAAGTATTGTCCGTTGTGTCGGTGCAAGTGAAAAGTGTTCTAGATGCAATAAAGGCTAAGAAAAAGAAGTTTGACTTTATGGGAGAATTTATTACATTGATTCCTACTATAGGAATGTTTATAACTATGAATCCTGGGTATGCTGGTCGCACAGAATTACCTGAGAATCTAAAAGCTTTATTCAGGTTAGCTTGTTAAATATTGTCTTGTCATCATAATACATTACAGTATTTTTACGTGCGAATTTAATTTTGAGTATCATTTGTGCTGCGTCGCGAATTTTCTGAGGTGAGGCACTCATTTTAGACGCATCATTAAACCATATTAGAAATTAAAAATTGCTTCTTGTATCGCTAAAATATTTTACGAAGTGCTTTTATTTTTTTATTAACTTGCAGGTTGGACTACTCATCAATGATTCTTAAATTAAAAGATTATTTGTTAATTATTATTGCACTTTTTTATTCTTATTAACATTTTTTTAAACAGGCCATGTGCAATGGTAGTGCCAGATTTTGAGCTAATTTGCGAAATCATGCTTGTGGCGGAAGGTTTTCAAGATGCTCGCTTGTTAGCCCGAAAGTTTATTACATTATATACGTTATGTAGAGAACTATTGTCTAAACAAGATCACTATGATTGGGGCTTGAGAGCAATAAAATCTGTGCTTGTCGTTGCCGGATCTTTGAAGGTGATATATTTGTGTTTCTGATACATGTAATGTTTTAGTCAAGGTTTTTTTATTTTTACTTTTGTTAGAGGGGAGATCGACTCCGACCTGAAGATCAAGTACTTATGAGGGCTCTCCGAGATTTCAATATTCCTAAAATAGTGACAGATGATATGCCAGTGTTTATGGGGCTTATTGGTGACTTGTTCCCTGCGCTGGATGTGCCAAGAAAACGTGATTTAGATTTTGAAAAAAAGCTTTTTGATGGCGCTGTATCTATGAAGCTTCAACCAGAACCGGGTTTCATTCTAAAGGTACTCTATCAGATTACTAAATTCATTCAATAAAAAAATATTATCGTGTGACAAATAATACCCAAGTAACTTTCTTTCAGATGGTACAATTAGTAGAACTATTTGCAGTTCGACATTCAGTATTTATCAACGGATTTGCAGGTACTGGCAAATCTATGGTATGGCAGTGTTTACATAGAACTTATCAAATGTTAAAAATGAAACCATATTATAATGATTTGGACCCAAAAGCAGTAACGAATGATGAACTTTTTGGTATCATCAATCCAGCTACAAGAGAATGGAAAGATGGTCTGTTTTCAACCATTATGAGAGATATGGCAAACATGCCAGGTGACGGTCCAAAATGGATCGTGCTCGATGGTGACATTGATCCTATGTGGATTGAAAGCTTGAACACCTTGATGGATGATAATAAGGTACGACTATTTATTTGTTTGCAAATATATTGAAAGGTTTTATTTTGAGACGCTTTTAGAATCGTTTATTTTTAGGATATAAGGTTAATATTATCCTATTTGATGCATTAAAAAGTTCTAGGTATAATGGTATGACATAAAATGTTATTTCGGCAGTGTTTCCACGAACCAAAATTATTTAATTAAATTAATTAAACACATTAGTGTCCTAAAATATTGTAGTTTTCACATTTGTTACATTTTCTAGGTACTAACGCTAGCTAGTAACGAACGTATTGCTTTAACAAAGTCTATGAGGCTATTATTTGAAATAGCAACTTTGCGAACAGCAACTCCAGCTACAGTGTCTCGTGCTGGAATTTTATATATTAATCCTCAAGATCTAGGGTGGAATCCGTAAGTTCTTATTTAATATATCTTGCAAAGACATTTCAAATAATATTATTGAAATAAAATATTAAATTTTAAAGTTCATCATTCGAATATTTTAATATAAAGCTGTTTGAGTAAATAACATTTAAATACCATTTTAATATAGCTTAATTTGGTATGAAGGTTTGTAGCTTCTTGGATAGAAACGACACGTGATGATGAATCTGAGAAAGCGATGATGACAGTATTGTTCGATAAGTACATTCCTTCATTGTTGGAGTCCTGTAAGAAATACAAACGAATCACTCCATTAAGTGAACTGCAACAAATACAGTTGACTTGCTATTTATTGGAATGTTTTCTCAATAAGAGTTTGCTTCCTAGCGATTGTCCAAAAGAATGGTAAGTCCTATGAACATATCAGCTCATATTAAAAATCTGATATTTTTTATAAATAGTTTAACCAATCCGCCTTAAATGTGTATAATTATAAGATTACTATTTGTTGCCCATGTTACTTCATATAAGGCATTTCTGAAAATATGGTTAAATTGTTATCTTATAATAAAACGCTATTTCTATAATGCTATATATATATATACTAATATTATAATGTTGAAATATTTATATGTTTGTCGCGTTTTTACACAAAAACTACTGGACCCATTTCAAAAATTCTTTCACCATTATAAAGCTACATCTTCACTGACTAACAACTATATTATATTATAAGGTTGAGATTGGAGATCGAAATAAAACATGTTGGATGCTCAAATGATACTGACTGACTGTGTATTTGTTGTTCTAATTTATACGTTACATACATGCTTGTACATAACACACTACACCTCCCATCGAGGGGGAAAAAAATAGTACGAATAGTACAATTTTTTTTTACATATATAAATGGTTAACATATATGTATGTAAATATTAATTTGTTCACATTACAATTACGTATGTTATATATACGTATAATTAATGCAGGTTTACGATTACAATTGCATTATTATTATTATTTTACCACTATGAATGGAGAATGAAAAAAAAACAAAAACACAAAAAAAGCTGTAAAATGATTAGGTGCATATCCCATTACAATCCATTCATCGTGCAATAATAACAAGATGATTCACTAATTCTAAATGTTTATTAACTTACATAGAGTTCTATCTTTATGCTATTCGTAATAAGGCTTAGTTCTATTCTTATGAATAACGTCTAATTTTCCATTAATTTCGATCTCTACATTCGGTGAAATATCTCTAATTACAGTGTAAGGTCCAGAATAAAGGTTTGAAAATTTATTACCAGTTTCATTTTTAATGAGGATTTTATCATTATGCTTGTACTTTATAGTATTTGTTTAAGTATCATATTTTATTTTTCTTCTAAGCTTACTATTAATTAAATTCTTGCGCGCCTCTGTTTGAGATGCTTGCAACCTATATTTTAGTTCTAGAGGATAATTGTCATGATTATATAATGGATCTACAGATTTTGTAAGGTTACTAGGTAAACAAAATTTCTTTCCAAAAACTAGTTCGAACGGCGTAAACTGGGTAGAGGTGTGAACAGTCGTATTATATGCAAAACACCAAAATGGCAGCAGATAACTCCACGTTTCTGATTTTTGTTCTACATTAATACTTAAAAACGAATTTAAATTTTTATGTGAATTTTCCAGTGAGGCAATACTTTGAGGATGATACGCTGTGGAATTTAATTTAGAAATATTTAAAAGTTTACATACCTCTTTAAAAGTGTCGGACATCAACTCCGTACCTCTGTCTGTTGCTATCTCTTTCGGGATTCCATACCTTAGAACAAAATCCATTACAAAAGCTTGAGCTACTTCGTTTGATGATTTTGACGTCAGAGGCATCGCGCATACATATTTTGACAATTCGCATTGTAACGTGAGAATGTAAGTGTAATTATCATTATCCCTATCGAGTGGACCTACTAAGTCTAAAAACACCTTTTGAAACGCAGTGTTTGCAGTAGAGGTGATTGTCATTGGTTCCTTCAATGTAATCGTATATTTTTCTTTTTGGCACTTAGTACATTTATTCACGAACTTGGCCACATCTTTTTCAATGCCTGGCCAAAAATAATATTTTTTAATATTATTTATCATTCTTCTAATGCCCGCGTGGCCACTCGTGTGCAATAGATGAAAATCGTTTAATATTACTTTTCTATCGTCAATATTTTCTATACGCTCAACGTCTTTTAAAATACACAAGCGAGGGCCCTCCCACTTTTTATTATTTTTAATCTCGCTCACTAATTTCTCTACAAATATACTGTTACTTTTATTCTTTAATACGTATATTTCGTCGATCGACATTTTTTTACAAACGATACTCAACTCTCTCACAAATTCGGCTCGCGTAATTTGGGATTGAGAAGATGAGTTTATAAACAAATTAAAGTGAGCTTTATCATATGAAAAAATATTGTTCTCATAATTAATATTATTTTTTCTCCGTAATATATTTAAATTACGTTTATCTATAAATCGTAATTCTACGGCATTTTTGGGTTTAGTATAAGTTTCGACCACACATGGTTGATCAGGCCTAGTGTTGTCGGTTTCATTAATGTCAGTTTGAGATTTTGTGTCCATCCCATTCATATCGTTCGTTCTTCGCTTCTGAGCACGCGTCAGCACAAGTACACATTCATTCATCTCTTTCAATTCTTTTGAAGTCACAATCACACGAGATAATGCATCTGCAGCAGCATTCTTTTCTTTCTTTTATTCAATTACATAGTCATATTCTTCTAGTACGAGTCAAAATTTTAGTAACTAGATGGATCTTTCATATTAAATAAATAAATAAGGGGCTTATGATCCGTGATAATTTTAAAGGTTCGGCCGTACAAATAAGGTCTAAAATGCTTTACTGCCCAAACAATTGCTAATAATTCTTTTTCTATTGTAGGATATTGTCTCTCAGCCTTGTTAAGAGTCCTACTGGCAAAAGCGCAGGTCGTCCGTCTGAATTAGATAAAATAGCTCCTATTGCGTAACCCGACGCATCTGTTTGAACTATAAATTGATTTTTATCGGATAAATCGGGATATTGAAGAACTGGTGGGGACATTATACATTTTCTTAAAGTTTCAAATGATTCTTGACAATTTTTATTCCAGTTAAATTTTACATTTTTACGACATAATAAATTTAAAGGATACGCTATTTCTGTAAAGTTAGGTATAAATTTTCTATAATAATTTGCTAACGCTACAAATCTCCGAGTGTCGTCAACATTTTGAGGAACTGGATAATTGCTAATTATACTAATTTTTTCTGGATCTGGTAGAACTCCTTCGTTTGACACAATGTGCCCTAAATAAAGTAACTGTTTTTTAAGAAAATCGCACTTTAATGGATTTAATTTTAACTTAAATTTATGAATTCTTTCAAAAACTTCAATTAAATTTTTGCTATGGTCTTCTAAATTTCTCCCCATAATTATAAGATCGTCAAGGTAACATAGACATTTATCATATGTGAGTCTTGCCATTGCCATGGTCAGCATGCGTGAAAAAGAACTAGTTAGCTAAGGCTAGTTTTGAGTCCCATGGGCATTCTAGTCATTTGATATTGACCAGAACAAAATGCGGTGTACTGTCTACTAGACTTTTCTAGTTCTACATTATAAAATCCTTGATTTAAATCTAGCTGAGAAAAATAAATGCACCCTGATAATGAGTCTAGAATTTCAGTTATATTTGGAAGAGGGAACTTATCCTCTACAATGCAGTTATTGAGTTTTCGGTAATCTATGACTAATCGCCATTTCTTTTCTCCATCTGAGCGTTTGGGTACCAAAAGGACCGGACTACTCCATTCACTATTGCATGGCTCTATAATACCTTCTTCAAGTAAATTACTAATTTGTTTATTAATTTCTCCCTTGTGTGAATGTGGAAGTCGATAAGGCTTCGAGTATACTGGTGCTGTATTAGGTTTTAACGTAATAGAATGCTTATACAATGAAGTTGTAGTTAATTTATCCCCTTGAATATAGAAAATATCGTTATATTTAGCACATATGGATAAGATACTACTTTTTTCCTCTTTATTTAAATGATCTAGTTGTAAAATAGACAATAATGTTCTTACTCTTTCTGAACTGCCTGAAGTTTTAGTAGAGTTTTCAAAAGAACAAACATCAAAATCACTAGCCGAAAAAATAACAGGTTTAAAGTCATCATATTTTATTTGTAAATCTTGTTTAGTAGTATTCAAGATACGTATAGGTATTTGTCCATCTCTAGGTTTAACAAGAGTACTATCAATAAAAATTCCGTTTTGTATTTCAGAAGCATTGACAACACATTCTTCAATCATATTAGTGTAAATAAAATGTATGGACTCAGATCGCGCTGGTATATTTAACATGTTATTACCCACCTTTATAGGAATATCCATCTTAACACCTAGGTTCCATAATGTTAAAGTATAAGTATTAAAGTTCAATATCGCGTCATATTTAATAAAAAAATCATGTCCCAGTATGCCACTAGCCTTACAAGGCAATGTATTAAATACATAGAATCGATGACTGAGAATTTGATATCCTATCTTAAGATCTAGATAAACATATCCAATAGCGTTGATTTTGCCACCAAGACCGCTGACTACGAGATTCTCTTTATGGAGTGAAATGTTTTGATCAATTATTTGTTTATACTTTACGGCGGATATTGAAGCGCCAGTGTCAAGTAACAAGTTATATGAATGATTGTTAATTGAAGTTATTATTATATGACAAGTATTATTGCAAGATAATATTAAATTTTTAGTCACGAAAATTTAATTATAAGGGGTATCAAAATTAGGATTTTTATTATACGATTTTGTCAAAGTATGCATAGTTTGCGGTTTGCCAGACGTTTGGTTCCTGTTATAATAATGATTATTATTAAAAGACTTACCTCTATTGCTATGTGGTCTCGAAGTCCTTTGGAAATTACCTCGTCGCGACGCTTGTCCCGCGTTTCGTCCTCTGGGTGAATTTTGTGCCTGGTAATGAAGATTCATTCATTCATTCATTCATTAATCTTATACGTTTTGTTACAACCCGCGCCTCTTGGACGGTATCCAAGAGGCGCGGGTTCGAATCCCGCTGCGTTCAAATTTTTATACGTTTTTTCTAAAATGTTTTCTAATCCTAAGTGTGGAATAACACTTTAAAAATAGTAAATATTGAAATAAAATAGCAATCTCTCTTGTTAAACGATTATTTCTCAATAATTTTTAAGTAGTAGAAATTTGTAAAAATCTCTCTACAGAGATGCTAACAACATAAATAAGTTGTAACAAAACGTATAAGAATTTCGACGCAGCTGGTAGTAGAACGCATGGCTTAGCGGTCAGAGCGCTTGGACGGTATCCAAGAGGCGCGGGTTCGAATCCCGCTGCGTTCAAATTTTTATACGTTTTTTCTAAAAATTATTTATAGTTCTTTATATTTTAAGCAGTTATCTATCAAAAGTTATTCTTAGAACTATCTTTCCTAACTTATGCAATTACTTATTAATTTTTGTGACTTAAACAAAAGTTTTATCTACACTTAGTTCTCAAACGATACCATTCATACCTCTATATTAATCCTGATCCTATTAAATATTAATTTATTATTTACTTATTACTGTTTAAATTATAAAAATTAGACATTCCACTTAAAAGATATGACGAATTCAAAAATGTCAAACTAATTAAAATAATAAGATATGGGGATATGAGAAAGGGGCATCGATATCTGTGCATTAGGTCCCTAGACACCCCTCCCCCCCGCAGTGGATGCAACTTAAATTGAATACTTAGAGTTTTGAGATTCCACAGCACGTTATCTGTTCCATTTAAAAAGTTATTTTTTGTTCTACTTATATAGTATTTTATTGATATATTCGCTCACCTTATAGCGGCGAAGCCTCGAGCGGGGTCACTAGTTACTAATATTATAATTGCGAATGTTTGTGAGAATATATGTACGTAATACCCTCCATGTAAAATGTACTGAATGGATTTGGATGATTATTTCCAGAAATAAAGTTACTTACCAGAATCGGACATAGGCTGCAATTTAGGAATATTTTATGGAATATTTGATCATAACATAACGGTACATTTCAAATACTCAGCTACTTTTTATCAACACACCACGCAGGCGAAGGTGCTAGCGGAATCTAGATTTAAATTAAATAATACGATTACTCTTAGGGGTCAATGATGGAAGACTTGCGCGCAGTGACCCCTGCCAGCTTTACATAATATCAATAGTTGTGTAAAGCTGCAACATTCCATCCGCCGCGAGCACCAGGGCGCACCATGCTATGGGGTCCCCCCGAGGCGACGCGCACCAGTGCGTCCCCGCTGGTGTGAAAAGTGGCAACAAATGCGGCGTTGCGGACTGCCACCCAGCACGCCATGTCCGTAACGGCGGGAAGTGGAGAACGGAGCTACAAATAGCTACGTGGAATGTCAGAGGACGAATGCAGCAGAAGATAAATGAATTATTAGATGTGATGAATGAAATAAATTTAGATGTTGTTTGTGTGACTGAGACCAAAAGAAAAGGGGAATAGTATGACCGATTTGCCGGGCAACCGAGTTGCCTTCCGGGCGGGAGTTCCAGAAAGTGAATGAGGGTGTCAAGGTGTAGGTGTGTTATTGTCCTCTCGATTGTTGAGTGCAATGGTAGAATATAAGGCGATCAACCCGAGGATGCTCTGCATTCGCTTCAAGCTGGGGATAACAAGAATATTCTTGTTAATTGCGTATGCGCCGTTATCTTCAGCTCTATCAAGTGAACTAGAGGAGTTCTGGGAGAGTGTCAGGGAAGTTCTAGGTAGTGTAAGAGGGAACTAAAAATTAATAGTATATGTTGTTTTGATTAGATGGGTCGGAACCACACGACATGGTTACGAACGCGTAGTAGGGAAGTACGGTGATAGGAGAGTAAATGAGGCTGGTAAGCTCATACCGGATTTAGGTAAGGAAAAGGATTTGTGGCAAACACTACAAACAAATTCACATATACACGTGGGAACGGATGGAGCGGGAGTAGATGGAGTTACTGCAGAAATGGTCAAATATGGTGGGCCGCGCATCTTGGACCTGTTCGTTTTTCTATATAATTTATGCAGAAAAAAGGGTGAGGTCTCGGATGATTGGTGAGTCGCAGTCATCGTGCCTTTGTATAGAGGCAAAGGTTCACAGATAGACTGTGCAAGCTATAGGGCTATCAGTTTGATTAGCTTGGGTAGTAAAACTTATGCTAAAATTCTAGCGAGAAGCTTTATGGGAGCCCCAAGGAGGATTTAGACCTGGAAGAGGATGCATGGATCAGGTCTTCTTTTGTGGATGCATGGATCACGTCTTCTTTTGTGGATTTAGAAAAAGCATTTGACAGGGTTGTAAGAAAGAAGTTATGGTAGATATTGCCCCGGTACAATGTGAACGCACCCTTGTTGCAGGCTGTAAAATCTCTTTATCGAGATCACTCAGCCTGTGTACGAGTAGGAGCTGGCATGTTGCCTCAGTTTGATATTAAATCGGGTGTCAAACAGGGCTGCGCCATGTCAGCTTGGCTGTTCAATTTGTATTTGGATAGCTGTCTCCAAGGAGTGAAAGATAGTGTCATAGGAGTGAAAGATGATGATTTGACAGTAAACTGTATGTTGTACGCAGATGATGCAGTGCTAATTGCATCATCAGAATGCGACAGGCTTTGGTCATGACTCTGAAAGAAGGATGTGAGAGTAATGGTCTAAACCTGACTGCGAGTAAAACTAATATTTTAGTATTTGAAAGAGATAAAGAAAACAATGCAGTACTGTTACCGACGCTGTCATACGGCAGCGAAACGTGGGTTTGTCAAAAGAAGAATTAAAGAAAGATGAATGCAGTAGAGATGAGATCTCTTCGTCTTAGCTGACCGTTTATGCAGCGAGGAGATACGCAGAATGGCAGGTGTAAGCGTGGATGTCACAATAAGAATGAAGAAGAACGTGCTCAGGTGAAAGAATGGTAAATAAGATTTATGAAGCCAAGGTGAGTGATACGAGAGGTCGGGGGAGACCTCGGTTGACCTTCGAAAACACGGTATCGAAGATACTGGAGGAAGGTCACGTAAAAAGTATGAGGACCCCCCGAAGGGCATGCATGAACAGGATAATGACTGTGGACGAGGCGAATGAGGTATGCAGGGACCGTAGCGTTTGGAACTCTCTGACTACCCCGCCAGGGATAAAGCGTGAAGCTAAAAAAAATTACTCTTATGTATTTCTACATTATATTAATTAACCACAATGATGTGAATTATAATCATAATACTGTTTTAAGGTACGAAATATATTTCGTATTTTGCATTGTATGGGGCTTTGGCTCAGGGCTGTTTCAAGATCAACTCGTGGATTGGCGAAATGAATTTAGCAAGTGGTTCTGTAATGAATTCAAACAAATTAAATTCCCATCGACTGGAAATGTCTTTGGATTTTTCATAGATCCGGAGACTAAGAAATTTTTACCATGGTCAGAAAAGGTTGAACACTTTGAGTTGGATCCTGATATACCGTTACAGGTAAATAAGAATTACTCAAGCTGGTTTAATTTAACTTATAGAAGTATAGTAATAAAACTATACAGCGCAATTTGTGTATAACATTTTTTTGTAACTGTCTATTTGATGGTTCCTGAGCAAATACTTTTAAATGTCGGTGTTACGTTAAATTTATTGTATAAATTTAACATAACACTGGCAAAATTTCAAGCTATTTATAGTAACTTCTAATAAATTAAGTTCTCCTTTACAGTCATGTTTAGTTTCTACGTCTGAAACAACTCGTATTCGATTTTTTATGGACTTATTAATTGCAAAGCAAAAGCCGGTTATGTTAGTTGGCAGCGCTGGCAGCGGCAAGACAGTCAGCGTCGCAGCCAAACTCAACGCACTATCAGAGAATTTTGCTATTACCAATGTACCACTTAATTTTTATACTACATCAGGTTTGTAATTCAAAAGTAATTCTTTAATTACTTACTATAATAACTAAAGTGTTGTCAAGAGCTGTTTTCTCTATATTTATACGAGAATTGTACAACGACTAATATTTATAAGGTAAACTCGTCGTTTGGAAATAACGTCACCTATATATGTTTTACAGTGTGAACACATGATCAAATAATTCAACTTTCCAATTTGTGTTCAAATTTATAATTATACACACTCCTTTATATTAAATATTTAAGTTTAATAGTTCCTATAAAGTAAAAAAATATTAAATAAAAAATATTTTTTTACAACTAGAAATGATACAAAAAGTACTGGAGAAGCCTTTAGAAAAGAAATCTGGTCATAACTTTGGTCCTCCGGGAAGTAAATTTATGATCTATTTTGTGGACGATCTGAATATGCCAGAGGTGGACTTGTACGGCACTGTACAGCCTCATACTCTCATAAGACAGTTTATGGATTATCGACATTGGTAAGATGACATCTAAGGTCAAGTAAAATAAAAAAATCTAATTATATTTTGTTAACAATCTTCAAAGATGTTTATTTTCAGTAACTTAGAATTTTGCTTATAAACATTTTTTTAGGTACGACAGACAGAAGCTCAGTCTAAAGGATATTTCTAATTGCATGTTTGTGTCCTGTATGAATCCTACTGCTGGATCTTTCACAATTGACCCTCGACTACAAAGACATTTTTGCACTTTTGCCGTTAGGTAAATTTATTTATACTTATATTTCATATACATATTTATGTTTTTTAATATAATTGTTTTAACATGAGAAGAAATTTTAAATGTAAATTGTAAAATTTTGCAATTTATCAAGTGTAACCCGTATTTTGTGTTTCAGCTTTCCAGGATTAGATGCATGTTTCCATATTTACAAGCAAATTCTTGCTCAGCATTTGAATAATCCGTTAAACAAGTTTAATATCACCGTTCAACGTTATGCAGAGCCTCTTGTTAACGCTGCACTTGCGCTTCACAATAAACTTGCGTCTACATTTTTACCTACTGCTATCAAATTCCACTACATTTTTAATTTACGTGACCTTTCAAACATATTTCAGGTTTGTATTGCATTAGTTCGATATATTTGATATTTAACATCTCTCTCTCCCTCTCTCTCTCCCTCTATTATATATAATTTAATGAACATCAAGAGAATTGTGAAAAAGAGTGATCGAGGAGAATGAGAATGAATGATCAACCGCTGGATATGTTGCTTATTTATTCTTATTCTATTCGCAGGGCATACTGTTTACTACAGGTGATGCAATAAAAGCACAATCAGAACTCATACGACTGTGGATGCACGAAGCTACCCGGGTCTATTCTGACAAGTTGGTGGACCCAATAGACAATGATAATTTTAGTAAACTAATTTCAGACGTCATTAAAAAAAATTGCGAGGTAAATAGGACTAAACATTCTTAAGTACTTGAATAAGCTAATCACCAAATATCCAACTATTAATCTTTCTTAATTAATAAAAATAAATTTACGTAAATGGAGTTATTAATAATTAATAAATAATAATTTTCGTATATTTTTTCTAAAACCAGGATTTTGATGAAAATGTAGTATTTGAAAAGCCTTTAATCTACTGCCACTTCGCGGAAGGCATCGGAGATCCTAAATACTTCCCGATCAGAGATTGGCCGCATATAAAGCGCTTACTTGATGAGTCTCTCTCGTCGTATAACGATCTCGTTGCTACTATGAATCTTGTACTGTTCGAAGATGCTATGTATCATATATGCAGGTATAATCTTACAATACATATATTTTTTCATGTTATATTGTTCATTATGTTGTTAAAACCTTTAAGGATCGATGTCCTAAAATAATCTAGCGTTCATTTTATAAATTTGTACTAAATGATAGCAATCTAATTGCATTGTATACTTTTTATCGTAATTGTAATATTATGCTATTAAAAAAATGAATTTTTATGGTACTTGACAAGTATTTTAAAATAATAGTACTATCAACTCAACCAGTAGGTAATTCCTTTAAATTTTTTAATTCCACAAATATTATAAACCTGTGAATATAAATTATTTTTTCATTTTTTCTATTATTATTTTTACTTATTATTACACAGTATTTTTTCTAAAACTATTAGAATTAACCGCATCCTGGAAGCTCCGCGAGGTAACGCGTTGTTGGTGGGAGTAGGAGGCTCTGGAAAGCAATCCCTATCGCGACTGTCTGCGTTCATCTCATCACTTGAGGTTTTCCAGATACAGCTTAGAAAAGGATATAGCATCAATGACCTCAAAGTTGATTTAGGTAAGGTTATAAAAAACATGTTCACGGTATTGTTTTGGTAAAAATTTCAGGTTTGCGAACACTTAGCGACGATGTTTTAAAGTAATATTATAAATTACGAAATTTACTCCATGTAAGATATGTATATGAAACATTAAAATAAACTTGCTTTACTTTGATTTACACATTTTTCGCCTAAAGGAAAAGAGGACTTAGCGTTTATGATTTCCTTACACCACTTAAACACAAATATTTTATCATATTTTTAATAATTATATACAATTAAAAGTTTTCCTACAGCTGGACTAAACTTGAAAGCGGGTCTCAAGAACATAGGCAGCATGTTTCTAATGACGGACGCGCAGGTTGCTGACGAACGATTCCTCGTGCTTATAAATGACTTGTTGGCCTCTGGAGAGATACCAGAGCTGTTTGCTGACGATGAAATAGAGAATATTATAAATGGAGTCAGAGGAGAGGTAATGTAAAATTACCTGGCAAAGTCTGGTAATAAAATTATCGAATATCATTGACAAACGTTTTGAAACAATGTAAGATTTCACTCTCGTTTGTGATGAATTTGTGTTTTAATTTATATTATCATTTAGGACCAAATTATTTACACGATCAGATCTTTAGCATCTAATTTATTACTATTTTTATTACTTCTTTTTTAGAAACTATTTATTCATTAACATCAAAAAATATATTTTAATACAGACAAAAGCGTCAGGTGTGCAAGACACGCGTGAAAACTGTTGGCGTTTCTTTATTAACAGAGTGCGGACCATGTTAAAGGTAAAAAATATAAATTACCATAATGATATTATTAATTTTAATAATTAATTACTTATTTTGACTCTTTTAAAATGCTTTAAAGGTTGTATTATGCTTTTCTCCTGTTGGCGCTACTCTGCGAATCCGAGCTCGAAAGTTTCCCTCTATCGTAAACTGTACCTCTATTAATTGGTTTCACGAGTGGCCTCAAGAAGCTTTACGTTCAGTCTCTAAGAGATTTATTTCTGAAGTTGAATCTTTGCCGGTAAGTATTAGCAATATTTGGATAAAAACTTAGCAGTTTCAATTCAAGCATTATGAGATATAATGCACTCAAAAAAATGAATTACTTTTCTTAATTTCTTACTCCAGAATGGTAATTCCTTTCATTATTAATTTTTGGGCTTACTAAAAGGAGTGTCCACACTGGATGAAAAAATCTGAAGAAATACATTTTTATCAGATACATCCCTTATAATACACATACTTTTATTTTTAGCCTTTCCTTGTTGATCCTGTAGCAAATTTTATGTCACACGTCCATCAAAGTGTGAATCAAATGTCAGCAGTATATTTTCAAAATGAGCGACGTTACAATTATACGACGCCCAAAACTTTCCTTGAACAAATATCATTGTATGGGAAGCTTCTGAACGAAAAGACTAAGAATTTAAAAATGATGATTTATAGACTTGAGAACGGTTTAGAAAAATTAGCCTCATGTGCGGCGGATGTAGCTATTTTAAAGGTATCTTATATTATTAAAATTTTTGTCAATAAAAATGTATTATTTTCAATTATTTACTTAATGTGTATTATTCTTATATTAAGGTTACTTTGGCGGAACAAGAACAAATTCTAAAAGTAAAAAATAGAGCAGCTGAAGAACTTATTGAAGTTGTCGGTGCTGAAAGTGAAAAAGTATCAAAAGAAAAGGCATTTGGTAATATATAATTTGTAAGAAAAATAAATTTTAATAAATAAACTTAATTTGCCATTTAATTTTTTAATTTTATTACAGCTGCGGAAGAAGAAAAGAAAGTCAAAGTAATTGAAGAGGATGTAACGATAAAAGCTAAAATATGCGCTGATGATCTTGCAAAAGCGGAGCCAGCACTTATTGCGGCCCAAGAAGCTTTAAATACATTAAATAAAAACAATTTAACCGAATTAAAGTCCTTTGGCTCTCCGCCAGACGCCGTAGTCAATGTGACCGCTGCTGTGCTCGTATTGTTCTCTAAAAAGGGAAAGTTACCAAAAGATAGATCATGGAAAGCTTGTAAGGTTATTATTGACAAGAGTCAATTTTTTTTATCTTTACGCTTTTATCCAGTATTTTATAGGGTAGACAGAAAGTACGTAGTGTCCAGACACTCCATAGTTCGGTTTCCGTCGAATTCGAGACATTGCGAGTTGAGTGGCGAAACTTAACGCCGCACTTTGTGTTACCAGATCGAGGAAGTGAAAATAATTTTCAATATAACCACCTTCCCGAATGGGAATCGAACCCACAATCGATTAAGTTTACAGTCAGATGCTGTCCCACTGCGCCACGACCAGTCACATACGCTAATTGAGTAAATTAAGTTAATAATTCTTAAATAAAAAATATTTTCTACTTATTATATAATTAACATAAATGAATTTTCAGCTCATGATGGCTAAAGTTGATCAGTTTCTATACGACTTAGTTTATTATGATAAGGAAAATATACATCCTGATGTAGTTAAGGTGAGTCTTATTTGTTCCCTAACAAAACATTAACCATAAAAAGGACCAAAAATTAATTGTAACAAGTTTAAAACACACACTAATAAATTACGTTCATTTTCATTTTTTCTACGTTTTCTAAAAATGTTTGTCCTGAGTGTGTTTAATAAAAGTTTAAATACACTTTCTTTGACAAAGGCCGTACAGCCGTACATTAAAAATCCGGAGTTCAATGCGGAGTTCATAATGTCGAAGTCGGCGGCGGCGGCGGGGCTCTGCGCGTGGGTCATCAACATCGTGAAGTTCTACGACGTGTACGTCGTGGTAGAACCCAAGCGGCGTGCGCTTAATGCCGCTAACGCGGAGCTGCAAGCTGCCAGGGACAAACTTGCCTATCTTACTGATCGGATTAAGGTGCTTAAATAAAATACATATTTTTTATTTGACATATACATTAAATATTAAAGATAAAAAGATTTTTATCCATGAATCCAAGGCCATTCTTAATCATTCTAATAGCGCTGCTGACCATAACAGAAGTTTAATCTCAATAATAAATACCAAAGCTTATTGATACCAGATTTAGTTTACACTAAATAAATCTGTACAATCATTCAATAAGTAAATGGTTAATGTAATAACTAAATATATACTACACATATTTAGAAAATAAACATATAATTTTAATTTATATCGCATGAACATCAGATCTATTTACAGAAGTTGACAATATTTTTATTAAGCATCTTGAATATTTGAAGTATGAGATTAACTTAATAATTTTAAATTGTAAATATATCATGAAGGAATTGGAAGAAAAATTGGAAGAGCTATTGAAAGCTTTCCAAGAAGCTGTTAATGAAAAAATGAAATGTCAAGCTGAGGCTGATGCTACTAACGCTACTATTGATTTAGCCAATAGACTAGTAAATGGGTTGGCATCGGAAAAAGTCAGGTGAGTATAAAATATTATATGAATTTATAACTGTGTTTAATTTGAAATGAAGCTATTTTAAACGGATTAATCGCGTATATTTTTGTCTTCTAAATACAATTCTCAACAGTTTTTCTATTCCCACGAAATATACGAGGCTAGTCCGTTTTAAGTAGTTTAACCTAAAATGTGTAAAAATCAAAGATATTATAAGTATATATGTTTCTATAAAATTAAATTATTAATTGTATTTCCAATTTGTTTAATTTTTCTAAGTATTGATATTTACTTAAAGTTACACTTAATAGATGGTCAGCTACAGTTGTGAATTTGAAAGAGTCTGGAGTGATGTTGCCTGGAGATGTTCTCGTGGTAACAGCATTCATATCGTACGTGGGTTGCTTCACGCGCAGATATCGATTGCTCCTCATTAATGAAGATTGGGTCCCTACGCTTGCAAAGACCGATGTAAATATTTATTTTTCTTCAGAGAATATATCTTACTATATTGTTAAACAATATATTTGAGTCATATTAACAGTAGAAAAATTAATTTTAACTTAAAATATTGTACAGCCAAAAATTGAAACAACAGAAGGTCTTGAGCCACTATCAATGTTGACTGATGACGCCCAAGTAGCTTCGTGGAACAATGAAGGCTTACCGACAGATACAATGAGCACAGAAAATGCTACTATTTTGACTAACTCGGCTAGATGGCCACTTATGATTGATCCTCAACTGTACGTACAAGAGATTATGTAAAAAAAATATTTAGTTTTAATAAAAAAGATAAAAGTGTGACGGGATCTGAGATGTGGAATCGTTGCATTTTAAAATTGTGATATTAATATTGATATAGTATGTCGTATTAACGTCATATTAATATATTATTATTTTAAAAGTGGATTAGATTTAGGTTTAGAAAAAAATTTAACTGTATAAAAATTTTAAACATAGCGGAATTCGATCCCGCGTCTCCCGGAAAACTCTCTTTCTTGGACGGTTTCCAAGACGCGCGATTTCGAATACCGCTGCGTTATTTTATTAATATTTACATACATCATCATAGAAATCTTTGAAGGTCTATGCCCAACTCTGAGCGTTATAAGGCTGAAACGACAAAGACGATATTCATTAATATATAGGTATGTAGGTTGCGAAATCCTCCTCTATTCATCTGTTCACGTTTCAAAATGATCCAATTCAATACTATTCAGTGTTTGACTCAACAAAAACAACAATATTTAATATCTACCAAATATGAAAGAAATATAACTCTGAAAATAAATCTAGGCAAGGTATAAAATGGATTAAGTCTCGCTACGGCGACGCGCTCGTGGTGATACGTCTGACGCAGCGCAACTACCTGGACCGCATCGAGCGCGCCGTCAGCAACGGCGACGTCGTGCTGCTCGAGAACATCGGCGAGTCTGTCGACGCCGTGCTCGAGCCGCTGCTGGGGAGGGTGCTCATACGCAAGGGGAAAGTGCTTAAGGTATGCTACATTTCACATCTTACTCTTATAATTGCATTGTTTTGTAATTATACTAGATTAATTTAAATTGACTAGACGCCATCTGTATAAGAGTGGCTATCGCGACTACACGTATTAATGTAAAATTTAATGTAAAGAAAGGTTTATCACTTTGATTTTAGATCGGCGATCGTGAAATTGATTATCATCCAAATTTCCGACTTCTTATTCAGACTAAACTGGCAAATCCTCATTATCAGCCAGAAATGCAAGCACAATGTACTTTAATAAACTTCACTGTCACCAGAGATGGGTAAGCTTCCTCGTGTGTTTTTAAACAATGTTTATGTAATAATATTATTATATATTTGTTTACCAACCATTGCATATTCTAATATATAGAAATAAATGTAATATATAAATAATTAATTATTCATATACTATTTAAGCCTTGAAGAACAACTATTGGGAGAAGTAGTGAAAGCCGAGAGACCAGATTTAGAAACACTGAGATCCGGACTCACCAAACAACAAAATGATTTTAAAATTACACTGAAAAGCCTTGAGGATGATTTGCTTAAACGCCTGTCCTCGGCGGGACCGGATATCCTGAGTGACTCTGCTTTAGTGATAAACTTAGAGACCACGAAGAAAACAGCTGCCGATATCGAAGTGAAAGTAGAAGAAGGGAAAGTTACAGCTGTTAAGATTGATGAAGCTCGTGAAAGATATAGGTAGGATATGACTATACACATTAAAAATTATGAAGTAAACTTTATGTTTATGTTTTATTAGATAAATATTAGCGCTATCTATGTATAATATATTTTTCAGTCGGTAATATATTTCAAATTAAAAAAATAAAGTGATGCTTTCTTCAATATTTATTTACCACAATAAATTATAATGTTTTAATTTGTGTAATATAAATACTTAGAATCGAAATGTTGTAGCAACTTACTTTTGTAGTAATCATAATGAATATTAATTATTAAAGAAATTTATGTAAATCTGTGAGTATAAATATTAAGAAGAATATGGCAATAAAAAAGATATTGAAATGAAAATTTCATATCAATTGTAGCAGTAATAATTAATATTGTATTTTCTTAACAGGCGAGCTGCAACTCGAGCGTCTATTCTTTACTTCATATTGAATGACCTATACAAAATAAACCCAATGTACCAATTCTCCCTCAAAGCTTATAGCGTTGTGTTCAAAGATGCTCTTTTGAAAGCAGACCCATCTGACGAATTGGACACAAGAGTGGCGAATTTGTTAGATAGCATTACTTTTGCCGTCTTTGTGTATACGAGTAGAGGATTGTTCGAACAAGATAAACTGGTATTTTTGTTCCTCATCACTTTGCAGGTTTGTTTGTTGTATTCATTGAATTAGGTCTTTTTTAACTTTACTAAATTACTAAACTAAGTCCATTACTAAACTTATCATCATGTAAATAAGTAATGATTAAGATGATTAAATGAAAAAAAACGGATTCGCGCCTTGTGTCTCGTGGCAAGGTAAGCAGATACAAACCATTGCCCTTGGGCACTAGTACTAGTACTAGTGTCTTGGCACTGCTTGTTGACTAGTTTCCATCAAAATTTCCTACTTTACGTGCTAAGTGGCCTGCTCTGTGAGGTCAAACCAGATGAAGACCTTTCAAGTACTATAGAGAAGAAACGAAAATAAATTTTAAATATAATTATCCCATCATCATCATCCCTCTGAGTGGAAATCGAACCCATAATTAATCACGTTTACATGACCCGACGCCCACCTACTGAGCCAAAATTATAAAAAATAAAAAAGGTTAATAGAAAAATTGTTTAAAACAACTCTTACTTAAATCAGTTCTATACTAATGCAGTTATTACCGTTATAAAAAGTTAATTTTATGTACCAAAAAATTTAGCTGAATATTATTATTATTATTATCTCTAATAAAATATATTTTACAATAAATTTTTGGACAGGTTCTAACAGTAGATGGTAAAATAGATCCCAGAGAACTAGATTTCTTATTAAAATATGCAGTAGCCCCAGCCAATTCACCATACTCATGGTTGTCTAATAACTCGTGGGGAGGTATTGTAGCGCTTGCCAAGATGGACGCTTTTGAAAATCTAGACAAAGATATTGAAGGAGCTACGAAAAGGTAATTCAAAATTATTAACCCTATAAATATAAATTTTAAACATGTTAAAAGCGTATCTCGGAACATAAAGTAAGTAAATGAAACATTTTAAAGTCATCCAAACTGGTAAAATAATGATTATTTAACTATTATACTTGATTTTTTGTTAGATGGCAAAAATACACTGACGGTGAAGCACCCGAGCGAGACAAATTGCCCGGCGAGTGGAAGAATAAGACGTCATTGCAGCGCTTGTGCATACTGCGCGCGCTGCGGCCTGACCGGATGTCATATGCCTCGGGGTACTCGAGAACATAAATAAACATAACAAGCTTATATATAATAAAATCAAACTAAATGAAATACAATTTCACGCCTCTGATATTTTAACGCTTGATTAATCATTGAGTTAAATTTACTGTAATGTTAGATTGTAGCAATTTAATTAATATGCTTTACACCTATGCTTACGAGGCCAACTTCAAACATACAAGATTTCAAGTTTATAATTGTTATGTACCTATAGTTGTATTTTATCATATTATTTGATAAAACACAACTACAGGTAAAGCAGTACGATCAGTATGAGGTGTCGGAGGAGACCGCGGTTTATCTACGAAAACACTATATGGATGATACTGGAAGAAGTATAAGCAATACTTTCTTAGGAAATGTTAGCCTAACTCTACATATTGATAGAAAGAGACTTCAATTTTGTATAATTATATACTAAAGCTTATATCAATGTTATTAAAAGGAATACTAATGAGGCAACCAATATATTTCTGAATTTATTCTTCTTTTAGAGCTTTCTGTGAGGAAAATCTTGGGACTAAATATGCAGAAGCCCGGACTCCATCGCTCGAAAAGTCATTTGAAGAAAGCACTTCTACTACTCCTATCTTTTTCATATTATCGCCAGGAGTTGATCCATTAAAGGTATTAATATTTTAGTATTTCATACCAGAACAAAATTAGTAAATGCCTTTAATTTGATACATTAAAAATCTAATTTAGGTGTTTATACATAAAAGTGATAAAATATTATTCCTCTCATAGGACGTAGAAAAGCTTGGCCGCAAAATTGGATTTTCATCGGACAGAAAGAACTTTCACATTGTATCTCTTGGACAAGGGCAAGAAGTGGTCGCCGAAGAGGCAATGAGTATTGCAAGTGAAAATGGCCACTGGGTTATCTTACAGAACGTACATTTAGTAGCCAAGTGGTTGTCAACATTAGAGAAGAAAATGGAAGAAACTTTTGAGAATCCTATCGAAGATTATAGGTTTAGTATTAAATAATACAATTTTCCTGTATTAATTTTTAATGCGTATTATGTTTTAATATTTAAATGTTTACATTTTATGAATAAGATTTATTATTATTTATTTAACTTATTAAAATAAAAAAGTGAACGAAATATTAAAGGTTATTCCTGAGTGCAGAACCGGCATCAGATCCTGCCTACCACATCATTCCACAAGGTATCTTGGAATCGGCTATTAAAATAACTAACGAGCCTCCCAGTGGAATGTGGGCTAATTTACATAAGGTATTACTTTAAAGTAGTTGACACTATAGCCCTACACCCCATTTAAGATAAATATTAAATGAAATTAGAAAAATATTTTTAATTCTTTTTTACTCATCTGTTTTTTTATTATAATTTTTAACTTTTTCTTCATATCCAGGCATTAGATAACTTCAGTCAAGAAACCCTCGAGATGTGCAGTAAGGAGGCTGAGTTCAAATCTATATTGTTTGCTCTTTGTTACTTCCACGCTGTTGTTGCTGAACGGCGTAAGTTTGGACCGCAGGGATGGAACAGGTCGCCTACATATGACATATTGTGAACTTTAGTTTATATTGCATATTATTTACTTCTTACTCAAGAAGATATCGTCGTAGCTTTGTAGAACGTAGAGTCTGACTGTAAACGCGACTGGTTATGGGTTTGATTCCCACTCTTATCGGATTATATTTTAAATTTAGTTTGATTTTTCACTCTGGTCAAAATGCAGTCTAGAGTACTTCACTCAACACAATGCCTCGATTTCGGGTGGAAAGCAGCCAACGGACTGTCTTGATTTTAGGTTGTCTCTGTCTACCTCTGTCTCTACTATGCGGAATAGTAGTTGCTTTTTTATTCAATGTTGTCCTTCTTGTATATATTATAAATATATGTACATAGTAGTTTAAATGGTCTAAATTAAATGTTATATAAGGGGAGAAATGAAAATAATTTAAATATTTCCATTTTCTAACTTACGGCGAAAGTAGGCAATGATATAATTTTGGTTAAAAAATTCTTATTTTTATTTATCATACCTATATGTATATATTCTCAATTTAAAATTATTTTATTAAATAAATATTTATTGAATCAATAGTTCTATATTGTAAATTAAAAGTATAATAGTACTTTTTTAAATTCTCTGCGTCTAAATGAATACTATTAATAGTGTTTTCTGTTTGTAGAGTATACCCGTTCAATTTTGGCGACCTTACAATATGTGTGTACGTTTTGTACAACTATCTGGAAGCGAATCCTCGCGTGCCCTGGGAGGATTTGCGGTACCTCTTCGGAGAGATTATGTATGGCGGACACATCACCGACGATTGGGACAGACGCCTTTGCAGGACTTTCTTATTGGAGTATATGCAACCTGAACTGGTACAGTGTACAGTTTCATACATGTATAGCTTCCCGCTTCACCCGTATCTCTGTAGTCAGATAGAATGGAGCGCCAAACTTATATGTACCTATATACTTTTTTCGTCTTGTACATGGTCATTATCTTCTCCAATATCATTGATAGCAAATATTGAAGTATCTGACGTTAATTTAACCCATTTCAATTTCCACTTTCTGTGACGATCTTAACATTGACAATATACAATTTCAGTATATCTTCTCAAATTAAATTTTAAATGAATGAGTGATATATTGAATTCCCTATTCTTATTATAAGAAACATTTTAAAAATTGTATTTTTATTTGGAATAAACAAAATCATTATAACTATGACAAATTGATTACAGGTTGATGGTGAGCTTCAATTAGCACCAAGTTTTATATCTCCACCGAATTCCGACTATGTTGGTTACCACCAGTACATTGATGACTTCCTCCCGGAAGAAACACCATACCTTTATGGCTTACATCCTAATGCCGAAATTGGCTACTTGACTACGGTTTCTGAAAGACTATTTAAGGTATTACTTTTCTTGACAGACTTCTATTATTTCAAATTATATTAACTGTTTATTTATAATAGATTTAAAATTTTTACTACAAAAGAAAAAAAATATTATTTATACATAAGTCAAATCACAGGTAGTGTTTGAAATGCAACCGCGAGACACAGGGGCACAAGCAGGTGGCGGTGCTAGCAAAGAAGAAATGGTAAATAATTTAAAAACATTACCATTAAAAAATATCACTACATACTTACGGTGTTATATAAATATAAAAAAAATCCTCAGGTGCGATACATATTGGATGACATAATGGATAGAGTACCTGAACCCTTCAATTTAGTTGAACTAATGGGGAAGGTCGAAGAACTGACTCCGTACACCATCGTCGCGTTACAGGAATGCGAGAGAATGAACAAACTCATGGGCGAGATTAGACGCTCTTTGAAAGAATTGGAATTGGGTCTTAAAGTACGATACATATTGTTAATTAATATGTCATAAGTTATTCATAATTTAAAGATTAATGTATTATTTTGTTTCTATTATACACATTTTTAAAAATAATATTTTTAAAATATAAAATAACATTTTTAATAAGTACGATATAAAAATATGCTGAAAGTTTGAAATTTATTTACGAATATCTTAGCATATGCTATGTTAGTGATACTTATTTGAATAAAAATTTTAAGAATTAACTAAATTTCAAACACCAGGGAGAACTAACAATAAGCAGCGACATGGAAAATCTAATGGAGTCTCTGTTCATGGATAACGTGCCGGAGTCGTGGACGAAGCTGGCGTACCCGAGCCTGCTGGGACTCGCCGCGTGGTTCTCCGACCTTTGCCTCAGACTTACGGAACTCGAGAACTGGTCTGGAGATTTTAATGTGAGATTTTTTATGAGGTTTTTTATACGGTAATCCACAATTAGGATAAGAAAAGACTGAGTCGTAATTTTAATATGAACAGGGTGGGCTCAGGCCCACCCTGTTCATATTATGCGTGCGAATTTCAAAGTCCGAAGTTTCAGTAATCGTGAGAGGGACGCGGAAGCGGGTGCAGGTAGTGGGAATAAGTAGCTAGTTCTTGGAAATTTAGTCGTCTGTATAAAGACTTCTTACAAAAATGGCGATTCGTGCACTAATACGCGGTATCTATTTTGCTCTGAGTTTACATGATTTAAATTTAAAAAAATCAATCGTTGGCCAAAAAGTCTACGGGTTCGACACTGAATCAAAAACCTGCGAAGCGTCCAAGGTCAGTAGAATAGAAGAAACTGTAAGCGAAGTCGCGATGTCCGTACGGCGCGATCACCAGTTATCAACACGAAAGAGATCAACTGAGCTCATTATAACAAGAACATCATTTGATTTAAGTGGATATGTGAATAAACAAAATTGACGGCATTGGGCCTTAGAAAATCCCAATTTAAAACATCAAAGACCATTGCATTTGCTTAATGTGACAGTTTGGGCAGCCATGTCAGCTGAAGAAATCATCGGACCCCATTTCTTTGAAAATTAGCGAGGCCAAACTGTAACAGTTAATTCTGAAACAGGCATGTTACGTCATTTTTTCTTCCCACAAGAAGTCTACAACAGCAAGACCTTGTTTCAACAAGAAGGCGCTCATACATCCTAAGATCCCTCAGCAGTTGTAAAGTAAATGTTTACTGGAAAACTGATATCGCGTCGAGGGGACATTCCATGGCCTCCTCGGAGCCCAGATCTCACGGTGCTGGATTTTTTCCTCTGGGAGTGCCTCAAGTGCCGCATTTATTTCTATAAACCGACGACAATCGCCCAGCTCAAGAACAACATTTGCGAGGAAATGTCCGTTATCCCACGAGTGATATACCAGCTAGTTTTTTACGAATTTGAGGTCCAGATTCAAGGAAAACGTACACAACGTTTGAATGGTACAAATCTCAGTGCACGCTTAATTTAATGGCTCACCCGTTATATGCTTTTATTGTATATGCTTTTAGAAACTAAAAGCATGCATTGTTACAAGATTATTTAATTTAGGATAAAATGCAAATTTTTTACTAACTAAATTACTTTCATTTCTACAAAAAGTAAAAAATTATAGCTGCCACCGGCTGTTTGGCTCGCGGGCTTCTTCAACCCACAGTCGTTCCTCACGGCCATCATGCAGCAGACGGCGCGCAAGAACGAATGGCCGCTGGACAAGATGTGCCTTAATTGTGACGTCACCAAAAAGGGTCGCGGAGACTTCAAGTGAGATACTATTGTTATTTTTTGATATTATCTAAATGAATACTGCATAAGTAGTTTGAATCATATTCTAAAAGAATATTAAGTTGAATGCTGATTTATGCTTTATTTTACTCATAAGAATTATAGAATACTTTGGTTACTCCAATGTATAAAAGTTATTTTTTATAATCTATAGCGCGCCACCCCGCGAGGGTGCCAACATCCACGGACTGTACATGGAGGGCGCGCGCTGGGACACCGCCACGGGCGGCATCGTGGAGTCGCACATGATGGAGCTGTTCCCGCTCATGCCTGTCATATACATCAAGGCGGTCACCCAGGACAAGCAGGACGTGCGCAACGTCTACGAGTGCCCCGTCTATAAGATACGGTATTAAGCACGCTATATTATTACTATGCATGTTTTAAATAATCTTTTCAAAGCTATAGATGATAGTTTATTATTTATAGTTGTGATAATTAATTTTAATAGGCTTAGATTTATTAAAAAATTTATGTATCTTAATAAATAATAACTATAACTTTTAATCCAAAAGTATAATAACTTTTTTGCTTAATTATATTCTTAGTTCATGGAAACTATAATTAACCAATTGTTAACTATGACTTGTTTGATTAATACAAATACGATTCATTGCTCAATGTTCATATCAAGTAACTAGCAGTAAATATTTATTGGTATCTAGTAATAATAAAATAATAATAATTTATAAGGAAATAGTTTCTATTTAAATATTGTAACTAAATATTGTTGTGACGCTATGGGGATTTTCCACATTTAGGATAAAATATAAATACTTGCTTTTAACTATGTGTTTTCCCCGTCTGATTTTAAGAACACGTGAAGCATCTGCGTTTCTAAAAACCATCTGTAAAACGGATATACCCTAAAAATATATATAAAAAGGGTA
The DNA here is from genome assembly GCA_032432895.1 of Dryadula phaetusa. NCBI lineage: Eukaryota > Metazoa > Arthropoda > Insecta > Lepidoptera > Nymphalidae > Dryadula > Dryadula phaetusa. The sequence goes on from JAOYRS010000059.1 coordinate 1,605,325, forward strand.
TGCCTTCTTTCCTAGTATTATGTGGTAGTATGCAAGGATAATAAAATGTTATATTATATTTATATATTTATATTATGTTATATTTATATATTAATATATTTATTAATAAACATTTTTACTGTCCTTACAGCATGCGCGGACCGACGTTCGTCTGGACGTTCAATTTAAAGACAAAAGACAAGCCCACGCGCTGGACACTCGCTGGAGTCGCGCTTCTTCTTGGTGTCTAAGATGATTTATTTCCCGATTATTTATTAATTTATATATTTATATGATATGAGGTTACATTATTCATTTTGTTAAGTAGTTTAGTCTTGTAATTGTTTTTTTCTAATTCGTAATAAAATTAATGCATTCTAAATGTATTTAATTTTCATTCTATGTCTTTGATACAATTGCGACATAAAAAAAACAACGTTTATTAATAAACACATATATTTAGGATCTATTATTTCATTTCCTTAATTAATAATTTCATATAAAATAATGAGGTAGTCAGTGCAAAAATGACCGAACAAAACGATTCCTTGGAACAATATATTAATATAATCTAAGCAAAAAAAAATTGGAGTGTCTGTTTGTAATATTAAAATATGTGCTTTTACCAAATGCTTATGTATGTATAAGCACACCGTACAAGTAAACAAAATGTTATACGTCTGTTTGTTCCGACTAATCTTTATATGTATAAGAAATAATTTGGGCTACTTTTATTTTAGAATAAAAAAATAAGGATCTAGAGTTCTAAAATTCACAATTATATAGGATATGTAATTAAATTTATATTCACAATTTAAAATAAATTTAATTACATATCCTTAATAGAGAAATAATATCGAAGTAACAGCAATTTATAAAGTAATGCTTAATTAGGGTACGTCAGTGTGGTCACGCTGTCATTCAACAATTTTTTTAACGGGACAGAAAACAAGTTATATACATTAAAATAAAAATGTTTATATTTATTACGTAATTTTTATAATTTTCTCACAATTTTAAACATGAAAAAATTTGTGGTCTGTATATATATATGCATCTCAGTTGTTCTCTAGAACACCTGAGCCTTCGTTTTAAAATATATCTAAAAGACTAAGCAAAGTTAAGAAACTAAGACAATATACAATAATTGTTAGAGGAAAATAAAATTTTATTTTAGAAAATATTTGTTATTCTATAATGGTAGTATATCTGTAAAATTTATTCCTCTCGTACAAATTTGTTTGACAAAGATACAAGTGGTCAACACGCTGACGTATCCATATATTTTTTTGTAGTTTATCCATAAGGCTCTTTAATACACCTAGATTATCAAGTGATGCAAGTAAGTAAGGCCACTTATGCACTCATAATCTCAACATATTTTAAATGGGACAATTTGCAATAATTAGTTATAATAAGTAAATACACTGTCGAAACATTTGCGCACAAAACGATGAACTTATTTTGACAATTGTGAATGTTGACTGGATCAATATCTTGATAAATAATACTGGAACTAGATTTAATAGTAGAGGAAACAATATTTACAAATTATATTGCATGATTTGCAAACGAAAACAAGCGCACTTAATTTCGCACACTAAGCAGGGAGTAACAGCTAACGAGTAAAGAGAGAACGTGAACTATGCTTGGATAAAGATGATTTTAATGATTATATTTCTAATGATCTCACATTTTTTGATAATTTTATGAGATTCTCCTGTTATTTATAAAAAGAGCTGCATTCAGATTTTTAATATATCAATATTTAACAGTTTAAGGGTTAAGTTTTTAAAATTTTAAGGGTTTATTATGAAACACCTTTATAAAATATTTAATCAACAAACAAATAAACTAATCAACATCCCAGTAACTTTGTGAAGACGGAAGACTATCTACTTTAAAATAATGTGTCCATCTCGGCCTCTCAAACGATATATGTTTTATAAATAGATATATATGTTTGATAACTACAAAAATATATCATGATATCAATCATTATTACATACGGTTTTTTGATGTTGAAAGATCTGGCAGTGTTTTGTTTGCTTTTAATAACAAATATTTAAAATAACTTAAATTAGATATATAACGCTTACTACTTGAATACTATTACAATACTAAATCACAGAATTATAAATTTATATTATTTCAAGTATATATATATATATATATATATATATATATATATATATAAAAGACATTACAGACATATATAATATATAAAATAAATGGTTAACGTTAATCAAGACTTCTCACTGCTTTAGACGATTTGGGGGAGGCGTTATCATTATCTGACGGAGGTTCAGATCCCTTGACTGTAAATGTTACGTAGTACCTTTTGTTTCTGTCCAGTCTCTCAGCTGGTAGTGCTATCAATTGTCTCTCCGTACCATGTGACACTTCAAGTGTAACGTGAGCTTTACCCGAAGGAGGCTTGGAATTAATTTTTGGTAAAAATCCCCTGGACTTACTCGGTCCCGCTGTAGCGGGCTTGGGCATTGTGTGATGATTCCATTTATACGGAACTAAAAATATATAAAAATATAATTATTAATTTAGTTCATCTGATATATTAGTTTTATAACATATATTTTACTTACTGTAAGCCGAACAAGGGATACCGGTGTAAGCGTGCACTGCGTGGAAGCAGCGATGCGTCTTACTCGTGCATAAACATGGATTATCCGGAATAGCACTCATTTTGTATAATTCACTTTCTCCGTAATCAAAATCTATGGGTCTTTCAGGTAGTTTATCCAAGTGTCTTTTTCCACTTTTTTGTAACTTTCTCAAACTATCATAAAGAAACTTTTCAAAACTGCTGAACGAATAATCTGTACTGTTATAAGATCCTAAACCCACGTTACTTAGGCTAGATTTATTGTATTCGTCGATTGCTCTTTTTACTAAAACAGCCTCATTCGCTTTGCTTGTTCTAATTTGTAACCGCTTTAGTTCCAATAAATGTTGAAAAATTTTTCTTTCACAATAATATCTGAAAATAAAGTTTAGTTAGGAATTAAAAATCAAATCGGAAACAAAAATTTAAAAATCCACAAACCTTCTCATATTAGTTTGTATTTTTTGAGTTACTGATTTCATATCGACGGCTCTTTTGTCACCAGGCTTCCTAACTGGAATTTTACTATCGGTTTTATTAGTATTTCTTGCACTTTTTCGCTGTTGATAATACGCATTTAGTCTTGGACTCATAATACATCGTTGAACAGGACGAGGACTGGGTTCAAATCCAGAATCCAGCAGGCCGCTAGATTCATATCCCCTTTCGGAATTTTCACTCTTGGATCTGATTGTCATTCGACTTTTCATTCTGCCTTTTTTTCTAAATCTTTTTCTCCTGCCGTTTGCTTCTGAATGGCTATAATATATTTCATTATCGCTTATACTGGGGATCCGACCAAAAGAGCTGTCTCTACGTAATCTACTGATGTGGTCTTCATCTATCAAACTTTTTGATTTTTTTAAAATGCCTGAACCAATATCGGTGGCCTCTACGGTATCAGAAAGTACTTTGTAGCTCTCTGTTTCATAAATACTACTTTTTCTACTACTTGCTTGACTGTCTTTAGATAATTTACTTACACGACTTGGGGAAATTTGTTCTAAGGGTAATTCATTATCAACATGATTTTGTTCATCTTGTGAAATTAGTTCTTGTTGATCTATAAACAAGGGGTCGTCCAGTATAGTTATGATACCTTTATCGGGAATTGAAGCATTTTCACTGCCAATCGATGTTTTTACGCTTTCTTGTTCGTTTACCAGAACATTTTCTCCACCATTATTCTTTTCAGTGTCAATATTTTCTATACTAAGAGCACGTTCATTATCTTCTACCAATTTTTCTGATTCATTTTCAGAATCTTTGATTTTGAAAACTTCGTCTTTGTTCGAAAACGATACACTTGGAGAACTTTTGTCAAACGAAGCAGATTGTTCTTTCTTGGTAACATCTAAATCTAACATAATTTCCTTTTTACTTTCTATTTTATTCTCATCAGGTCCAGACAACACTTGAAATGATGTTTTCCTTGTTGACTCTGGACTACCATTGCCGCTAATTACTTTCTGTTTATTCTCTTCAACACTACTACTACTTGTTTTTGTCTCAATTTCGTTAACAATTTTTTCAGATTCTTTACTCGAATCATTTGATACACTTTGAGATTTACTTTTCATGTCAATGTCACCTCCCAATATATTTTGATTAGCTGACATAGTATCGTGAACATTTTTTTGTAAATCATCTACACATGATTCTGGCTTTTCGATTTCTGTCGCTCCATTAATAATATCAGTAGTATCTACAGACTCCAAATTGGTTTCTTTAACCATCTCAACCTCTTTTGCCTTATCATCTCTTATTTCTTCACTAATATTTTTATGTGTAACTGATAAGTTTGAAGTTTCTATAGATACATTATTGGAAGAATCCATAGTGACTGTCAACTCAGAACTTCCATGTTGTGTGGATTCACGCTCCATATGGATTTGTGCTTCAGTAATTACCATATTAGTCTTCACTGAAATAGTATCAGTTTCTGTTTCACTTTGTGTTTTATGTTTTACCATATGTGATTCTTTTACTTTATCTATACTTGTTTCTAATGGACTCTTTAAACTTTCCGTATTTCCTTTTTCATCTATCTCATTATTTTGTGTCACTTCAATATTCTTATAATTAGTAATATTTACCATTTGTTTAACCTCATCATTTTCAATATATATTGAAGTTTTCTTACCCTTTCGTTTTGTATTTTGTCGCTCACTTGATTCTGAACTACTACTTGAAAGGGATGAATTTTTTCGTTTGACGCGCTTCCTGTTTCGTTTACTTTTCTTTTTTCTTGAATAGCTTAAAGATTCTGAAGAACTTTCAGATCTTAAATGGCGCTGAGGGTGTCTAGGACTACTTTTACTATGTCTTGAGGGCTCACTTTTTGAACGATTCTTTTTTGTTCTAGAATCTCTTTTTATTTTATGCTTACGCTCTTTGTGTTTTACTACTTCAAACTCGCTATCGTAACCGTCACTAAAACTTTTTTGCTTTTCTATGGTTTTTTTTCTTCTTTCAGTATATTTGTCATATTTTCTTTGTGCATTTCTATTGAGTTTCTCATAATCAGATGAAGAGCTGCTATTTGAATCAACATCGCGTTCATTATTTGTAACTCTTGCTCTATCCATAATAGGACTTGATAGCTCTACTACTTCACGTTTTTCAATTCTTATTCGATCACGGACATCGATTCTTGTACTTGTTACTTTTCTCGTCGGCAGACCTGTTATTTGAGCGCTATCTATAACAATTTGTGTATTAGAAAGTTTTGATGCGGGTAAACCACCATGCATTTGTATATATTTGGCAGTGGAACGGTGTCCCCTACTTGTTGCACAGTCAAGAGGAGTTAATGGTTCATTTTTAGATGACCTAGCTACTGGATTCACTTCAGCACCTCTATCTAATAACAAGCGACAGAGATCAGCGTTATCAGTAACTGCTGCTATGTGTAGAGGAGTACGCCCTTCATGATTTGTCGCGTTTACTTGTGATGGTCTTCCATCGAGTAACCATTTTACTAGTTCCCTGCGCCCTGATGCCACAGCCTCGTGCAACGGTAAATCTCCCTTAGAATTCCGCAACCACAGATTTGCACCTCTAGCTCCTATATAAAAATATAGCATGTTGATATATACATATGTCTTAAAACAAAAAAAATAAATGTATGTATTAACAATTGTGTGGCTAACCTAAGATGCGTACAGTTTCGATCTGTCCTTTAGCCGCGGCTGTATGTGCAGGGCTTCTCCCTCTACGATCTTGACGATGTGAATCTGAACCATGTACGAGTAACGCTGATGTTGCATCAGCGTGACCTAAGGCAGCAGCATAATGCAAGGGAGTACAGCCATGTGAATCAGCGACATCGACTCTAGCTCCACAAAGACCTACTAAGGTTTCCAAGGCTTCCGTATGCCCTCGTGCCGCTGCACAGTGAAGTGCTGTCAAGCCGTCTCTGAATATAATAATATTAAATATAATAATAAATAATAAATTTGTTAATATTGTATTAAAAATTAATAAATTGTTCACCTGTCAGAATCATCCACACTTGCTCCTGCTTGATGCAGTGCTAGTACAGCAGCAGCGGAACCTGCAGAAGCAGCCCACAGAAGAGGAGTACGCCCATCTGCATCGCGTACATCTACTCTTGCACCGCCTTCTCTCACTAACGCTCGAAGAACTTCTAAAGCCGCACCCCTGCTCTATATTATTAATAAAGCTCACTATGTATATAAATAAATAATATGTAACGAATTAAATATGCAAATTTATTTAAAGTCATATGACTAAAACTGATTATAAATATTACGTGCCTGGTGGTCAGTAGCGGCAGGGGCACCGCACATTTGTGCTGCATAATGAAGCGGATACCCGCCATGCTGATCAGGAGTTGCTGCATCTGCTCCTGCCGCTAAAACAGCTCTTAATGCGCCTACTTCTCCACAAACTATAGGAAAAGTTACTCATAATTTATTGTTTTCTTGGGTGTAGGTATGTAAATATTATTTTATTCATCTATAAGATATGACTATATTTTTTTAAATGTTTTGTAATTGTAATTGTGGAATAAATAACACTTTAAAAATATTAAAGTATGTAAAATCTTATCGGTCATTTATAAGTCAGCATGGAATTACCCAATAACTAATTTAACACTTTATTTCATTTTTGGTTTTTTATAAAATTATATCAATCGATAAATGTACGGAATAACCTGCAACATAAAGTATTATGTTCTTATTGGTCACTTAAAAGTCAGCATGGAATTACCCAATAACTAATTTAACACTTTTTTTCATTTTTTGGTTTTTTATAAAATTATATCAATCGATAAATGTACGAAATAACCTGCAACATAAAATTTTCTTAAATTATCGACATTGATGGTATCAGATTGACCTTCTGTGTTTATATTTAAAACCTCAGTCCTAGTTAGATACACGTAACTCAAAGGTTCAAGGACTCGTCCTTGTACATCGCTCAATAAAGTAGTGGACTGGACACCCCTCGCTACCTTAACAACGACATACAAACTTTAGCCACTGCCAGACGATAAGTGTCATTATAAAGAAATCTACTTTGACCTTACAAAAATCGCTCCACAAAAGCTAGAAAAGCAGATAGGACAAAGTTTTATGGATACGAATTAAATTGAATTCATCTCATTATAAATACATTTTCGGCAAAGGTCATGACTACAGAAAAGAATGGGCCACGTCAACCGGACATCCGGTTCATATATACTTACATAAGAACATAGTGTTTGCATGAAATAAGCATGAGGTCATTCGTTTTTACGAATGTATTTTAATTATACCTATAAAAAAGTTTATTTTTTTTCAGTCTTACAATTTGAAACTAAAGATTTTCGGGTTTGATTTACACAAGATAGGCCTATTCACTCACATCAGCCAATTTTCTGCCATACCATTTTTTTTTTACCAAAGTTAAAATAGTTTCTGTATATATAATAAGAGGGCAGTATAGGTAATAAGGTACTACACCTTACTGTAGTATTTTATATATTTCATGAAATATAAATTACAAACTCTATTCAGTAAAGCTCTTTAGTAACATATAAAAAATATCTATAATTAAAATTTTCAGGTGATCCGTGAATCGAAACGCCAATCGTATATATATCTTTCAAAATTATAAAGTTAAAAACATTACAAAACAATAACGTGAAGCCATGACCAGTTTATAGTTATAAAGTCTTTAACAATTAATATTGATTGACTTGTAGTGACAGTTTAAGTGTAGAACTAGGGGCATACACGCGAGGCGTTGATTCCACCAAAGCGTTGATAATGCGAAACCGGATCCACCACTGAATGACATAACTACATAACAACTTACTCGTAAACCGTCTGATTTGATCAACATGTTATGCGCAAATCCGTCTTAACCGCTTCAAGTTCAATACTAATGCTGGGTAATTACAAAAAAATCTAATACATTTGAAAAAATAAAATGAAATAAATTGATAAATATATCAGATTGACATTTAACAAATAGTAGTAGTAAAAAGTACTCTATAAAAAACTGTCATCTCCTCTTTTAATATTTAATTATAACCGTGCTAATTGAGAATATTTTTTTAAAAAAAGTTTTATATGCTTGTTAGATTAGATTGTTCAATTAGCAGTAAAATAATTTACTGTCATTTACGGAACATCACGCTTGTAAGAAACCTTATTATAAACAGTTATAGTACTATAATAATTTAAGTGGACAGCTAAAGAGTAAGCGTAACTCTCTTATTTCTCACTGATTGGACATAACACTGCTATTACTATTATTTTGTTAAAACGATCATCAAATCATTCGAAACCTTGAAGTTCAAACCAACCTGTAGCCCAATGCACAACAGTGTGCTGTTCGTTATCTTTTGCATTGACGTCTGCGCCAGCGGCTAAAAGGGTTTGTACCAGCGGCACATTGCCGTGTACTACAGCGAGGTGTAGGGGAGTCAGGCCGTCGGCATCGCGCGCGTCAGCTAGCGCCGGGGCGGCCATCAGCACACGGTCCGCACACGCAGCACGCGCCGCTTGGCTTGCGCCTGCACCACTCGACGCACAGTAGTGCAGGGCACACCGCAAGCCTCTGTCACGGACGCGCACAGACGACGGCTGGAAAAAATAAATAAATATTGTAAAAAATATTACAATTAGATTAGTAAAAGAAGGAACAGAATAAAAAACTGAAACCTGGAAGTATATTAATTCTATTTTACTTTTCAATTAAATAGATATAAGCAATGGTTTTTATTTTTATTAAGAAAATATTTGCGACGCATTTTTTTGTGTGCCACACTTTACCAAAAAAATACAGTAATCGGATGAAAGCATTTATATTTATAGTAAAATATGGCAGGATACACACAGGTGTAATTGTGAATAATTAACAAAGTAAACTCATGGCAGCACCCTAAACACGAATAGGTCCGTAACAATGTGGGGCTGGATATACCTATTGATTGACTATATGTTACCCGCACCTCGATATTACCCCGCTTACAACCTAGTGCATTTCCTTGAAAGCTTTCAATTTAATAGCTCCCAACGTCACGCTTACGTTATAAACATTTAAGTATAAATTCCAACTTTTGTAATACAAATGTAAATCATTTTTTATATGATATTGAGGAACAAATAGTTATAATTATTTATAAATAAAAGTCTTACGTTATTTTGATAAAAAATTACAAATAAATATCTATGTACGAAGGAACCTATTGACGCGAATTGTTTACTAGACGATGCGATATCTGACAGCGAGCGCCCGCGTCAGTGTTATATCGCGTGTTATGGCTAAGTACTAGAAACAAAGCTAACATTCACATTTTAACGTCATTAAAGTTTATGTTTATTTTACATTTATGTACTGTATTATCCCTAAATACTGCATTAAAAAATAATTACTTGCTTATAATTTACTTCTTTCACGTCAGTATTTACCATAGAAAGGTGTTAACATCAATTGCCGAAGTACTACGATGTAAATTACAACAGTAAAAACTTACATCTTTATTGAGAGTATCAACAACGGATTTATAGTTCGCTTGTTGGCAGGCGTACATAAGGGGAGTGCAGCCCTGCGGCAACGGTATGTTTACATCACCCTTTTTGTAGTTATTCCTTTCCCGTTTAAGCTTAGTACTTTTATCAACAAAATCGCCTGACTGAGCTTTCTTAGATTTTTTTAAAATACTGGGGGTGGGTTCGCCCCGACCGCTCACTGCGCGCTTTTCCATAACAAAAGGCGGTTAGAGCGGCGTGCGTGCCATGTGTCGAGGTGGGCTGCTATGACTATGGCACTGCGACGAGCAGGCGCGGAGGGCGCGGCGCTTCGACTGACCCTTGAGACTTTCACCTGAAACACAGGCCACCTACTGCCCGCTCGGACGAAGGAGGCGATGGGCGGCACCATCCACCCAATCGACGGAACAAAAGCAGGTCACCATCTGTATTCTAAGAAAGAATTGGCAGAAATATTTACTCAAAAATCAAGTACACTGAAGAAGTGACACGAATAATAAATATTTTCAAAATTATAATCTACAATAAGCCAAATATCTTATTTTTTATGCATACAGGTTTTTATATCAGAGCTTTAACGTTGAAAATGTAACTAAAGAAATACAAAATGTGTTAAGAATAATTATCAATTTGACCTTTGTGTTTCTTAAACGGTACAAGGTTGCAGAAAATGTGAATGTTGTGGCAGGTTCCTAGGTAACTACGAGTATTATGAGTGTTATTAGGGAGTCATTATGTTTCAGAGTAAACCTTTGGCTTATCGTGTAGAGAGCTGATGCGTGACATCACGCCACAATGCACGACACTTTTTGATGGTAATCAGATTAGGCTAATATTTTTATTTGAGAATAAAGCAAAAATTGTAAAAATTAATATGTAGTTTAAAATAAAAAAATACCTAATTTAAAAACTTTGTTATTTGAGATTAGTAAAATTTTACAAATCTTTATAGTTCCCAAGTAGATAGTATAAAACTATTTATTTTGAGGTAGATTCGGATCCCTCCATTTGATATACCTCTAGCAATAAATTAAATATAACTTCGGTATTTTTCGTTATTTATTTTCACTATAATAAAACAGTAAAAAAGTGTGTCTATACTGTTAATGTAGATAATTATGTAAAAATAGTTTAGACTGTACACTACCCCAGCAGTAGCACTAGCAGTAGTACTGTTAGTACTAGTGTTGTACACTCTAAAAGCAGTAATAGAATATGAATCTGTGATTTTCATTTTTTCTATTTGTTTGGATGTTAGTAGAACAACATCTGAGGATAAACTCGATTGGTTTTGGGTTTCAGTTAAAACGCAATTTAGGGCAAAAAGCAGTCATCGGAGTGTCTTGAAACTTAATTGTCTCTTACTATCGCTGGACTAGACTTAAATAAATTAAGTTGTACCTGTTGTTAAATCAATTGAACTGGGAATTTTAAACAGACATAGACGAATTATATCATTAATCCAAAAGCAAATAAATTTACCAAACTTCTAAACTTGATAAATATATTTTCTTTAAATATAAATATAATAGCAAAGATTTAATTTCAATTATATTTGATTACACATTAAACGCATAGTTGACCTACTGGCTGTATGTTCATTTTATCTGCTACAAAACATACCTAAAATGTATTTGGTATGCGGACATGTATTATATTTAATCTAAAGGACTGCAACTTCCATTGGGTGGTTTTTGTGACACTTAACATACTGTTTGCATTATTACCCATTGACATTGAAAATTAGAATCAAAATTATTTACTGTATTGAGATACTCATAGATTCTATTACTACATGTGTCTTGTGTGATCCATTAAGCTGAAAAACATTATTAATAAGCTACTTGCAAATAAGTTATCGTGTGCCTCTTTTATATGCACTTGTATTGTTCCGACGGTTGTTGTTTTTTTCAGCGCTAGCTTTACACTTTTTTCCACATATTTTTGATGCATTCCGTGCACCCAAATTTGATGCATTCCGTTGAGTGAGTGGCCGCACTTTATCTTGACAAAGTAAGTAAATAAAATTGTTATAAATTATAAAATAATTAAATCCCCCAGTGGGAATCAAACCCCCATCACATTTTTAGTCAAATTCTGTCCTGTAACGCCAAGATGACCCTCTATTTCTAACGATATTAATTTATCATACAAACCTGCTCATTATATTTGTCAGATTCTCTATATTTTCTATTTTTACCTAGGCATGTACATATATGTCAACGAAACATGTTCAACACGCAAAACAACATTTGATAAGGTAGAATTTTCTTATATATTATAGTTTAATTTACTAAACTTTTACTATTCTTCACTCGGCTTATTGAGACTTACATCGTTATAATAATATACATTTTATAATTATTTTATTATCGTACCCAACTTTTAGTAACGTACCACATTCTTTTTATGACAAATTAAAAAAAAATTAACAATAATTAAAAGAGATCAATTTATTCTTTAAGGATTTTTGATTTTACCACGTAATATATGATAGTAAATAGTCATGGCACACACGCTTTTTTTTATCAATTGATTTTATAAGGGGGTCAACGATGGAAGACTTCCGCGCAGTGACCCCTGCCAGCTTTACATAATATCAATAGTTGTGTAAGGCTGCAACATTCCATCCGCCGCGAGCACCAGGGCGCACCATGCTAGGGGGTCCCCCCGAGGCGACGTGCACCAGTGCGTCCCCGCTGGTGTGAAAAGTGTCAACAAATGCGGCGTTGGGGACTGCCACCCAGCACGCCATGTCCGTAACGGCGGGAAGTGGAGAACAGAGCTACAAATAGCTACGTGGAATGTCAGAGGACGAATGCAACATAAGATGAATGAATTATTAGATGTGATGAATGAAATAAATTTAGATGTTGTTTGTGTGACTGAGACCAAAAGAAAAGGGGAATAGTATGACCGATTTGCCGGGCAACCGAGTTGCCTTCCGGGCGGGAGTTCCAGAAAGTGAACGAGGTGTAGGTGTGTTATTGTCCTCTCGATTGGTGAGTGCAATGGTAGAATATAAGGCGATCAACCCGAGGATGCTCTGCATTCGCTTCAAGCTGGAGATAACAAGAATATTCTTGTTAGTGGCGTATGCGCCGTTATCTTCAGCTCTATTAAGTGTACTAGAGGAGTTCTGGGAGAGTGTCAGGGAAGTTCTAGATAGTGTAAAAGGAAATAAACAAATTAATAGTATGTGGTGATTTGAATGGATGGATCGAAACCACACGACGTGGTTACGAAGGCATAGTAGGGAAGTATGGTGATAAGAGAGTAAATGAGGCTGGTAAGCTCATATTGGAATTATGTAAGGAAAAAGATTTGTTTGTGGCAAACACTATGTTGACCACAAACAAATTCACATGTACACGTGGGAACGGATGGAAGAGAAAAGCATGATTGATCTATTCATAGTGGATCAGCGTATTCGTAACCAAGTTATGGACACGCGTGTGTTTAGGGGTGCCGATTTGGAAACAGATCACTATCTAGTAGTTGCTAGAATAAGGGGTCTGTTTGCCGGTTGGCGCAGCCGCACGAGGTGTCCAAACTTGGAGGTGAATAATCGCATAAGAAGCTGGAAGCTTCAAGTTCCAGTTAAGAAGTGAAAGAGGCAGTAGAAAGAAAGAAGAAAACATGGCAGTACTATAAAGCCTCGAGTAAAAATAAAAGTATGACAGAGATTAAGAAGAAAGAATATAAGTTACAAAAGCACCTAACGAAAGCACTGATAAAGATGAAGCGTGAAAAGTCAGAGCGTGAAAGAGATAACAGATTGACAAACAATCAAGATCCGCAAGGCATTTATGGGAGGCCCAAGGAGGATTTAGACCTGGAAGAGGGTGCATGAATCAGGTCTTTTCTCTCCGCATGATCACGGAAAAGTTTTTGGCTGTAAACCAGAAAATTTTCTGTGCTTTTGTGGATTTAGAAAAAGCATTTGACAGGGTTGTAAGAAAGAAGTTATGGGAGATACAGCCCCGGTACAATGTGAGCGGACCCTTGATGCAGGCTGTAAAGTCTCTTTATCAAGATCACTCAGCCTGTGTACGAGTAGGAGCTGGCATGTCGCCTCAGTTTGATATTCAATCGAGTGTCAAACAGAGTTGCGCTATGTCAGCTTGGCTGTTCAATTTGTATTTGGATAGTTGTCTCCAAGGAGTGAAAGATAGTGGCATAGGAGTGAAAGTTGGTGATTTGACAGTAAACTGTCTGTTGTATGCAGATGATGCAGTGCTAATTGCATTATCAGAATGCGCTCACCACTCACACATGCGAATGCGGGTCACCACTTTGAAAGAAAGGTGTGAAAGTAATGGTCTAAACCTGATGCGAGTAAAACTAAGATTCTGATATTTGAAAGAGACGAAGAAAGAATGGAATGCAAGATTATGGTAGATAGAAAGATATTAGAACAAGTGAATGAGGTGATATATCTGGGAAGTACGTTTAGTAGAGGTGGAAGATACGAAATGGATGTGGAAGGGCGTATTGCTGCCGGTAACAGGATTAACGGTGCTTTTGCTGCATTGATGCGACGGCAAAACGTCAGCGTACCTGCACGTGTTGCCGTTCACAATGCAGTACTGATACCGACGTTGTTATACGGCAGTGAAACGTGGGTGTGTCAAAAGAAGAATGAAAGAAAGATAAATGCAGTAGAGATGAGATCTCTTCGTCGGATATGCGAAGTCAGCTTAGCTGACCGTATATGCAGCGAGGAGATACGCAGAATGGCTGGTGTAAGCGTGAATGTCACAGTAAGAATGAAGAAGAACGTGCTCAGGTAGTTTGGGCACGTTGAAAGAATGAGCGCTGAAAGAATGGTAAGAAAGATTTATGAAGCCAAGGTGGGGGTACGAGAGGTCGGGGGAGATCTCGGTTGAACTTCGACAACACAGTATCGAAGATACTGGAGGAAGGTCACGTAAAAAGTATGAGGACCCCCTGAAGGGAATGCATGAAGAAGATAATGACTGTGGACGAGGCGAAAGAGGTATGCAGGGACCGTAGCGTTTGGAGCTCCGTACTCTCTGACTACCCCGCCAGGGATGAAGCGTGAAGCTAAAAAAAAATTATAATGTAACTAATGATGATGAATGTATTTAGATGAAGTCTAAGAGTGTTTTGATTAAATCCGAGCGCAATGTTGGATCTTTTAATGAGATTTACATAAAGCTCTTATTGCGACTTATTTATATTTTTATTTAGATTTCACGCTTTACCTCTTGCGGGGTAGTCAGAGAGAACGGAGCGCCAAACGCTGTGGTACCTGAATACTTCTTTTGCCCAGTCCATAGTCATTAGACCGCTTCATTAGGCCCTTCGGATTCTCATGCTTTTTAGATGACCTTTCCTCAGTTTTTAATTCCATTTTTCGTATTGTATTTTTGAAGGTCAATCAAGGTCTCATTTTACGTCTCATACCACTCACCTTTGCTTCATAAATCTTTGCTACCATTCTTATCACTCATTTCGTTTATGACTGCCATTCTACGAACCTCTTCGCTGCATTTACTATCAACTGATTCCGCATATCCGCCGAAGAAAACAGATAACAGCGTCGGAATCAGTACTGCAGTATAAATGGCAATACGTGCAGTTATGCTGATGTTTTATCGTCTCATTAATACAACCAGGGCACCCTTAACTTTCCACATCCATTTCATATCTTTCATCTCTACTAAACATAATTTTCAAATATTCCACCTCATTCATTTGTTCTAAAATTTTTCTATCTACACTCATCTCGCATTTCGCTCATTCTTCAGCTTTTTCAAATACCAGAACCTTCGTCTTCAGAGAACCTTCAGAATATCTCTAATTCCGATGATGTAATCAAAGCATTGCATCATCAGCATAAAACAGGTAATTAGCTATCACATCATATACTTTCACTCCTATCTCACTTTGTTTCTACAACTACCCAAATATAAATCCAACAGTTAAGCTGATATAGTGCAACCCTGTTTGACACCCGATCGAATATCAAACTGTGGCCAGCCAGCCAGATCCTACGCGTACACAGTCTGTCTTCTTTCTTACATATATAAATTATACGATCGTCCACTTTCTGCTGGTACAAGCTCCGTTGTCTAAGAGTTACGTACGATAAGCTATTACAGTTATAGCTTGTAAGAGCCTGATTGCCAAGCAATTATCTTGGGCACGAATTCACTTATTATAAATTTCTTGTGAAACTTCAGTATGAAGACTACACATGAAATTTTTGTAGATAAATACATGGTTTTGCTATTTTTTGACATTGATGACATGACATTACTATGATATTACTCTTATAATTGCATAAACTCGTGACTTTCATTGTAAGTCACAATGGTCAGTTTCATGTAACATATAAGCCATAAAAATGACATCATATCAACGTTAAATTTTATAACCGCATGATGTAATGTAACTCAATATGATTTTTACGTTAAAATATTATGATCTCTGTATGATCTTTATATGAAATCATATATGTAGAAGTCATATGTTCACTGGGAAGTATTATGTTATTTCAATATTTGATAAACTGAAGAGACATCCATTATAAAACTTTCAATATCCATCTTTAAACTATTTTGTTATTTACTATAATAAAACTACTACAAATAAAAAAAATAAACTACAAATAAAACTATGTATTAAGCAAAGTAATTTTATTCCGAAAATATAAATATAAATTATGAATATAAATTTAAATTTAGTCACACCATTGTATCGGCATCATGATCGCAACGATTGCAACAAAAATTTAGTTTAATATTTTCGATTTAATTTGTGATAGAGAAGGCGTGCTTGAAGAGTTAAATAAATGGTAATTATGATAAACTTTAGTTTAAATTATAAGCAAAGTAGGTCATAAGTCGACCTAGTTTAACATCAGGTTGTTTGCTTGTCTTACGACGTGTGTGTGCAGCTTTTGAAGCGTGCAGCGAATGAAATGCGTTTAAGCTTTTTTCTAAAATAATATATTACAAATCAAAGCGTATTTTATTTTATAAGTACACAATTATACAATCTGAAATATGGCAGTCAAATGCCAATCTCTTTTTGTGAACATTTTTGCAACTTTCAGTGGACATAAAGATGATTTCTAATAAAAATACGCTGGATCCTACTTAAACTTTATAGTTAAGGAAAGAAATGTCGATAATGGAAATAAGTCACTTAATGGTGTCATAAAGCGAGTGTTCTTGACATTTTTGGGCACGAGAGTCCGTTTATATCAAATCTATTCTTTACACCAGCGCTCAGACCACATTGTTCCTAACCAGCCATCGTAGGTGGCTTAGTCTCCACAGATAAACAGTTCACAATAAATTCATGATAGAGATGTCATCGTGATACTGCTTAAATCCAGTCGGGTAATCTTCAGAAATATAACCGAAATATTTAGCTGTTTATATAAATTGAGAGCTTTGAAAAGCAAGTGGTGAAAAGTGTGACCAATCACCTGTTTCTGTGTAAGATAACAAAGGTAATTAATTCATATAATAGATTCTGAAGAAGATAATTTAACAAATTTTCCTTTAAATTTACGAAGTTTCTCAAAGCGTAGCAGGTATTTATTCCACTAACAAAACGTTTTACATTTTAAATTTACTGAGACAGAACACAATTTGTGTTTAAGCTATTGTTAAAGTTTATCAAGCGGTCGCTAAGGTTTTAAAGGGTTTTAATCAGCGATGGTCAACAAATGTGGGTCAGCGGTCAATCGCGATAGTGGAAAGCTCGGTCGCGATTATATGGAAATTAATCGACCTTTGGTCAGCCCTAGTGCTGGGTAAATCTTACGGTGCCTATAAAGGAAACAAATTGCCAACATCCTGTATTACCGTTTATAATTTTAACTGAGCCATGACCTAAATGTCGTGGTTATTAACGTAAAATATTTAGATTGATCAAATATATTTTATATAAAATATGTAATTAATACAATAAAATAAATTATTTTCTGAAATAAAAAATAACTCTACTCACTCAATGTTATTTATGGGACAACGGTGAAAATATAAAACGGATTATTATTATAATTACCTACGCTTAAACACAATTAATAGTTATCAATTAAACAATTAATACTATATGTAAAAAATGACAAATAAAACTGAAATATCTAGAAAAAGGCAACAGTTATCAATTTTTATAATCTTTTACCTACCTTTTGATTATCTGGCTACATCTTCAATAATAATCGTCAGTATTTCCACTTTTCTGCTACATATTCTTATATATCGTTTTCTTGGAGCCACATAGAATATCACACTATTATAAATCAATTACTAACAGTAGTCTCTTTTCTTATTAATGATTTTTAAGTTACACAATAATTTAAATTAATATTTTGATTTTAAAAGAAGTGTTAACGGTTATCTACAGGTTTAAGATGTCGAAAGTATCGGTAAATAACAACGACACGGTCTGAAGTGATGCAGACGACAGTCGCGATGGTAACGGATGGGACGCTATCTGTTGCCATAGATATCTTGAACCACACCATGAGTTTCGCTTGGGGTAAAGATGAAATAAGTGACAATAGCTGCTTACCACATTACACGTTTTGATATATAATGTTATATAAATCATAATTAATCATTGTGAGAGATCTATTTGAAAAGATATAAAATTAAAAAGAGATTGTAATAAAAATATACGAATTAATAGATTTTTATATACTTTATTAAATGACACGATGTTATAATTTTCTAATTTACATAAATTGTATATTTATTTTTATATAACAAAGTAATTATTTTTTTTAAAACAAACTTCATTATGCCTAAAATACATTTTAAAAATATTCTTTAAAATATATTAGAAGTATTAAGATTATATTATATCTAAGCGGAAAATAAAACGTTATTTTAGCTCAACTAGCCAAAAAAAGCTATTAAAGCGTTTTTTACACATTACACTTAATTTCAATAAAAGACAATTCATGTAACGTATAAAAGCTTACTTTACTTTTATTATTTTATTACAGTCATTTTGTACTTTTGTGCCCAATAAAGCTTTGTTTGAATATTTAAATTAAATAATATATAAAAATTTTCTCAGATGTACATTTCCCCGGAAAATATATTTTATATCCCATGGGGCAATCCCCAGTCAATTGTCTATTAGTTGATTTGCTGAGCTTTATGCTATAGGATGGTATATATATGATGAATAGCATTTTTGAAATATTTGTAAAATATTGTTTAGCTTTTTCTCGTGTGAATCATAAATATTAGTAACCTTGTCATTTTGACACAACACAGAAAAACTTATATTGTGGTTTTCAAAGTAAAAATATTCGTCAAAATATATTATATAAGTATTAAGTTTTTTTTGGGATAGTTATATTTAAAAAATTAAAATATAAATTTACTCAGGTGTGCATTTCCCCTGAAAATATCTTTTACATCCTATGGGGCAATTGACTATCGGTTGATTAACTGGATCTTCAGCAAATCTGTATTCAATATTTACTGGTACACATTCAATGCTAAGTGTAGTTGCATTCACCCATAAATTTTTAATTGGAAAGTTATCTACGCCACATGCTGTGTAACTACCTAATATTTCGCATTTTCCTTTCCACAAAACCATCATATCATTTACACACGGATTGTTTATGCATATCGGTAGAGCTGAATTGCTTCGTAATATCAGATATTGTTTGCGTGGACACGGACCTCTGTGATAAGCTAACCAACATGCATCTGTTTTTGGATGGTACAGGTATCCTGCAAGTAAAGTTTCCTTTTTAATTGAAATTGAATATTGAAAAAAAAAATATGTCTTATTAGGGATGTCTTATTCTAACCAGTATATAATCAATTGCAATCGTAGAAGAAAAGCTTTGCACTTTTTTGATATAACTGTTGATACCTAAGAATAAAATTAATATCGGTAAACCACTGTACTTTGATTGACTCTAGTGGAAACAACGCGTCACTTGAAACGAGATTGTAGCCATGTGATAGGCAAAGTTAGCGTACAAAAGTCTTCAGACTTCAACGCAACAATATCATGTAACCATGGAAAATAAATAACAAAATAAAAAAAGGCCGTTCGTGGCGCAGTGGGACAGCGTCTGACTTTAAACGCGATCGGTTTTGGGTTCGATTCCCATTCGGGGAGTAATTATATTTAAACTATTTTCCTCGCTGTGGTTAGATAAAGTGTGGCCTTAAGTTTCACCACTCAATACGAAATGTCTTGAATTCAGAAGAAGTACAGAGTGTCTTGACGATATGCAGGATAAAAGCTTGAAGCTAAAAAGAAAGTAGGTGTAAAATATATACCTGGACGACAATCACAGATCCAATCGTCATCTTGGTCTCCCGGGTACAGTAATTCATTTTCTGGACACATAGATGGTATAAATACTGGAGTGCGATTCTGAAAAATACTTGTTACTTTATTATACAAAAGTATTTAATTTGGAGTGAATTTAAAGTAATAAGTGATATTTCGTAATTAAATACTTTTAAAATATTTTTGGTTTAATTATCTTTTTATAATATATTAGTTATATAAAAATATTAGAGTTATTATAATACATGCAACTAATTCGTATAAGGAACATTTTTTTCAGTGTTATGATACTATGTTTTCCATTTTAGGCTTGAATTTCGTAAATACATTGTGTGGTTTAACTTAAACTACTTCTTACCAGAACGTTATATATTTATGTCTGTAAATGTTATAAACATTAATATTTTAAAGAATAATATTATACGTTATTTAATAACATTACATACGTTAGATATCTTAGAATATATCAGATATTTTGTAAAACAAAGGGACAAAGTGCAAGTGTCATACTATTGTACGTCAAAATTCGCCTGAAGGAAAAAGTCATAAAAACTGTAGGAAACCGCGACTCGAATCCGTCCCTCTTAGAAACCGACCAAGAGTTTCGTTGTCCTTTTTTTGTTTGGCCTTTTCTCATTTGAATCATAAATATTAGCAACCATGCCATTTTGGCACAACACAGAAAAACTCATATTGTGGTTATCAAAGTAGGTAAATAATTTCATATGTGTGAAACGTGAAACCAATTAGAATTTCTCGTATCAAATAAAATATTGTTATTTCTATTACTTGATAATATTATAAATTTGAGCAAACTGTATGATTTAAGCGAGAACGCGGGCTGGCTAAAAAAGTCGCTAGTGTAGTTCACTGTGTCGCTAGTATTCAATAATTAAGTTTAAATTTGCAAATAATTATAAATATATGAAATAAACAATGTATCAGGAAATTATTAATATGCACACACTTATACTATTCGTTATCTTAAGGAATATATATCTTAACGAATTAAAGAAAGGATTTTTAAAAAAATCCTGAAACATATAAGGAAAAATATATGTTACACACATAGTTATATGATCATATGATTATAATGTACTTATATGATTATAATGGTACATGTATATTGTGCACCAGTACATATTTATGTACTTTAATGTTCATTAACCGAGATGCAAGCAGCTTCCTTAGCGTGGACTTATCAGTCTACTTATACTAAATCCATTTATATATTTTGTATTTTTTAGTTTTTAATAATCTAATGCATAATATTTAATTCTTTCTCCTTTCCCTTCTTCCCCCGTAGAAATTCAATAAATTCAAGAAATCCTTATTTAGTACTGCTAGTTGTCCTTCCTTTACTAACCTACATGCCAAATTTCAGTTTGCTAAGGCTAGTAGACACATTCGTGCGTTGTCTTACATTTCGCTATATTCTCATCATTTCACCATTCATCCATTTATCGCTTTCAGTATTTAATGTTAATAAAATTTGTGTTTGTGCAAAGTAATTAAGATGAATTGCTTAGAAAGTTATCAGAATAAAAGTGAACTGAATGGATCTCCATTATACGGCTACCGAGACTCTAGCTGACTAACATAAGTAAAACGGTTAAATAAATCGAATGTAACCATGTATTTAGTTTTATATTTATTTATATAAACGTATGTTTACGTCTAATCTAGTGACAGATTCCTTGGTACCTTTGATATAAATTGTCTAAAGTTTAATAGGCTACAATTTAAGAAACGGGCTTGCAGGTTTAACATAACAGATATACATACATGTGCGGACGTTTCGTTACAAGTATTTATTTCTTTTGCTATTCTTTTATTTTGTATAACCTACTACAATGATTTGCAAAGGTCAAGGATATTTTATGATTCTCATTCTTACTTCCCAAAAAAATGTACATCTCATTGATACCTGACGTACCAGACATAAAATGTACCTATACTGATATATTTGTACAGATAAATAAAGAAAAATCTTACCTGTTTATTTACTAACATAGGATTTTCTTCAACCTCGGGAAATCCTATAGAATCTGTTATGAACTTGGAAGCGGTACTTTTGATGACTATAAGATTTATAGTCATAAATACAATACTATTAGTAAATATCATTGTTTATTTTTTTAACGTCGTGTAAGAAAATCCGTAATAATGTTTTAACAGTGTATTATATTCTATAATTCGCATTGATATTTATCGCGAATAAATGAAAATATATTATTCACATTAATACAATACGAGCGCTTAGACGCACTGTTTCAGAGTTACTAGAGAATCACGTGATCAAGTCGAAATCAAATGAACTTGAGCTAACTAATCAAAACAATATAATTGTTAATTACATTGACGAAAAAAATGAACACACAAACGTGTTTTGTTTAACATATGATAAAATAGTGAAAATTCTAATTTTCCTACATTGACTTACACTATAAGTTTTACCATTAATGTATAATTTTAATCTTTATATTTGATCAAACCCAAAGAAAGTCTTTTATTCTACTAAGTTCTAAATCACAGTAAATTCTGTCTATATATATAAATAAACAAGGACACAATAAATAAACATAAACTGAATATATTTTATGTATTAACAAAACTTATCACTAAGACACTTCCGGTCATTTATTTACAGCCAACAAAAGTATATGATATTAGTGATATCATTACTGTTAAAGGTCATAGCTGTATTTACATAAATATGTATTAGAAAAATATTAATTATTATTTTTGTAATTGAAACATCGATAGATTGACATCGATTTTGTCGAAAAGTTATTAAAATAAAAAACATCAGCTTCCCACTTTGTTCCGCATAGCAGGATAGTCAGAAACAGCCTAGTGTCCACTCCATTAACTGTTTTCCAGTTGAAATCGAGGCATTGGATGGTGAGTGGCAACGCCGCGCTTTCAAATTACATTGCCAGCACACATGAAGTTGTAGGTTCTGTCCTCTACTCAAGGGTATGTCTCGTTAGAATGTCCTTGAAGCATGGGGCCCCTTATATAAGACACAATTTCTCTAAAAAAAATTATGAATTGAGAATTGTACTCCATGTTCGATAGAAACTTTGAGACTTGATGAGTAATGTAATAAATACTTGATATATTTACCACGAATTATTAATTGTTATATCAAAACAAAATATTGATAAAAATGTATTTGGTTTGATATTGTTTTTATCATCAACTTTGCCAGTATGCCGATTTGAAAAGACTGGTTTTTGAGTTTTAAAATGATTTCTACCTTTTTTTTTTTATTGTATATATGTCATAGTACCTAATATAATAATTATTTGTTTTCTATGTGTAATGTCTATAATATAACTTAACACTGTTCTGAATGTTTTATAGTATATATGTTATGTAGAAATTTAAATCATATACGTATGTATGTAATCATATACGTACGTACTTCTTTACAATACCGTATGACTTGACTATTTAATAAATGATTTCTTTATACTCATGTTTATGTTTCAAATATGCCCTTTTATTTTTTATTTTTCGAGAAAGTATTTTATTGAATAAATAAATTACTCTTTATCTTTTGATCCTTTAGTAGTCTGCCTAAGGTAAGTTATATAAGATATGCCTTATTCGTAACGGATTAACATGTTATTGTGATTACATGACATTAAATAGATACTGAATATATATTGAAAGTAGCCTAGTCCATACTATTTGGCATCATATATAAATTCAATTGTACCAAAGCAAACACAAGATAGAAAAATATATTTTTTTAAGATATGCAAAAAAACTATGTGACTAAAATAATTTAAAAAAAAAATTAAAGAGGTCTTATTTTAAATATTGTTAATTTTTTATTCAATATAAAGAAATACTAATAAATTTCACTTGTTACCTAGCACAGTCGCGGTGGCATCTAAGCTATATTACATATTATTTTTCCCTGTTCCCAGTATTGCCATGACATGTCAATTTTCCACTTTTTGCCATTAAGGTTAACTCAAATTGTTTTTATACATAAATAAAAAAAAATATTTCTTATTATAACATAAAAGGTCTATAGCTATGGTTCCACATCAGGTTTCGCAGTCAAAAAAATCTTTCAGACCGATTAATTATTTTAATAGATTAGCAAGATAGACACACTGTAAAAAATATTACAAATATATAAATTCAGAGATTAGATAACCTCAATACATTGTAAAAATTTTTTTATATAAATTTAAATATAACAGTTGTCGTACTAGTATTTTTATTTTACGGTAAAAAATTAAGTTCTTGATTTCATACAATTGTGTCCGACCGTCTCGGTGGCACTTTAGGCTTACGTCAACTTGTCAAGTTGTCAACTTTGAATGACTTTTGTGAAGTGAAAACTCAACGCACAGATGAAAGATATGTGCAGAGAAAACTTTACAAAAAAACAATGTAAAATTATTACTTTTACCCGTATAATAATGAAAACTACAATATTATAAATTGATTATAAAGTTAACGAAATGTTTACCAAAAAATCTCATCAAGATGTTAAGAAATCTACGGTCAAAATACAAGATTCAAAGAAGGATTCTACGACGAGATTAAAACATTTAAAAATCGTTTTAGGTATACGTTTCATTAATATTATTTTAATCTTATTACTTTTATTATACTAAAATACTCTTAAATAGCCGTTATAAAAGTTATTTCTTAGAATATTTATCGCAACATAGCGTACAACATGCTAATTAGTCCAGAATAACTGTAGTTGCTTCTTGATGTATTGTTGCCTTAAAAGTAATGATTTATGATGATAATTTTACTAATTATTTGAGAGAGATTCTAATCTCTCTCTAAACTGTAATAAACATGGTAAACATGCTATTTTTTATATTATAATTGTCATTATAATATCCAAATATTGTTTGATTTCTTAATTTATTACTATTTCAGAACATTTCGATGCAGATGAGGCCAAAAATTATTTTGAAAATAACTTTAGTCATGTTTATTTTATTTTGTATGACAACTTTATATTAGCAGAAAATAACCTCCGGCAAAGAGGTATGTAAATATTTCAATACAGTAACCTGAATTGATATTTAGAAATAGACATATAAGAAAACTAGTCATAGCCATCTTATTTCATGGAACTTATAGATTACATGTTCAGTAGATCTGATGTGCATTTACAAATAACTGTCTAAGAGCTATAACATTGTAATTTGTAACACACTAAAACTTCATGAAAGTAAATAACTAATATAATACACAAATATTATTTGGAATATACAAAAGTAACAGAAATAATTTTTTTCCCTATAATATTATTTATCTTGCTTGAAATTAATCTATAATTGTGTATTATTGCAATTTTACAATATTACTGGAAGTAATAGTGTGTTAAAAACCTACTTATATTTTTTATTAAGAAATGCTTCAATAATAAATAAAAATAGTATTAGCATCATGTTTGTAGTTGTTACTGAGATATAGTTTTATTTAATAATTTAGCAATATTTTAAATAGTTATAACTGTACCATATTTAGCTGGCACTTTGACTTATGTATCTTTTTCTGTTTCTGCCATACAGAACTTCCGTTTCACCTAGGTGAGTTATGGGTTGCAATATCATGTAAAATGCAGCATATAACATGACATAATCTGGGCATTTGGGTGTGAACACTAGTAAAAATCATATATATTTATGAATAAAACTATTTATAGACAAGATTTTCTTTTATTAAATTGCTCATGTTTACTAAAAAAAATGGTTTTTTAGTGATATACATTTAAATTACACTAAATTGTTTTATTCATTAATAATTCAATCACATTTCTGCTATAAAGTCTAGAATGAGATACTCTACATAACATTGGAATCTTAAGGTTTAACATGGACTAAGGAAATGATCATAATAAACAAGCATTAATATTTCATGTGATTTATTTTTATCTAATACATACATAAAGAATTTTCAGATACAAAAAAATACTCTAACAACAATACTAACATGTTCAAAATATCATTTACTTTAGTAATCAATATTTAAACGATAAAGAAATATGAATCATGAATAATTTAGTACTATGAGAAACCTGTTGTCACACTTTAAAGAAAGTGTATTGAACAGTTATTAAGTACAATAAATTACCAATTTATAAAAAAGGGCAAAAGGCATTAAATAGGAATTTACATTATTAGTTAATTTAGCTTAATAATTATAGTTTCTATTTTGCATGAGACAATACCAAAGTTACAAAATTATAGCATTATTCTGTATAATTCATATGCTTATTCATATATATAATATTTAACATTTAACCTCATATAAAAATATATATATATAAAATAATGTGATTACTCATTTCTATTTTAGTACATAAAGCTGGCAGAGAAGAATTAGAGGGAGCTCTGTCACTTTTGGAAAAAGTATTATGCCTTTTACCAGAATTAATTGGCAAAAGATGGCAACTGCATTCTTTAACAAGAATATTTTCAAAACTACTCCACAGTGGAAACTCATTGAAACTAAGAGAAGAGGCCATCCGGTAATACAATAGTTTAATATATTTTTTTAAAAAAACATAAAAGTCTACCTATGTAATAGTAAAATTTATTGTTACAGTAATATCTTATTAATATTTCAGATATTTTTTACTGTGGTATCAGGCCCTTGGGGACAATGCTCCACCAGAAGTAAACAGAATGTTTGCATCACTAGTTCCAGGATTACCCGATTCATGTATACCACCAATTGGTTCCCCTTTTAAAGCAAAAGCTTATGAAGGAAATGTATCGAATGATTTAGGGGATTTTAAAATGGAAGACATCATGCAACATCCCAACTTTAACGCTTTAGATAATGCAAAAAAAATTGTAGTGGAGCATACTCCTACAGGCATAATGGGGAAGCTGGCAAATGTATCAGCTTCTATTTTCCATGACACTAATGCTTTAAATCCAGTTCAGAGTGTTGATATCCTGCCATTACTTCCAGCAAATGCAAATGACAAACTTGAGAATGAAACTAAATATTTCTTTGACATACTTCTTGACGCAATGGCTAAATCAGTAACAAAAATACACTGGAAGGACCGCTCGCATACCAAAGCTATGAGAAATTTCGCGTTTTTACTCGAAAAATTCAAAATATACTACTTACCTATAATATGCCCACAGTTCAATCATAAGAACTCATTATACAAACCAAATCTAGGTATGAATTTAATTTACTACAGGAAATTATTTATAAGTAGTTTCTGAATGTAGAATATATTTCTAATATTATTACATTATAATATTTTAATTTACCCATGTTTTAATATGGCCTGAAATGTACTAAAAATGTAAGCTTATAAAAGCAGCTTCAGTTATAGATGATTATTTCAGAGCTACCAGTACAACACAATATATTAGAAGATGATTATGTGTTGTGTCGTGTTACACTTATCAAATGGGTGGCGAATTACGCACATTTTCTCAAAAAGCCTGGTGGCAGTGAAGGTGGGCAGCCATCTTCTATGACGAGCACAGGTTCTCAGATGCCTCATTCAGGGACTCCAACTCCAGCCACATCCTTACACCATGAAGAAGAGACCTCATTCACTGTGGGCCATCCATCGGACTCAAGCAGAGCTTCATCACATGATTCTGCATCTATTACCCCACATCCAAGTTTGGAATCAGGTATTTATTTATAATTGATATTAAAGAAAATTGTTCCTTGTTAAAAGTGTACACAAACCCAACTAATATTATAGGACCTCCGAACACCCTGCAAATAACAATGCATTTTATAAATTGTTTTACTTTCCTACAAAGCAGTTTATGACATGTTCTAAGATATCACTCAAACAAATATGTAGAAGAATGGGAAATAATTAATAAAATTAAAATCTTTAAAAATGACTATTAAAACTAAGACTTGTTAGATTTTTATTTCAATAAGCCTCATTTTTATGGGTCATTTTATAATGACATTTTTTTTAATATATTAAAACAGTTAATGTATGACTCATTTCAAATTGTTTATCAACCCCGTTCACTTATAAACATATTACACAGTATTTATCATACAGCAGGTTCAGGTATATACGAAGAGCTAAGTTCAGAACAAGTGGTGCGTGACGTACTCTGTTGCTGGTCGCGTGAACATGTGGACTTCACCATCGAAGTGTTGCGGCAAGCGTTCCTTCTGCCATTCTCACATGCGGCCGCGATACGACGCGTTATTGCTTTATACAAGGATTGGATACAGATGAATGTAAATATTAATTAAGTATAAAAATAAGAACTAAACTGGATTCGAACTCGCATCTCTTGGAAACTCTCCAATCGTTCTAACCTAACTAAGCCATGCGTTCTACATACGGCTGCGTCAAAATTCGAATTAGCCAAGCTCGGCGTTGAGCTCGACAAAAACGATCTACAGTGTCTAGACATTAGGTTGTCTCTAAATACTATACGAGATAAAACATGCAGCTGTCTCTTTATTTACAACGCAATTTGTCGCAACATTCATATCGCAAATATTAAACATAATTTTTATATTTGGTGAAAATAAATAATTATCTAGCGCGTTGCAGCACGTCTGAATGTAAGTGTTGAATTGCTGATTTGATCCCTCACAAAGTCGATTAATTTTATTGAAATTATCTTTTTTCCCTCGTTCTGATAAAACTATGAGTTCCGCCACTTAACATATAACGTCTAAAAATCAAGAGGAAATCATAGATTAGAGTATCTTAACTCTACAGAATGTCTGTCTGCCAAAGTATGGCACTTTACAAGACAAAACAATTTTGACGATTGTGTACAATCAGAAGTGTCTCGTTTGATGCTAGCAGTCTTTAAAACCACACAGGTCACAACATTATATAGCAATAATTTTTATTGTGAATCAACGATTTTTCTATAAACAAAACATTTCTAAAATATTAAAAATTCTTGTCTTAGAAATATATAATGACTTACATAATTACTCTTCAACTTAGTCGAGACCTCTCCAGTATATTACAAATAGTGACGTAATGTGATTACATCATGTTTTTTGTATGCTGACTTATTTCTGGTCAAGTTGGAATTATTTTTGCAGTACTAATTATGTAATTAATAATGTAAACCTTTTATTCTATAAATAATATATATTTTTTAGCTTCACGCTTTTATCACGCATAGCAGGGTAGACAGAAAGTACTTAGTGTCAAGACACTTCGTTCTTCACTTTCCACCGAATTCGAGACATTGCGTGTTGAGTTGTGGAACTCAACGTCGCACTTTGTCTTATTAGAGCAAGGAAATGAAAATAATTTAAATATAATCACTCCCCTGAGTGGGGATCGAACCCACAATATAATTTATATGACTCAAATATCACTGAACCCAACAAAACCGAAAGTCTTTAACATATAAGCTATACTTTTTGAAGCAATGAATTTTAATTCTTGATAACTTCCCACGCTAACGCATGCGGTCAAACCCATTTAACACCATGAAATTTAACAATATATTCATGCATTACTACTTCAAATTCATGTATTATTGAAAAACCAATCAAAAAGTCTTAGCGACTGCATTGTCGTGCGATATAGAAGTACATCTTTTTGTACTTATTTATGTTTAATTAAAAATTTAAATAGATACAAAAAATATAATAAAGACTATGAAGATAATAGAGCAGAAACAAAATATTGCTAGTCTCATGTAAATTACACAGCCTGTTTATTCAAATGCGAGTTAGTTAGAATTAATCACCGAATAAAAATAAAAAGAAGATTTTATTACATACATATATGTATTTCGTTTGTACGTACTTAAGAGCGGAACCTTAAATTATGAACTATAACATTTGTATACAACAATATCCTATAGTAACGTTATTTATATATAATTGTAGGTAGCAGAAATTCCGCCTTTCCTAATGGAAAGTATCTATGAACAACAGCTGAACCAAGGCGGTGAGCCACTGGCGCCTCCTCGACGACTACGCAACGACTCGTATTTGGGTGCTATAGGCAGAGATAACATTATGGTACGGGCAGGAATGCAGGTAATTGTTGTATTCTTATTTTTTTTTAGTTGACCTATATTCAAGTGTATTTAAAAACTAAAGTGATATTTTTATCTTTTTAGCCATTAATTTCCATAATTAGCGCTTATTTTTGCATTATTATATAAAATCGTGCACCTTCTAAATTAATTAGAAAATTTGGAAACTTCAATATTTTGAAGTTTAATAGTGTATAATTCAAGTCTGTATAAAATACCTATCACATACGGCAGCCTTTTTATGACACTAGTGAGAAAATATAGAAAAAAAAATAAAAAGAACTAATATCATGATTATCGCGTGTCGCGTCCACAGAACAAACTTCAATATTTTGAAGTTTAATAGTGTATAATTCAAGTCAGTATAAAATACCTATCACATACGGCAGCCTTTTTATGACACTAGTGAGAAAATATAGAAAAAAAAATAAAAAGAACTAATATCATGATTATCGCGTGTCGCGTCCACAGAACGTGCTGCAAGTGTTCATGACGCAAGCGGCCAACGTGTTCGTGGCGGGCGCGAGCCCCGTGGCGCCGCCGGGCGCGCTCGGCCCGCAGCTCGACGAGCAGACCGACACCTGCAAGCGCGTGCTCAACATATACAGATATATGGTCATGCATGTTGCTATGGACGCCGCCTCGTGGTGAATATTGCACTGTTACCTTGACTCGGTTACCATAAATGTATTGAACAAATACTAACTGTTTGTTTTTATTTTTCTTTAATGTTACATAGATATGATATTAATGTATACCATTACATTTTTGAAAAAACGTATAAAAATTTGAACGCAGCGGGATTCGAACCCGCGCCTCTTGGATACCGTCCAAGAGGCGCGGGTTCGAATCCCGCTGCGTACAAATTTTTATACGTTTTTTCAAAAATGTTTTCTAATCCTATGTGTGGAATAACACTTTAAAAATAGTAAATAATAATGTATACCATTATATATACACATAATTAAGACGTATTATAATAGGCAATGTGGTGTAGTCAGATATTGTACGACTATAACCGCTATTTTAAAGTTAAAGCGTTGAAAAATTATTATAAGCTACTATATGTATTATGTAAACTTTTTTATTTAAACCTTTTCTTTTTCAGGGAACAATTATTACTAGTGCTGTTACAAATAACCTCATTAGTCTTGACAAAAGTACCACCTAAGAGGAAACAAGACACTTTAGGTAATTTGTTATTTAATAACTTACTGAATATAAAGGAAAACAAGGAAATTTATTTAATATATTTTACTATTTAATGTGTTGTTTCATTGAGGATTCAAAATCGCAGTATAATCATATTTTTATACATATTTGTTTATTTAAGAAAATTATATTTTAAACTGATTCTTATATTTCAGGTGGTTTTCTAGCTCCAGCATTATTTCAAACATTGATTGTGACGTGGATTAAAGCTAATCTGAATGTTGCCGTAAAACCAGAACTGTGGCAAAATTTTATGGAACTATTGACTCGTCTCACACATTGGGAAGATCTGATTAAAGAGTGGGCGGTAAGTTTTTAATATTTACTTTGTAGTTTTAAATATTATATGGTCGGTTGGTGACATCCGAAGTCCGTTTTTTTGTTTTTCATTTTTTATACCATTTCAAAGTTTAAAAAATCCATTTGATAATATAGAGTGTCAGTTGTCATTTTTACTTTATTGGTACATCACATTGTATAGAAAAACAGATAATAGACAATACATAAACAGTTGTACAAAAGGCGGTCTTATGGTCTTACTTTGTGATTAAAATTATTCCAGCCTTATCTGTCTTGAAAAGTTCGCGACTAACCCCCATAAACAATTTAAATGCCCCTCCTCAATTTTTTTAACTAATTTATTTTAAATTGAATAAAAAGAATGTTTTGTTCTCCTGATAATTTACTAAATATAAAGTTATCGGAATAATTAGATGACTAGTTAATATTATTAATTTTATTCTTGTTATTACACCAATAATGTACCACCAAAACGGGGTTGAAATGTTGAATTATCACATCGATATATAACAATTTATTTCTAGAAAACAATGGAAACCTTAACCCGTGTATTAGCGCGGCACGTATATTCACTGGAGCTATCTGAAACAAACACGGCGCCGGAAGGGCGTGGCCGCGGTCGTCGACCCGCCCCCGTCCCCGCGCCCCGCCCCGTGCCTCTACGCCGGCCTACGCTCGCTACTAGTGATGCTAGGACACCTGGTATGTATTGTTTCATTGTAATGTAAATCAATATACAAAAAATATCTAAATAGACAAATTTAAAAACATCTCAGCAGACATTTGTCTTTATAATACAACTTTTATTTGGTTACTTTTTCTAAATCGAATTAAATAATACTTTATAGATAGTAAACACAATTTTTTAAAAAAATCTCCTAAAATAATCAAGTTTAAATCGTACAAAACATATTCTAAAGTAAAATTCTTTTATTAAACCAATATTTTTCTAAATTTTAATGTTTCTAATGCCGGCTTACCTTTTTAAAAATGTATATATGCACAATATATTTAACTTAATTAACGCAAAATATCTGATGATGTGTTCCGGTTCGATGTCATGTAAGCCAGCTTTCCTTCATCTCCCGTCACTTCCATCCCTAAGCTTGCGACACATCCATAACTCTAACGTCCATGAGTGAAGGTGACCACATACCATGTGGTGGCCCTTCTACTCGTTTAGCTCTTAAATTCATCCTCCAGGTAAATCCCCGCGCACCAGCCACGAGTCGCACCCGCGTAAGGAGGCAGCGCGGCGGCCGCTGGCGCGCTGTCGCAGCGACCCACACCTCGCGAGAAACGCGCAACCCACACAACCTGTTGGTGAGCCTCTCCCACATTGCATAACCTCATGTTAGACGGGAAAACACTTGACTTTGTCATTTTACGTAGGATTTTTTCTTTCGAGATAGCAAGACATGACGTAAATTGTATATGATAAAATCTGGAATATATAATTGTTTATGTTAATTTCCACCCATCAACATCATGTACAGTCAGTCATCGTACATGGCATATGATAATACAATGTAAAAATAAGTCCATTTCAACATTTGTTATACACTATTAATATTAAAACAAATGATAAAAGTTAGTAATAAAAATATTTTAAGAATTATGCATATACAATATATTTTAATTATTACAATGAATATATTATTATTTAATTCACAGAGGAAACCAAAGAAACAACCACTAACAAACCAAGGCGATGGTATTCTCTTGATTCATTAAGACAGTCGTCACAGCAGGAGGAGCGGGACTCGGCAAGCGGTAAGCATACATTATTTATACTAATTAATATGTTAATTCAATTCCTTAGGTATAATTTCAATACTTTAAGTGTGAAAATAACATCGCAAGGTTTAAAATCATTTTTAGGAAATGTAATAAAACTTGAACCCTGAACACGCGCCTTTGAAAACTACCTAAACCCGCCATGTTCAAATACCATAAATCTTTACATTTTTATCCAGAATATAAATGACCCTTAAAAATATATAAAATATCTTTATTAATTAAAAAATATAAAATATCTTTATTAATTAAAAAATATAAAATATCTTTATTAATTACAACACTTTTTATAGGTTCACGTTCTCCTTCTCCGGCCCCTTCTAGTGGTGTTGAAAGCAGCTCGATCAAAGATTCCCCTTTACAAATCGATCTGGCTTCAGATGGCGGAAATGTTGGTAAGTACTATAATTGTAATATGTTTTTTATTTCACTAATCTATACAAATAAATATAATTGGCGTGTCTGTTTTTAATTTTAAAATAACCGTTTATTATTAACGCCGTTGTCAGATGATGATTAAAATTGATTATTTAAGTATAAAATTAGGTTAAAGTAGAAATTTTCGATATAGTTAAATATATTGTTAATTTAAATATGTTTGTGAGTAACATATATGTATATTCTAACTAATAAATAGTATAAGTGAATATTTAAAAAAAAAATAATAAAAAGAAATATATATGCTATAGTTTTCCATGTCCCGTAGTTTCGGCTGTGCGTTATCCGTCAGTCACTCAGTATTGTAACAGTTGTATACATATAGATTATTGGTTTCGTAGAAATAAAAAAGATATTATCTTATGACCATTATTAGTAATGGGATTTTTATTATGGAGATTAACATTTTTTAACAATCTATCATACTAGAATGGTCAGACACAGACGGTGTCGGGAACGCGGTGGGCGTGGTGGGAGTGGGCGTGGGAGTGGTATTGGGTGGAAACGCGCGCGGGTGGTTGCCGGACGTGGCGTGCGTGCTGTGGCGCCGCATGCTGGCCGCGCTGGGCGACCCCAACGCGCTGCGCGACCCGCACGCTCATCACCACCTGTTTAATTACCTCGTACATCTCAATGCTACGTTAATTAAGGTACGTTTGATTATTTTTTAAATGTAAAGCCAATAATAAATGTTGATTTTTATTAAAACAAACATGATAATTATTTGTCAGTCTTGATGAGTAAAAACTTGTTATGAGAGTCACCGGTTTTGTTTATATATGGTATATAAAGAGTTCCAAATAAAAATAATTGCCAGGTATTGCTTAAGTTTAAATGTATATTCAAAATGGATATTTTGTAAACCAAAAATATTAACTTAACAATAAGTTTTGTAACTTAACAATTTAAGAAAATAATTTGCTGCAATAATTTATTTGTTTCTTCTTTATTATTTTCCCTACTTTAAGGAACCAATATGCACCCATTCAATAATATAGAAGGATGTGCAGCAGTGCAACAAAATTTTGAACATGATTATAATGTTGAAATATAATAAAAATACAAAATAATATACATTTAACATCTATTAAGACAAAGCGCGGCGTTGAGTCCTGCCACTCAACATGCAAACACGCACTGTCTCGTATCTAGCCGAAAGCGGGGTATCAAGTATCTTGATACTACGTATTTCTTGTCTACCTTGCTATGCTATGCTATTTTATAAAAGCGTGAAGCTGTTTCTCCTTTACTCAAATTGCTGGCTTTACTGAAGGAATACCTTCAGACGCAATTGACGACACCTTAATCGCATCTAACTTGCACTAGTACTTACTGTTAATAAGGCTATGACATACCAAAAAACATATGTTGATGATATTGGTTTTACGTAATAGATCCATGCGTTGCAAAATAATAGATGGTAACGACGTGCTAAGTCCGGGACGATCGCACCCTCTACGTAACAGATGCCGTCTTGCCTATATTGCAGTCAACCACAGAGTTATAAAAATATGAATATAATTAAAAAAGATGCATTTCTTTAGTGATGCTTGAAATGTTGGGATAATTTAAAGAAAAGCGGAAAGTACAAAAATAATTGTTAAAATATCATATTAGTAATATCATAATCAACATTTGAGGCCGGTCGTGGCGCAGTGGGACGGCGTCTGACTGTAAAAGCGATCGGTTATGGGTTCGATCCCCACTCGTAAGAGTGACTATATTTAAATTATTTTCACTTCCTCGCACTGGTAAAGACAAAGTGCGGCGTTGAGTTCCACCACTCGACACGCAATGTCTCAAATTCGGTGGAAAGTGAACGTACGGAGTGTTTTGACACTAGATGCTTTTTGTCTACCCTGTCATAGCAGAGTAGACAAAAAGTATAAGTACAGTAAAGGTATCCGCATACGGGATAAAAGCGTAAAGCTAAAAAAATCACTATTTGTAAGTATACGCACGAACATTTTTGTGTAAAAAACTAGGTGATGAAACTAAGCAGTTCAATTAAAGTTCACACATTCGTTATGTGTTGTGGTATTTTGAATTATAATTGTTCAACAATATATACGTATCTGTTTCTGTACATTTACAATATTGAAAGTATCTTTTCTTACTTATTCTAGCGCTTACTTCAACAAAAAAATCTTCGCGTATATTTTTAGAGTGCGGCCGCATAAAATAACCTTCGACGAATTTTAACTAAACTTATCCTTTTACTTCCCTACACTGCTGTACAAACCTATATATCCTTACCTTATTTTATAGAAATCATTTTTATGGTTATTATATAAAACTAATAGTTATTATATAAAAATATATATAATAAGGAAATTCTTGAAACAATGCTACGTACCACGTTCCGATACAATGTTTATATAGAAAGTAACCTTCAACGAAATCAATCGGTCATACTTCAATGACTTCACGGATATTTGCATGATATTCGCTTTAAGGCATAAATTTTAATTGAAAAGTATAGTTCAAGTCGTAATCGTTATCCTAACAACCACTTTTTAAATCATTATTTAAAATATATATAATATATAAAAATGTAATATTTTGTGTGATGTAATAAAATGTGTTATTATCAAAATTATTTTTGTAAACTTCTTATGTGTTAAAGTTAAAGTTGACCATCTCATCCTCCACCTACTTAAACAAAACCCAATTTATAAATACCCGTTAAAAGCAATATCAATATTGACAATACCATTATTACGTTCTAACGTGAAACCTATACCGCGAAAATCTACGCAATAAAACATTTCTATACGGCATTTGTTAATTGTTATCTCAAATATGGCAGCGAGTGATATATCACACGATACCAGACCCTCTTCAACACATGTTGAAATTAGATATTTTTTTATTGAACTTTTATCTCAATGATTGAATCATGTTTTGTTTTTTATACTCATTGTTATATTTTAAAAGTAACTTAGTGAAGTCGTGACTCGCGTTGTTCAAGTGCATGGTTCTATTAAAGTTGTGCGACCTGTTGTCCAATACAAAGCTCTTTAAAGACTGCCAATGCGAAAGAGGACCAGGAAAAAGAAGGCTGTTACGAAGGCTACGAAGGAGAGAGGTTGTTTGATAATAATATATATTTTTATTAATGCGGGTACTTGTTCTTAACTGTTAGAACTAGTGTCAGTTCAGTCCTACTTTTGATGGATAACTTTTTTATTTATTTTATATCTTTTACGTTTTTTTTGTTTGTTTTGTGGAAAATACGGAAATTAATTTTATTATATATAAAGAAAGTTATGGTACATTCGATGTCAAATACGCTATTTCGTTTAAATTTAGATAACGCTGAAATATCAACGGATTCTAACAAAAATATTAAGGAAAGTAAACGTTTTATTTGAAAATTACGATATTTCGACTTTTTACTTGAAAATTTCTATCGATTAGATTGCTGTACTAGTTTATTAAATACATTAGTGCTATGACATAAACTGACTGTGTGAGACTAAATATTTAAAGGTGTATGTATATGAGTATAAATTAGATTGACTTAGTTTACTTGTATTTTCGCAGATAAGTGCTAATCAAACTCTCAATGGCAACACGGAAATCCACGTGCCTTTCAATCTGGTGGCAGGCTGGTGTCTTGAAGCGGAGGCCCTACCGTCATCGCATAGGTATTTCTGTTGTATTTATTTATCTCAATATGTATATTATAATTAACTTAATAATGAAACATACATCGCATGTGTTCAATTAATATCAGACATTATATTGTTATATATTATATTGTTTATTGTTATATCATAGGACGGGCAAGTTACTAGCTCTCCGGCTACTATGCGAATCGACAACGGCGCAGGCGCAGGGTCAAGGCGCCCCTGCTATTTGCAATGGACGACCACATCTCGCTCATCTGCATTTATATCTGCGAGCATTGCACCATGGTATTTATTACGTATTATATATTTAATTTTTATGTGTAATAAACAGAAAATATTTGTCATATAAAGTAATATTGCTTTAATAGATCTGTCTTAAACTTAAGCAAATCTAGAAGTATCTAATATCTACATAATCGTAAAGTACCTAGTGTCAACCCTATTCTCCACTTTCAAAAGCGTAGAAATGAAAATATTTTATGGAGGACCATTTCCAGTGGAGATCGAACCCACAACCAATTACATTTAAAGTTTGACACTGTCCTTTTATTTTGAACTATTGTTAAGTTATATGTTTATAATCAATTTGACATATAATTATATTATTTATAAGGTTTGACCGGCGAGGACAGGTCGGTGGTAGACGTGTTAGTGGAGCATGCAGCGCCGCGCTACCTATCGCTAGCGTTGGAAGGACATTCCCTGTTACTGCTGGACTTCGTGCATGCTTCTACTGTAGTACTTAATTCGTCTGATATGGGACCTTCGGTTAGAACTTTATTCATTTACTTTTTAATTATCGACAGTCTCTTTATAAATCTTTAATCCTATATAATACAATACATGTACTGTATACGATTTTTTATTATAACAAGTTATTCGGTTCTACAATTAGACACAGCTAAGATTCCTCAACATTTTAATTAAACTTTTTTAATTTAATTTGGTTAAAAAAATTTTTTTTCAGTGTCCTCGCACAGCCGCAGTAACGTTTCTTGGATCTCTGTTAGCTTTACCCGATGGTATGATGAATGCTCCGATGCTGCAGCCCTATCCACACCAGTATAACACTGTTTCTTGTCCAGATTTGAAGGTAAATTAATATTGTATTTTTAATATTAATTTTTATACTGATTTTACTAAATGCATGCAGGTATTGTAAGCTGTTAAGTCATTACAATTACGATTATATAATATTAATTAATTATATTGTTTATAACTATGTAGGATATAGTGTATGGAGTGGCATAACATTAGGTACTCTCCGTCTACCCTGCTACACGGAAGAAAAGCGTAAAGCTAAAAACACCATTACTATAAATTATCTTATACTATTATAAACGTTCTTCTAAATCCACGTGTATACTATTAACTAGTGCCCCGAGAAGTTACAATAATTGATTTGGTTACCAGGAACATGTCCTCAACATAGTAGTGCGCGTGTGCCGCCGCGAGGGCGCCGCAGCGGCGCGATGCGCAGGCGCGTGCGCGCTGGCGGCGCACTGCGCACATCTGCTCGCTACTCGGACGGTTTGCGCGCGTCTGCCCGCCTATGTTACTTGTTTGTTGCATATGTTAATGGTGAGTTAAAATTGAAGTAGTGTGTGGCTTGATTAAACGAAGTGTTTTTTATTTATGTAGGCAAAAGATAAATGTTTTTGAAATTTTTGAAGAACTGTAAAACTTTTATGGTAGTTTTTTTTAAATGTATGAGATCACTTCAGTCGAATTTTGCAATGTCCGGTAGTAGGTAGGGTAGTTGTTGGGATTGATAGTTTGTACGGAAATTCGTTACAGAGATGTTCTTTTTTTTCAATGTCTAACCTAACCTAACGTAATATATTTAGTTAGAAAATTTCAACAAGTTACTTACTGCTGGATTTGTTTATATTTTTATATTTCTGATATCGCGGAGTTATGGAGCACACGTTATGCTATTTCGTGGCCGAAAGAATCTTGAAATTGAATGTTGAATAGTAGTACATACATTAATAAACCAAATTGGTGCAGTGAAAACTTACATGATTCGTCTTCGAATCCAATAGTTGTAGATATGAATCCCAGTGGCGCCCCAATACATTTTTCCAAGCGACAAATATATGTGCGATGTATAACACTTCTCTAATGGTGAAGATCAAGAAATATTAACGTATTATATGCCTTTGAGTTTCGCCTCACTCACTCAGCGTGCAATGTCTCGGAGTAGAGAACGTAAGTATGAACGGACCCTTTTTGCAGGCTTTAAAATCTCTTAATCGAAATCACTCGCCCTGCGTTCAGTAAGAAGTAAATAGGGTTGAGCCATATTAACCTGGCTATTCAATTTGTATTTGGATAGCAGTCTCTAAGATATCAAACAAAGTGACGTAGCATTGATAGTAGGTGACCTGACGGTTGATTTGCTGTTGTACGCAGATGATTCAGTGCTTATTACTTTATCATAATGCGAGGCATTGGTCACCATTCTGAAAGACGGGTATGAAAGTAAAGATCTAAACAAAAAAAATGGTATAAAATATAATTACTTAATCCGATAAAACGAAGCTGATATTCTAATATACGAGTCAAATTCAATGTGGACCATTATTTCATATGTCGATGGATAAAATCATATGTGGACCATGATATCATATATGAACGAGTAAAATCACATGTAGATCATCATGTAATATGAGGATAAGAAAAATCACATGTGGACCAGGATGTCATATGTGGATGGTGGAAATCACATGTGGGCCTTGATGTCATATGTGGACGAGTCAAATAACATTTGGACCATGATATCTTGTGTGGATGAGTACATGTGGACTATGGTGTCATGTGTGGATGTATGAAGTCAAATGTACCTAAGTAGGAACAGATTTTAAAATAGAGCCGATTTAAGAAAGTATAACAACTATTGTAACAATATATTAAAAGTACCTGTATTTCTTAGAAACGATTACCTCTGTCACGTTTTATTATATTTGGTAGGATGCGAATAATTTTGTCTAATTTACTGGCGCCAGAAAATAAAAGTTGCTATTTTATATGTAGATAAACATTACAAAAACAACAACTTTTTCGTGTGACGTATCTATAACTTGAAATTTTCTATTCATAGCGATTTGAATGCCATAATATTTTATGTGAGCACTAACGGAATGTCTTAATAAAGAAAGACAGAATAAAGGATTAGTGTTATCAATTCGTATATAATGGCATATGAACAATAACACATTTTTTTAATTTCATCTATTATTTATCTTTAAGATGAAAATAAAGTGATTGTTTCAGATGAAAAATAAAATAATAGCAAAAGTAGTAAGTGATGCAGTTTTAGTATTAGCCGACTATACAGA
Organism: Dryadula phaetusa; assembly: GCA_032432895.1. NCBI lineage: Eukaryota > Metazoa > Arthropoda > Insecta > Lepidoptera > Nymphalidae > Dryadula > Dryadula phaetusa. The sequence continues at coordinate 1,645,987 of JAOYRS010000059.1, forward strand.
CCGCATCGTCGAACTATATCCTGGTTTGGCGGGTAAGTTACACTGTATTTATCTAAAAGTCGTTTTTTCATGTTATATTTTTACATGTGCATGATGACTTGGTTCTTAACAGGATACGACCGTCGTATGTAAAGAATTCTCAGTCAATATAGTATGTTTGTTATTTGTCAAGATAATCCGTTCACTGCTATAGAACTGCGGAGAACATATCGCCGCGCTTATCTCACCAGAGCGGAGAAATGAAATTAAGTTTTAAATAAAATCATTCTCCCAAATTTAAATCGGACCCACAGCCAATCGCGTCTACAGTTAGAAGTTGTCCCACTAAAGGAATAAAATATTTGCAAGATTAATCAAATATGAATAAAATATTTAAAGATTAATAAAATATTTGCAATATTAATTATGTTTTTTTAATACATAATCTCAACAACAATAAAAAACTGCACTTATTACACAGAGAAAATAATAAAGTGGATATGCGCCTGCCTTGCACAAATATCGAATAGCAGTACTCGGGAATCAGTGAAACCGCTGGCGGGCTCGCTGCTACTGAGTTTAGCGGAGTTTGCAGTGCGATGTGGTCCGGCACGTCTGATGGAAGCTCAGGAGAAAGGGCAGACGTTATTGCTTATTATATTTAAGGTGAGTTTACATTTTTCATTTACGCTTCAAACTAAATAAACAGGAACAAGGTAATATTTTCACAATCTCATATCGACTTTCTGCTTAGTTTAAGCAGCTATAATATGTGTTGCTAGTTTGATTTAAGTCTGTAATCTATAAAACTTAGCATTATCCACTTATATTTAAGACATTAAAATGATAAAATTTTAAAATTAACTAAAATAGCAATTAAATTTTATTCTTATTTATATTTTTTAAATTTAATTTGACACAATTTTTTTGTTTCTCCAATTATATTTAAGCATAATTATTACTTTAAACACAGGTTCATTTGAATTTAATTGTCCCAATTTTTTATATAGGATTTAGTTTGCATCATATAAAATTAAAATAAAATTGTATCTAATACTACATATATTTCGGGATGTCAAAAGTGAAAAAATATAAATTATAATAAAAAATATATTCAAAATCATAAACAAACATACAAAAAACGCTTAACGGATTACAAAAACGAATCCTAGATAATATTTACAAGTTATTGAGACATTTTAAAAATTTACTTCGTGTCAATGGTAAATGAAGAAATTATGATTATAAATTTTAATATAACACGAATTAAATTTTTAAGATAGTTTATCTTATAAAACCAACATTCAGTATAAAGAGAAATATAAAGGATGGCAGTTATATACTAGCTAGTTCCGTTTATTGTCCGGGATGTTCAACGCGTTCTTGAGGCTGGAAGCCGTGCTCGTCGGCGACAAAAGTGACAGTGTAAATGAGACCGTCCGGTGCGGTATACTTGTAGCTGCCTTGCACCTCGATAGCTTTATGATCTTCAGAGATCTGTTTTAGGGTTCCTTGTTCTTGACGAGAGATTCCATCGCTGGTCTCAAACCTGTTATTTAATTGTGTGTTAATTTCGCACTCCAAAAGAGGGATTTCCTGTTATAAGTCCTCAAAAAAGTATTAGCAATTTTTGTAGCTCTGTATTCTGTATGTCTCTGTATTATGTATTTCTATATATTAATTTTTTTACTTACTCAAAGTGGTAACCTTCTGGGTTTACATCAGAGTCCTGCTTGAGAATGTAAGCTTGGTTAGGATCTTGAGGAGCAGCCGCAGCGACAGCCACCAAGGCTAATGCGCACAACAGCTATTAAAATAAAAATATATATGTTAAATATAATATTATGCAGGTAAAAAAGTATGATATATTCGTACAAAATTAGAAAAGAACTGAACTATTGAAACTGAAACTTTCATTTCTATTATCACAGATACTTTACATAAGTACTTTTTCGATATTTAAAATTTCGATATTGTTATTCTTAACATTTCACTTTGCAGAATCGTTCCTCTGAATTCTATTATACTTACGAATTTTTGCATGATTGTAGAATAAATTGATTTTGAATGTGGGTGAAAGTAGTGTTTTCGCTGAAGTCAGCTGTTGCACTGTACTGTTAGGAAGAGGCGGCGGCGTTTTAAATGCAAAGTCTAATTGATGACAAAATATCCAACTCCGGTCCTACGTAATATAGTGCTAATGAGAAAGATGTGAATTTAAGGAAAAATTTCCACAGACGAATAATATTGTCTTACGCAAAAAGTATGAAAACCTTGTTAGGACATATGTACGAAAAGCCTTGGCACATTTTCTATTTTTTTGAATTATTAACTATATTTGACTTTGATTCCTTTATGGTACCGTGAAAACTCATAGTAATTGTAGGTTCAAATCTTATAATATATATGTTTATATTTTATGTTGCTTACTTTTTATTGTTGTAGTGCTAGTTGTGAATATTAGCGTATCACAAGAAATCGAAGTCTTAATGACACTTGACTGAGATTTGTTTAAAATAAATTAAAAAAAAATTATATAACAAAATAAGTTATCAAAGTTTGTAGAATGTAATTAATATTAACCTGTCTTTTTGAAATTGACACATTAGCAGCATAGAGGCATGTGCATTTAGATTTTTAGATTGCATGTGCATTTAGACTTTTTAAAAATTTTGGCCTTTACTACCAGCTTGCGTAAGGCAAATACAATTGCACTTTTTAAATTATATTCTCTATATTAAATCTAAGAGGATTCTAAGTAACATAAGTATTTTATAGGTACTATACGCAGTTATGTATGGAACAAATGGATCTGATATAGAAGGCCTCACATTGCCAGTAGATGAAGATTTTGACCCTAACATACAATTAGATAATTTAGCACCAAAAACTACACCAGCTTCCACCATTGATGTAAAACTTTGGGCCCAAACGGTGAGTCCTTTTTATTTTATTTTTATTTATTCTTGTAATATTTATAATTAATTTTAATTTTTTGTTACTTGTTTTAACTTGTTACTTTTGTTACTGTTACTTGTTTTAATTTTTTGTTACTTATTTCTTTATAAATGTGTGTTTATTAAGTATGTTGTACCTGAAGTTTTGGAGGAACATTATGTTTATACAAACGAAAATCGTGATTTAAGTTGAAAAGGTAACATTTTAAAAAGTATTAACAAATTTTATAGTAAAATATTTACCGTTGAATCAAGTAATACCTATTTAAAATTTCATAAATTAGAATGTAAACTATTATAAACTGATATTCATGTATTTTTGTAATTACTCAATTGATTTTCATGGTGAACAGTATTTTATATTACTTCTTTTCGGAGGGAGCGTGGAGAACAATGTCTTGACTGATGGTTTTCCTTGGCTACCCTGCTAAAATTTAAAGATATCTTAAATGTATAATAATAATACACATAATACTACGGAATTGTATATGGAACGAATGCTAGTATGTTCTTTACTGTCACCAGGGGAAATCAATCGATTAATATAACATGCCATAATCCTGACGTCGTTGGTAGATATGCTCGCAGCTGGTCCTGTACCTTGGTCACTGGCCGCTGTGGAGCGGTTGCCAGATATCGTCGAGCGTGTGCGAGCAGCACGACAGCCCGGCGCTGGGCGCGGAGCTGGGCGCGGCCGTGCTCACCGCGCCGAACGTACAGCTGCTGCGGCTCAGCGACACCACGCTGGCCAGCTTTGTGGAGCTGCCCGCCATTGATGCGCCCTGCGGGGGCACTACGCCAGGTGTGTTATATTTGTTGATATTTGTTGTTTGTGTTTGTAATATTTTCTGCGCACTGTTGGACCACCCTGTCGTGCGACTACGCCAGTAAAATGTAAAATTTATTATTGGTTGTTAGGTTAAGGTTGCAATTCTTTATGTTGCTTGACAAAAACAGCTTCATAATGTAATAATGGTTTGTACTTTAATTATAAGAGATTTATACTACACTGTGGTTAACTATAAGGAAAATATTTATGAAACAAAAGGATAACATATTTAAAAAAATAATATTAAATTATTATACTGACGGGCTTACTTAAGAAAGTTGAGAAAAATTAAATTTATTTAATCAACAAAACAAATATGTTTTACTTTTATATTACTTCACACGTTTTAGACCTTAGTATAATTTAAAAGAAATACTTCCAGGTTTAATGACATCGGATCGCCAAGTGCGAGTGCTTTTACGTGATATATGTGGCAAGGCGTGCTGGGACGCCTCAGCTCTATATTACGACCCGTCTGTTGCCTCTTCGGAACCACTTGAGCCGTTACCGTTGCCTACTACGTGAGTTCTCTAATAATTAATATTTGTAAAATCTTTATAAACAACATTTTTTTATTCATTTAATTAGTACTATATAACACGATCTAGATGCAATCGAGGTATTTGAGTCTACACTTATGAGTATCCATATATTTAAGTGTGTAAAGTTACCAACACTTAGACAAACTGTTACGGTTTAATTGTACACTTAAATTTTTATAAAGTTATAAATACATACTATAATAAACATTAGCTTAACAATATTTACTTGAAATTAGCATATGTGGAAGGCCTAGAATCATGTTTATTATTTTGATTAATTATTGTAACTATATTCAAATATGTTTTCTTTAACAGCATTGATTGTCCTCGGGATACAACGTTGTCATCCCTTCCACCACCTTTACCGCCTGATCTTTTGCCAGATTATAAAAGTTCACCGCCAGATAAACATCAGTTGGATCATGTATGTTTATTTTAATATTGAAAATGTTATAAATATTTTTTTATATTTAGAAAAAAGGAACGACCAAGTGAGGTTAGGTTAGTCAGTAGTGACTGAAAGAAAACACACACCCTAAACCTTTTATTATATATATTAAGCCTATTTATGTGAATTATATTAACTAAATGTGTAATCAGATTCTAGCGTACATCGGGCACACGTCCCCGGAGGTGTCGTGCGGGCGGCGCCTGGACGAGGCGGGCGCGTCGCCGCTGCCGCCCGGCGTGGAGGACGAGCTCGTGTGCGCGCTGGTGGCGCACCGCAACGCAGAGCGACACTACCTGGACAACCGGGACAGGTTAGACACATGTGTGGCATTATACGTCATTCACTAGGCTAATGTATGACAATATTTATATTTATAAACTATCCTCCAGTGAGATATCTTCGTCCATTGTTAACAAAAATAATCTAGTGCGCTTTTTAGCTAACCACACCGAGCCATAACCATCGGGTATGTAAAATAAAATGGGTGCATATATGTAAAATAAAATCAATAAATATTCAAAAGAAAACTATTTTTTAATTAATAAAAGTAGTAATTTTTATAGACCTAATTAGATTATTAAGCTATAGTGCAGTGGAGTAGTGCCTGATTATAAACGACAAAATAATTATATTATAATTAAATAATCTTCTTGTAACACTAAGCGCGGCGTAAACTCATGCGATGTCTAAATTTCGGATTGAAAAATTTAAACCTGAAAGTAGTAGACTAGATTCTCTCTGGCTAGCCTTTTAGGCGGAATAAAGCGTGAAACTGCTTTTATTATGTACAATTGATACTGTAATAGCTCGTTACTTTAGCAATGAATAATAAAATATAAATAACTAATATTATTTATATAAAAACAAGCTGCCCACACTCGGCTTTTCTATTATTGTGCCTAATTTCATTCTCCAGAGGTATCCTGATAATTTTCGTAAAAATAAACAAACAACAACAACAACGCGCTCACTTTACAAATAAATATACATATTTTTTTTAGCTTCACGCTTGTCATGCCGCATAGGAGGGTAGACAGAATGTACCTAGTCTCAAGAAACTACGTACTACTGCTATCCACTGAATTCGAAACGTTGCGTGTTGAGTGGTGGAATTCAACTTTCTCTTACCAGAGCGAGGAAGTGAAGATAATTTTAATATAATCACTCTCGCAAGTGGAGATCGAACCCACAACCGATCGCATTTCTGCAGATGCTGTCCCATTGCGTAAATTATAAAATTATTTATTATTTATTAGCACGATTTATTATTTAAAGAGATATAAAAGTTATTCATATTAATGTACTAATACCATTTAATATAAATAAAAAGCATAATAAACTGTATGTTATATAACATTTAAAACCCACAGTGACGAAGAGTGTGAAGAGAGTGGATGGGAAGTTTCTGGCAGGGAAGGTACTGGCAGCGGTGGTGGTGGTGGTGCGGTGGCGAGTAGTCGCGTGCTGATCGCACAGCTGGGCACGCTGGGCGCGTCGCGGCGTGCGCACGCGCAGCTGTTGCGCCGCTCAGACCGCTTGCTGCGCGAGCTGCGGAACCTTGACCAGCAGAGGTATGTGGATTAGTGCTATGTATATATATATATATATATATATATATATATATATATATACATATATATATATACATATATATAGACATATATATATAACAGCTGGCATGTAGAACTATGTAAAATAATGATTTTTAATTACAGATGCCGCGAGACCCACAAAGTGGCCGTTATTTACGTAGGCAAAGGTCAGGAAACACGCAATGAAATATTATCGAATCGTTGCGGCAGTCCCGCTTACGAAGCTTTCTTAGCTGCTCTAGCGTGGGAGGTGAGTTTGTTTTATATTAAATTATGTATGAAATAAAATCATTTAATAACATGCTTCACTGATACAACAAGAGATTGAAGATTGGGTTTTATTAAAGTCAGTCATAGTTTTTGATATTAATAAATTTGATAATAATAAAGTTGTTAAAATAAACATACACATATGTTTATTTTAACTACTACTGTCGTTTGTAGAGTATCTTAATACTAGATTCTGTCGGGATTCCCTGCTATACAAGAAAAAAGCGAGTAAATACTTTTGTTTATAACCTTTTAAATAATTTCTGATTAATATTTGACAGATAAAATGAATATTAAAAAATTCACTGAAAGCAATATTATTTGCAGGTGGAACTGGAAAGTCACGTGGGGTTCGCGGGCGGGCTGCGCGGGGGCGGCGGCGGCGGCGTCAGCGCGCCCTACATCGCGACGCTCACGCTCGAGGCGCTATTTCACGTCGCCACGCGCATGCCCGCAGACTCGCCTGATGCTATACTTAATAAGGTGATTTAGTTTTATATACATTACATTATAGATTCTTTGATTCTATAATGTATAGTCTGTTTATACTGCATATTTTGTTATTTATAAGCTGTCTTCAGTACTCTGAAGACAGCTTATAAATAATAATAATTTGAAAATCGAACAGATAATACTTTATCTGTTCGATTTTCGAACGTTGATTTGGTTATATATAATTATTTAATGCATACGTACTTTTACGTATTAAGTAAACTAATTTTTTAGAAGCAAATCATCGATGAATCACGTGATTGCTCGATAATGTTGTTCCTTACGAATTGAGATTGATTAGAGATCAACTGTTTTTGTTTAAGCTCTTAAGAAATATTTTGAACTCCCCGTTCCTCTTAAGTCACATTAATTTTAAGTGCCCTCAAAGATCCGTAAGCCGACGCGTAAGCCTTTCTTATTCAAAACCACCATAACCAGAACCAAACATGCCCAAAATATTTTAATTAATCGTGCTTGTGACAAATAATTTATCAATATTTATAATTCATCAATTGTAAAAAAATAAATAATTGATCTTTTTGCCGTTAATCATATTAGCGTTGTAAAAAAGATATTTATAAAGTCTAGTAATGTTTAAACTTACTTTTTTATATCGGAATGCTTTAAACTTTTATAATTATATTTTAATTTAAATTTAAATTAATTGTTGTAATTTTTTTTGGTCTTTAAATCGTTATGTTATATTTTAAATATTATATTACTTTAAGTTAGTAATATTTTTGTATAGTTTTTTTTTAGCTTCACGCTTTTTATCCCACATATAGCAGGGTAGACAGAAAGTACCTAGTGTCAAGACACTCCGTACTTCGCTTTCCACCGAATTCAAGTTGTTGAGTGGTGGAACTCAACGCCGCACTTAGTCTTTACCAAAGCGAGGAAGTGAAAATAACTCAAAAAACTCCCCCGAAGGGGGATCGAACCCACAACCGATCGTGTTTAGAACCAGACGCTGCGCCACGACCGGCCTATCCTATAAATTATTATATAAAATTTTTGTTCACCTTGCTCTATTTATTTGTATAGTTATAGGTGGAAACTTTACTAAATTATGTCTTATCTTTTATTGAAATTGTGTGTGTACTGTATACTGTCTATTTCTCAAATAAAATATAATAAAGTATTATATGACCACAAGAAATATGAATATACTTAAGCGTTTAGATTTTAGCTTAATAGAAACGCTGAATAGATATAGCTTTAACAATGTTAGTATTACGTTTTATCGTTGTTAATCTTAAGTTTGACGTGCTTTGCTCATTTTAAATATGCCACTGCTGTCAACACAGACGCGTCACCTCGGCAACGACGAGGTGCACGTGGTGTGGAGCGAGCACTGGCGCCCGTACAAGCGCGACACGCTGCCCACGCAGTTCTGCGACGTACTCATCGTGCTATACCCGCTGCCCGGCGGCCTGCTGCGCTGCACCGTCTCCAGGAAGCCCGACGTGAGTCACTACTTGGTTACTACTTTATAGATTTTCATTTCATTGACCGGGTATATCATTTAGTTGTTGAGTTTTTATTACTATTTAATATGGAGTTTTTCAATTTTCGAATTTCATGTAATATCTTTTCTGTCTTTAGATTCGGTTTTGTCTGTTCTGCAACAATAATATTGAAGCAATGATTCATTTGTTAAATAATTTGTTTTTAAGTTATCTCTAAAAAAATACTTTTGTAACTTGTATTTAAAATATAAGTTTATATACAAAAGTCTTGCCCCAATGATTCACTGACACTAATAGACATAGAAAGCTGAAGTCAGACGTATATATTTTATGGAGAGTGAAGAGGAGTGCTGTCGGTTGTCAGGTGGCGGTGTTCGGGCCGCTGTGGGAGGAGTGCGTGGTGCGCGTGAGCTGCGGCGCGGCGCTGGTGCGCGGCGCGGCATTCGCGGGCGGCCGCGCCGTGCGCGCCACCATGCCGCTGTACCAGCACGCGTGCAGCGAGCGCGCGCGCGACCTCGACGCGCTAGTGCACCACCACACGCTGCCCGCGACCTTCGAGGCCTTCGTGACGCGCGTGCGCGAACCCGTCGCCGCGCAGCCCGACGCGCACGCGCACGCGCACCCCAATGGTCTCTATTACATATCTATCTATGTTTACATGTTAATTATACTAAATAACAACTCCTACGATGGTATAAAGACGTAACGTCTTTTTACACTCTCTGTCCATTATTAGCAACTTTTTTTGCTTCACGCTTTTATCCCGCATAGCAGAGTGGACAGAAAGTACTTAGTGTCAAGACACACCATACTTCGCTTTCCACAGAATTCGAGACATTGCACGTTAAGTGGTGGAACTCAACGCCGCACTTACTTACCACTGCACTGAGTGAACCCACAACCGATTGAGTTTACATTCAGACACTGTGTCACCACCTTGAAGAACATTAGACATAAGACCATAAAACTAAATGCTGCATTTTGGTTATCCACACCAAGCTATAAACATCTCTATAAATATTACGTTCTGATTCTATATATCAGAACATAATATTTATAGCAATAATAATAATGTACAGATCAAAACAGCGGTCGCCTAGCCAATGCGTTGATCGACCACGGCGCGTCGTCGTGGAGCTCCGGCGAGCCGCACTCGGTGTCACCGCGCCCCGCTAAGCGCCTCGGTCCCTTCAAGCGCCCGCCGCAGATACACCACCGATGAAAACTTTAAATATATATATATGTATAAATATAAATATATATATATATATATATATATATATATATATATATATATATATATATATATATATATATATATATATATTCAGAATTGTGGCCTACCTTATAAAAGAATTCATTAAAGAAATATGTATTCATACTAATTTAACACCAAATATTTACTTAAAGTGTACTCAAAAAGTAAATTGTCAATCTTTAGTTTTGTCATATGCAGCACAAGTATTCGCAATCCAAATTTATTCGCAAATTAGAATAATTTTCTAACATATCGCACTCTTATATTGAAAGTGACCTAACTGCAATAGTAAGTGCTTTTTATAAACGATTTTGCTTAAAAATGAAAAGGCCTAAACTGAGATTCTATGGTTTTTTCTTAAAGAATTAAAAAATGGAATTAATTTGCTTTCCATTTGAGAATGAAATATGTACGATCGTTTGTATACTGCGTATTGCATTGTTTTCTTATTATTTTTTTAATTGATAATGTTAGGCCACTCACACTTGAACTGTAAATACATGATACTGATGGTGTAGTAGATTGTATATGTAGATATTTAGTATTTTAAACATGATTTTGTAAGTACTCAAATACACTTTTGATATATTCAAATTCGAAATATAGTTAGAAAATATAATACTAATTCTTAACTATAAGCATTGGCTATTTGTTCTTATTTCTTATATTGATCAATTACTTTGATTGTATAAAATTGTTTTTTTTATAATGCGTAATACTAACAGAAATAATATACCTACACCTATAGAGATTATATTTTGGTTTATTGTTGTTTTGGTACATTGTTTTAACAATATTCAATTCATTATTTTAAATTTATTTATATAATTAAATGCTATACTTATAATTGAAAAGGATTTGATTAATATGTTATAGTCAGTGTAACAAATGTCGTCCATGATGAGATTGTTAGCGCTAAATAAACGGACTTACTTGGAATTTTATGTACTTAATAATTTATTATTTAAGATATAAGTTATTTAAGCATAGATTTATATTGCATTTAAATTTTAATATAAACAGTAGTTATAATTTCAACTTGAGGGAAAATTAAAATTAGTTTTAAAACCAAAAATAAATGTACAGTTGTGAGATCTATATACCCTAAAATAATGTTTTAATGTCTTATATGTTTAATTAGGGCTTCATATTTACAAACATTATAATTGCTTGGATTGATTGATGATTCTTCTGGAACTAACCTGACACGTGGTGTTTAACTTATTTTATTTATCTAAGTTGTAACTCAATATATGATATAATATTATCATTTTAAAAAAATCAGAGAGTTTAAATTTATTGTTTCTTAAAATATTTCATAAACTATATAGACAAGTTGTAAAAAATGTCATATATATATGAATGGCCAATTGTTCATTTCATAATATTTTTTTAAATTGTACATTACATATATTTTGAGAAATGTTCTCGGTAAATGTGTTTAACTGATTTGTCTGTACATATGTAAACTACTTGTAGAGCTTTATCTTTTATAGACTATACTATTTATTTGTGAACTGTGATGGAATCTTTTTTATTCTAATGTGGCTATAATATAACACGGCTTATTTCACGATGTCTCAACTTATTGTTGAATATTAGTACATTTTACACTAATACGCCATTCGGATGTACTTGTAATTAAACCGTTTTATTAAATAAACAGCTGTTTGCAATGTTATTATATTAGGAGTTAAACAAAATTTGCAAGGTCTACCAATATTTTGGCAGATTTTCTTGATTTTAAATTTTATTTTCAGTTATTTTTAATATATAAGGACAACTTATTCAACTTCAGTTTCTTATATTTTACTAGTGTAGAGCATATTTGACATTGGCATTGACATTGTTGGATAACTTTTCAAATAGTAATTTATGTTGTCAAAATTAATATGTAAAATTTAAACTTATTGCTTTTTAAATGAAACTATTTTAAACGGATTAATCGCGTATACTTTAGTATTCGAAAATACATTTTTGGACACCTGACATTTGGATCATCAGTTGATACAAAAAAATTTTGTATCAACTGACAGACGAATGCCACCTTAGTCTACCAGTGACCACGGACTACTGTAAGTGTTCGAAATGTAAGGTGTCCAAAAATGTATTTTCGAATACTAAAATATACACAATTGATCCGATTAAAATAGTTTCTTTTAAAATGTGTAAAAATCGCGAATATCAAAGATCTTTTTATTGTATTTTTTTAAATTTACATGCACAATGCACCGTCTGTTTGTTGCAAAAAATGGACATCTGGTGCTATATAATTATATAATTGGTTACAACATTCCAAAAATTTGAATGCTCCTAAATTATTTGAGATTAAATTTTTAGAATGTCATAATATTCTAGCATTTAATTTTGTTTTTGTTGTTCTTGTTCTTTATTTATGCATTCCATAAATTTATTTGCTTTGTATTATTTTCCGTATATGTAAATTTTATTGTCATATTGGATTATTTACGGTATTTCCGATCTAACAGTATTTTATAGACATTAAGACTGACAACATGTATGTATTAAATAATTAAGTATTAAACATAATTTATACTTTACACATTGGCGGTATTGTAGGCTATTTTATGTTCACAATAAAGTAAGGCTTTGTATTTGTCACATATTGTTAACAATAACTGTCCCAGATATTAACCCCACAGACATATTATTATAACCAAATTTTATATATATAATTAAAAAATAAAGTTTATTAAACTTTTATCTTATTTTTATTTTAGTATTTAATTATTTTGACAGACTAGAATATGAGAAAATACAGATTGCAACAACATATACATGAATACATAGTGGTGGTGCCATCATTTCTTCACGTAACAAATTGTTGGTTCAAATATTGCTTAAAAATGTTAAGTATATTTATGAAAAGAAAAAGAATAGTATGGGAACAATAAAAGATAACAATAAAAACATGTTCTTTTAGTTTAGTATTATTTATTTTATATTAGTAGTAATATATACTTAATTACAAAATCTAAGAAAAATCTTTGTATATATATATATATACATATGTATTCTTATATATTATATATACATATATATACCAGATTTTTTTAAGATTTAGGTAGTTTGTACATACCAGCCTGAAATATAAGTTGATGAGTACGAACTTTAGTATCTAAAAATTGTCTTAGTTCTTGTAGACTACACTCTGTGCCAGGTGCTTGAGATGCAAACATTTTTAACATCTGATGTATTCTCTCTAATGGCAAACAATCTAAATTTGTCAACATGCCTACTATGTATGACCAGAAAACTTGCAACTCCCCTTCCCTTTGGTCATGTGCTGATGCCATAACACTCTCAGTTTCTTCATCTTCACATATCATTTCTTGTACTTGATTAGTAGCTCCATGGGATTTATTCACATCAGATCCTTCTACTAATATGTAATAATCCATACTTTTTTCCGTTAAAATTCCCATTGATTGCCAATATGATATTTTTCTTCTCAAAATTGTGATAGGCACCTTCATGACTTGATGCAAGTCTTCAAGAGACCATTCAGGTTTATTTTGAAAATGCATAATTAAAGTAGCATTGAATGGTGATACAACTAAATCTAACTTTTTATCACCTATTTCTATTTCAATATTAACATTACCTAAATGTGGTTTCCAACTGAGAGTTCTGTTTCCTTTTAATGCCTCATATGATTTTGTATATGCATCAAAATGTTGTTTAATTTCTTCTGGTAGTTCCAAACTTTCATCTTTAAATGGAGGCCAAAATTGTGCAGATAAAATCATAGCATTTGATGAAAATTTATCACTTATTGCTTCAAAATTCTTGTCTTGCTGTATCAGAGCATTAATTCTTTTTGAATCAGAAACATCTTTCAACATGACTTCACAAAAGTGTAACTGGGATTCTCCAAATCTGAGTTTAAGAAGTTCTAAATATCTGATCTCCTTTTCTGTATTTATCACATTTTGAGCTAATAATCTATCTGCCAAAAGGGTTCTATATTCATTAACAAAAAGCTCTTTGCTACCATAAACATTGACAAGCATAGATATGATGTCATTTGCTTTCCTATCATTAGAATTCACTTTAGGATCGGCATCTACAGGATCAGGCACCCATTCATCCCACGCTTCTTGTTTTTCATTTTCATCATCAGCTTCTGCAGCAAATTTTGCCAATTCCTCAGCCAACTCACTTCCAGCACCTTCTTCTGTCAAACTACTAACAACACTGCGTACTGTATCTTCTCTATTTCTTAAATAGCTACGAACTGGTTTTGTTACTGTTTCTAAAATGACACCAGATGGATCCAAATGCCTCAGAGCCCTTATTGTTGAAACATATGCTGTGAGTATGTCAGGAGTGTTTACACCAGGATGTAACAATCTTGTTTCTAAAGCATTTTGTAATTTTTTACATAAAGTTGAACGCAAATCTGTTTTATCTAAACACATCTTAATGTCATCAACAGCTGGCTGGGAATCCGGATATTCAATAATAATATTAAACAGTTGATCAATTCTCAATTTGGTATAACTGTGATATAAATAGTAGCTCAACTTTTGTTTAAATTTTGAAATTGCATTTAATATATTTTTATCATCTGGGGGAGGTTTTGATGAACCTGCACAATATATTCTTGTTAACCATGACATGACAGTTGTATCTAACCAATTTTCAAGAAAGTTTATGTGAGAAACATCAAACGTACCTGTGCATAGTTTCTGTATATGACTTTCAATTCTTATTTGAATAAAATTTGTTAAAACTTGACCAGTTAGTCTTTCTAAAAGTTGAAGTTCCATAAGTTTACGATTTGTATCATGAAATACTTTTACTATATATGCACAATTACAGTCAGAGTAATCATTCCAGCAGCCAGAACACATAATATCCTCTCCCATATCAGAATTGTCATACTCATTATCAAAGACATTAAATGACACTTTATAAAACTGGTCTATTATAACATGAAAATCAAGAGGGAGTTGTGATAAAAGTGTAGCTCGTAGCAATTGCTTAAAACCTAACAGAACATTTCGTTCCCCAAATATTGGCTTATTATCACAGCAAACATTATTCAAATTTGTAAGATTAGATAAAATAAGGGAAAAATTGGATGCAAATTCATATAGATCATTTACTGCTGATTTAAATAATTGAAATCCTTTCACTTCTTCCTCCACTTTTGTAAATTTTCCCCAAAATGATGGAGTGACATGTTGTCGTAAATATTTTTCAATATGAACTAAAATGAGATCTCGTATTTTTATTTGAATTCCAAGTCCTGTGATTATTTGTTGAATTTCTTCGTATTCGTTCTCAGTACAATCGGTAAATAGAGTATCATTTAAAATCGGGAAAGCGTAATTAATTTTATTCCAATACAACTTCAACTCGTCCCTTTTATTACTCATTGTGAGAGAAAAATTAAATTCTAAAAGGAGTAATTTATAATAAAGATTACCGTCCTTGTAAACACTAATATGGTTCAAACATAATCAATAAACATATTATATTTTGAAATATCCATAAAACTGCATGTATGTTCGCAAAAAAAATGTTATAATATTAAGTCAATCAATATATATTACATAAGAAGCCGAGATGAGCAAACTATTGAACAATTTTGTTTATTTTTTTATTTATTATAATTTATTATTAAAGTATTAAATTTTCAAATGTAAATGCATAAAGCTTCGTCTTTTGACAATTGGATATTGACATAAAGCAGAAAAGATCAAACTGCAAAGTCCAGACTAATAAAACGATTTAAGTAGAAAAATTTAAAAATAATTCGAATTAAGTTTAGTCGAACTTAACTTGAGTTATATTGTAAAAACTAATAATAAATTGTGTCCATTGTGGTCATTATTTCAGCATTATTTATCATATCCTATTCATGATATTAAATTACTGAAACAATAATAGTGCTTAAAAAATAATATTAGCGATAACTTTCTTTTTTAGAAGACACCTTCCTCTGTAATAATGAATTAGTAAAACTGATTACATAAGTAAGTAATGGCTTAGATATACCTCAAAGGGATAACTAATATATAACTTAAGAATATAAGAACTTAAGAGAGTATCCCTAATTTGTAATATGTAATTCAGTTATATAGAATAAATATAATGGATATTATTCCAATTATGTGTAGAATTTATTATTTATTTATTTAGTAGTTTAGTTTATCAAGTAATTACAGTTTATCAAAAGATAATTTTGGTAATTTAAATTCTCTTTGTAATTATATAACTGATTTTGTTTGGGTTACTTTATGAGTATTAGGTATTAATGTGTGAATCCCCAGACTTTCCCAGGAGGTCGGTGAACGTCCCTACCTAGTTTTGGGCACAAGGAATATGCTTCTAAAATATCATTATAACTTAGAAATTGATAATAATTTATAAGCCGTGCAAATTTTCATACAATTATATATAAAACTTATAAATACAATTTACCTTGATAATGTATTTAACTATAGTACTCAAGTCTCCCTACGCTTATTTGTATGATACGATCAATATTTTTTAATTTTTTAGTTAATCTGTGATTGTAAGTCATGTACTACGTCATAATATAATCTATGAAGTTATTGTCATTGTCTTCGAAAAACGATATATAATCTTAAATATTTCTAGTAGTTTATTTATTCGAATCAAATAAAGTTTATCGTGCTATAGAAAACGTTATTAATTTATACTATAACAATATTTAAATATGGCTACAAATTATCCTCCGAATACTTCAACTGTTCCAATTGGGAATCCAAACGATCTTCCTCCACCATATTCTGCTGTCGTTGGCAACCCTCAATATGGTTTTGTACCGCCTGCTGGTGAACCGTATTCTGGTAATCAAGGACCTTTTCCACAACCAAAACAATTTACTGCCACCGGAGTTTATCCACACCCTACAATTGTTACTTCTGCTCCACCCCAGACAGGTGACATTCCACCTCCTCCACCTGGCATGTCAGTACCTGTAGGAGTAATAATACCCCCCGCTGTCGGAACTGAACCTACGACTGTTACATGTTATAACTGTGGCAAAGTTGTCACAACTAGAGTTACATACACCACTGCTTGGCATACTCATTTTGTAGCTGGTTCTATTTGTGTGATAACAATGTATGTATCATTTTTGGAAAAAATATGTTTTCTTAATACTTGGAGACAGATAAATAATATATATATTTTTTATTTTTTAGGGTGTGCTCGCTTTGCTGTCTTGGACTTGTACCTTACTGCTTTGATACATTTAAAGATGCTGAACATTACTGTCCCAATTGCAGTACCTTTATAGGCAAAAGTAACAAATGTTAATCAAATGACTAAAAATGTCTCTGTTAATACATATCTTCTAAAAATATATATTATATAACAAGCCATATGAATACCCCAAATAAAATTAGTATTACTAATTTATTAGACAAAATTGTAAAATTCATCTGAAATGAATTTTAATCAATGTAGTCATAATAAAATATCATGTGTCAATGACCTGAGTGTTTGAGGATAACAATTGATCGAGTTAACTAGTTAAAAAAATGTTTATTAAAACAGAGACTTAACTTAGTTCAATTACTTTTGTGCATAGTTATTAATTAAGGTTTGTATATTTCTCTCAAAGGAGGTGGTCCTGTCTTTCTTACACAAAAAAAATTATTTATATATGCTTATGATTTTATTAAGGTTTTAGGTATTAGTGATATATGATGCTATTTTTGTACACTGATTATGTATAGTAAAATAAACAATTGACATCCTTAAAACTATATGTAGTATATTTATTTTTGTTAATAATCTAACATAAGAAAATATTAACTAAAGACAAATGTATGGTTATTTTGTACTCTGTAAATCTTCATTTTAATGATAAATATGTTTGTAAAATGTATGTTTAGAAATTAGTAAGGCATAAAAATAAATTTTACAATAATTGGCAAAGATTCCGTCTGAATATATTTTAAAAGCTTTGTAGGTTAAGATCTGTCAATTCACTTGAAATAATCCTAATATAACGTTAATATAAAAACTGTGATATTGTTCTGACTATTCATATATGGTTTTCTTTGTGTATTGTTCTTATATAACAGTGTTGTCTTTTGTGTCATAAAAATATTTAAAAAATCAATTGTAAATTCTTTATCAAATTATAATTTTATTGAAGGAATATAAATAACAAGTGAAGATTGACTAATTTACAGTACAATATTAAATTCTTTGGTCTTCTAAGATTTTAAATTTTTATTCTAATTTTTGTGTAACTTTATATATAGGTAAACCTATACATAAGTTATACAAATTGAATTAAAAAACAATTAAGTATTAGAAGTAGTTTTTAATTATTTATGGTGCTTATTTTATATGGTCATATTTTTATAAATGCTTCCATAATAAACTACTCGGGCATAAACTTTTACAAAGGTAGCTAAAAATTATTATAAATTTTCAAATGTTCTATGCATTAAAAATGATTATCACTCAATTTAAATGTCCGATTAAATTAAATATCACTAATCATTTTTTATTCTCAATTTAACAAACACCTTGCAAATATTGTCTATAATAAATAAATAAAAAAATAGTTCTATTATTCTTTTACTTCTTCCCTTTTAAACTTGGTTTGTTTTTTGTAAATAATATTAGTCATATACACTTAAAGCTCAGGTACATGATAAATATATCATATCAATGTGACAAGATAAGATAATGTGTCTGATAAAATAATGTTCTCGGCTATAACTAATCAATATAATATTACATATGTGAATATTTATTAATAAGAATTGAATAATAAAAACAATGAATAGAGGAGGAGGTAATGATATAAATTCAGAAATAGGACAGAGAGGTGTAGTAATACAAACAATAGAACTGCCACGGGAGCCTCCACCTCCATATTCACAAACTGATATAATAGCTGACACACCAGTGATTAACCAACCTGTGATACATCAAACAGTTATAGTTCACCAGACATTAAAGGATATACCTATATATATTGATTGTCCAAGCTGTCACAAAAGAAAATTAACAACAGTGCAATTTGTTAATTCTCAAAAAACTCACTTATTGGCTGGATTTATTTGTGGTTTAACATTGTAAGTATTAAGACATATGAAAATAAATAAGATATTTAAATTAATATATTGAAATATAATTTAAATTAAAATTAGAATACTCTGTATTATTTGTATTATCATGTATTATTTATGTCATCTTAATAAGTATACAAAAGAAAAAGATGTAAAAGTTTATAAGTATATTTTGGAATAACTTTGAAGTTACAATCAACTTAAATATATAACACAATACAAACTATAGTAGATTTTAATAGCGTAAGAAAACTAATCCATAATGAATTGATAATATAATTTTGGTTTCCTTCAGGTGGTGCATGATGTGTTGTTTATCTGCAATACCATATATGACAACAACATTTAAAACAGCTGATCATTATTGTTCTAATTGTAGCTATTATTTGGGAAGCTATTCTAAATTTTAAGTTTGTTATATTAGCATTGTTACATGTTTTGTTTTGTTTTTTAATTTTTATATCTAGAAACAATTATTTTTAGATCTTAGGAATTTTTTAAACAATAAAATAAACATAATCAAAAATAATGTTGTTTTATTTATTTACGAAAATATGTTTGTTTATCTTATATTATTGCTAATTCCACATTCAATTATGAATTAAGTATTGTATGGCACTTGCAATCTAAAACAGTCTGATGCTATTTTCCATTTGCCCTCAACAGCTACAATTAAAAAAGTTTGTTGAAAAGGTTTTTTAACATCATCGTTTTGATATGTAACATCTCCGCAGGCTTGAATCATGTAAGTGAGTTTATTAGCTACTAGATTTTCAGATATTGGCTGAGCATCTAATGTTTTTAAAGTATGATTGCTAGCCGGAAGGTCCATGAGAAACTTTTGAATCTTGTCACTTCCATTAATTCCATTTCCATTCCACACTAAAAGTCCAGTATCTAGATATAGTTTTGAGGTTAGATGTCTACTGTTATCGACTTGTTTGTAGAATACTTTTGTGAACTCCTCTGCAGTTTCACATGCATTATCCACGTTTTTTAAAACAACTTCGCTTGCCATTGTGTAACCAGTGTAATACTAACACAATTTTTAAAAAATCCGATAATAACATAAATTCAGAAATTCTTTCTATTTTATTTATTATCAAGTGTCAACTAGTCAACTATCTTGTCATGTTGTCATTAATGATTGCCTTCAGTAAACAGAATACGCAAACTTAAATAATGTTAGTAAGCACCGATAAATAATATTTACTAATAATCATTTTTCTCGACGAATATCAAATAGATTTTATTAGTACTAATCTATATACGAATATACAAAGTAGCTTGTCCTGATTCACTGAGTAATTAATTTATCATCGACAAGCGTAAACTATGAATTTGGAGACATGATTTTAGACCGGTGGCTCATTTCATAGCGGTATTAAATATGGGTTCAAAGTTTGAATAAAAGTGTGTCAATTTTGAGGCTTCAAGCAAAAAAAAATGTTTTGGTTATTGATTAAAAATAATTAAATATGTCATTTTGCGTTTATAGAAAATGAATGCAAGGGAGTGGGTGGAATGGGGATTAAAAATTTGTATGGAAAGTCCCTTATTCCTTATCTTTGATGTTTGAAAATTTATTATTGTTTTAGTGATTATAAAATAATAAGTATGTATTTTAGCGATTGTGAAAATTTCAACCCAACAGGCGCCACACAGAGGACGATACTTTTCCTGATCCGCCATTACTGATGTTAGATACATAAAACTATGTGTTTGGTTTGCTGTTTAAAAAAATATTTTTCAGTAATTGTAGAATTGTTACTCCTAAAGGTGAAACAAGAGTTGAAAATTAGTTTTATAGTCTGCCAATAGTTATATTTTGATAATAGATTTTTTTAAGGTCGCTAGTTATGAATTGGTATAAATTTGCTGTAATATTGGTAAAAATGTGTTCCCTAATGCGAAGTTTAAAGAGATAAAAAGAAGTTCAAAGTGAGAGAAATGAAAAATTATTTTTAGGTTCTTTTTTATGTCAAGCAAGACAATAAAATGTAGAGCAGTCTGCGCAATAGGTGTTCGTACAAATTTTTAGTGAAAAAAAATATGAAATTGTCTTTTTGGGATACTTATTAATACTTAATAAGGAGTTTTGATCCCCGCCCGCTCGCCGTCCGCAAGCCGAGGTTCGAGGGGCCCGCAGGGGGCGCCCTTGCGGTCGTCGGCTTCCTCTTAAGCAGCCACGTCAGTGCTTGTTAAATACTTTGCAAGGCTAGAGCACCCTCTTCCCTCCCCCTCCCGGTGTCGCTGTAAAGACCATTAAGGTCAACAGCATGTTACTCAAGGACAGAAAAAAAATGAGTTTTGAGCCTTTGTAGAAGTGTCATCACTTAGAGAGTGACATAGAACGTTGAATACAAGTTTGTCTACTATTGGAGTGTTGTATACAAGTCTCTCTGCTGTTGGACTGTCGTATACAAGTCTGTATACTATTGGACTGTTGTATACAAGTCTGTCTGCTATTGGACTGTTGTATACAAGTCTGTCTGCTAATGGACTGTTGTATACAAGTCTGTCTACTATTGGACTGTTATATACAAGTCTCTCTGCTATCGGAGTGTTGTATACAAGTCTGTCTGCTATTGGACTGTTGTATACAAGTCTGTCTACTATTGGAGTGATGTATACAAAACTGTCTGCTATTGGACTGTTGTATACAAGTCTGTCTACCATTGGAGTGTTGTATACAAGTCTATCTGCTGTTGGATTGTTGTATACAAGTCTATCTGCTGTTGGACTGTTGTATACAAGTCTGTATACTATTGGAGTGTTGTATAAGTCTGTCTGCTATTGGACTGTTGTATACAAGTCTGTCTGCTATTGGAGTGTTGTATACAAGTCTGTCTGCTATTGGAGTGTTGTATACAAGTCTGTCTACTATTGGAGTGATGTATACAAGTCTGTCTGCTATTGGACTGTTGTATACAAGTCTATCTGCTGTTGGATTGTTGTATACAAGTCTATCTGCTGTTGGACTGTTGTATACAAGTCTGTATACTATTGGAGTGTTGTATAAGTCTGTCTGCTATTGGACTGTTGTATACAAGTCTGTCTGCTATTGGAGTGTTGTATACAAGTCTGTCTGCTATTGGAGTGTTGTATACAAGTCTGTCTACTATTGGAGTGATGTATACAAGTCTGTCTGCTATTGGACTGTTGTATACAAGTCTGTCTACTATTGGACTGTTGTATACAAGTCTCTCTGCTATCGGAGTGTTGTATACAAGTCTGTCTACTATTGGACTGTTGTATACAAGTCTCTCTGCTAATGGACTGTTGTATACAAGTCTGTCTACTATCGGACTGTTATATACAAGTCTCTCTGCTATCGGAGTGTTGTATACAAGTCTGTCTACTATTGGAGTGTTGTATACAAGTCTGTCTGCTATTGGACTGTTGTATACAAGTCTATCTGATGTTGGAGTGTTGTATACAAGTCTATCTGCTGTTGGACTGTTGTATACAAGTCTGTCTACTATTGGACTGTTATATACAAGTCTCTCTGCTATCGGAGTGTTGTATACAAGTCTGTCTGCTATTGGACTGTTGTATACAAGTCTGTCTACTATCGGACTGTTATATACAAGTCTCTCTGCTATTGGAGTGTTGTATACAAGTCTGTCTGCTATTGGACTGTTGTATACAAGTCTATCTGCTGTTGGATTGTTGTATACAAGTCTATCTGCTGTTGGACTGTTGTATACAAGTCTGTCTACTATTGGACTGTTATATACAAGTCTCTCTGCTATCGGAGTGTTGTATACAAGTCTGTCTGCTATTGGACTGATGTATACAAGTCTGTCTACTATCGGACTGTTATATACAAGTCTCTCTGCTATTGGAGTGTTGTATACAAGTCAGTCTGCTATTGGACTGTTGTATACAAGTCTGTCTACTATTGGACTGTTATATACAAGTCTCTCTGCTATCGGAGTGTTGTATACAAGTCT
Organism: Dryadula phaetusa; assembly: GCA_032432895.1. Taxonomy (NCBI): domain Eukaryota; kingdom Metazoa; phylum Arthropoda; class Insecta; order Lepidoptera; family Nymphalidae; genus Dryadula; species Dryadula phaetusa. Next base: position 1,668,874 of record JAOYRS010000059.1, read on the forward strand.
GTCTACTATTGGACTGTTGTATACAAGTCTGTCTGCTATTGGACTGTTGTATACAAGTCTGTCTACTATTGGACTGTTATATACAAGTCTCTCTGCTATCGGAGTGTTGTATACAAGTCTGTATACTATTAGAGTGTTGTATACAAGTCTATCTGCAATTGGAGTGTTGTATACAAGTCTGTCTGCTATTGGAGTGTTGTATACAAGTCTGTCTGCTATTGGAGTGTTGTATACAAGTCTGTCTACTATTGGAGTGATGTATACAAGTCTGTCTACTATTGGACTGTTATATACAAGTCTGTATACTATTAGTGTTGTATACAAGTCTGTATACTATTAGAATGTTGTATACAAGTCTGTCTGCTATTGGAGTGTTGTATACAAGTCTGTCTGCTATTGGACTGTTGTATACAAGTCTGTCTACTATTAGAGTGATGTATACAAGTCTGTCTTCTATTGGACTGTTGTATACAAGTCTCTCTGCTATCGGAGTGTTGTATACAAGTCTGTCTACTATTGGACTGTTGTATACAAGTCTGTCTGCTATTGGAGTGTTGTATACAAGTCTGTCTACTATTGGACTGTTGTATACAAGTCTGTCTACTATTGGAGTGATGTATACAAGTCTGTCTACTATTGGACTGTTGTATACAAGTCTGTCTACTATTGGACTGTTATATACAAGTCTCTCTGCTATCGGAGTGTTGTATACAAGTCTGTCTACTATTGGACTGTTGTATACAAGTCTGTCTGCTATTGGAGTGTTGTATACAAATCTGTCTGCTATTGGACTGCTGTATACAAGTCTGTATACTATTAGTGTTGTATACAAGTCTGTATACTATTAGAATGTTGTATACAAGTCTGTCTGCTATTGGAGTGTTGTATACAAGTCTGTATACTATTAGAGTGTTGTATACAAGTCTGTCTACTATTGGAGTGTTGTATACAAGTCTATCTGCTATTGGAGTGTTGTATACAAGTCTGTCTGCTATTGGAGTGTTGTATACAAGTCTGTCTGCTATTGGAGTGTTGTATACAAGTCTGTCTACTATTGGAGTGATGTATACAAGTCTGTCTACTATTGGACTGTTATATACAAGTCTGTATACTATTAGTGTTGTATACAAGTCTGTATACTATTAGAATGTTGTATACAAGTCTGTCTGCTATTGGAGTGTTGTATACAAGTCTGTCTGCTATTGGACTGTTGTATACAAGTCTGTCTACTATTGGAGTGATGTATACAAGTCTGTCTACTATTGGACTGTTGTATACAAGTCTGTCTACTATTGGACTGTTATATACAAGTCTCTGTGCTATCGGAGTGTTGTATACAAGTCTGTCTACTATTGGACTGTTGTATACAAGTCTGTCTGCTATTGGAGTGTTGTATACAAGTCTGTCTACTATTGGACTGTTGTATACAAGTCTGTCTACTATTGGAGTGATGTATACAAGTCTGTCTACTATTGGACTGTTGTATACAAGTCTGTCTACTATTGGACTGTTATATACAAGTCTCTCTGCTATCGGAGTGTTGTATACAAGTCTGTCTACTATTGGACTGTTGTATACAAGTCTGTCTGCTATTGGAGTGTTGTATACAAGTCTGTCTGCTATTGGACTGCTGTATACAAGTCTGTATACTATTAGTGTTGTGTACAAGTCTGTATACTATTAGAATGTTGTATACAAGTCTGTCTGCTATTGGAGTGTTGTATACAAGTCTGTATACTATTAGTGTTGTATACAAGTCTGTATACTATTAGAATGTTGTATACAAGTCTGTCTGCTATTGGAGTGTTGTATACAAGTCTGTCTGCTATTGGACTGTTGTATACAAGTCTGTCTACTATTGGAGTGATGTATACAAGTCTGTCTACTATTGGACTGTTGTATACAAGTCTGTCTACTATTGGACTGTTGTATACAAGTCTGTCTGCTATCGGAGTGTTGTATACAAGTCTGTCTACTATTGGACTGTTGTATACAAGTCTGTCTGCTATTGGAGTGTTGTATACAAGTCTGTCTGCTATTGGACTGTTGTATACAAGTCTGTCTACTATTGGACTGTTATATACAAGTCTCTCTGCTATCGGAGTGTTGTATACAAGTCTGTCTACTATTGGACTGTTGTATACAAGTCTGTCTACTATTGGACTGTTGTATACAAGTCTATCTGCTATTGGAGTGTTGTATACAAGTCTGTCTGCTATTGGAGTGTTGTATACAAGTCTGTCTACTATTGGAGTGTTGTATACAAGTCTGTCTGCTATTGGAGTGTTGTATACAAGTCTCTCTGCTATCGGAGTGTTGTATACAAGTCTATCTGCTATTGGAGTGTTGTATACAAGTCTGTCTGCTATTGGAGTGTTGTATACAAGTCTGTCTGCTATTGGACTGTTATATACAAGTCTGTATACTATTAGTGTTGTATTCAAGTCTGTATACTATTAGAATGTTGTATACAAGTCTGTCTGCTATTGGAGTGTTGTATACAAGTCTGTCTGCTATTGGAGTGTTGTATACAAGTCTGTATACTATTGGACTGTTATATACAAGTCTGTATACTATTATTGTTGTATACAAGTCTGTCTACTATTGGACTGTTGTATACAAGTCTGTATACTATTAGTGTTGTATACAAGTCTGTCTACTATTGGACTGTTGTATACAAGTCTGTCTGCTATTGGAGTGTTGTATACAAGTCTCTCTGCTATCGGAGTGTTGTATACAAGTCTGTCTGCTATTGGAGTGTTGTATACAAGTCTATCTGCTATTGGAGTGTTGTATACAAGTCTGTATACTATTAGAATGTTGTATACAAGTCTGTCTGCTATTGGAGTGTTGTATACAAGTCTGTCTGCTATTGGACTGTTGTATACAAGTCTGTATACTATTAGTGTTGTATACAAGTCTGTCTACTATTGGACTGTTGTATACAAGTCTGTCTGCTATTGGAGTGTTGTATACAAGTCTGTCTGCTATTGGACTGCTGTATACAAGTCTGTATACTATTAGTGTTGTGTACAAGTCTGTATACTATTAGAATGTTGTATACAAGTCTGTCTGCTATTGGAGTGTTGTATACAAGTCTGTATACTATTAGTGTTGTATACAAGTCTGTATACTATTAGAATGTTGTATACAAGTCTGTCTGCTATTGGAGTGTTGTATACAAGTCTGTCTGCTATTGGACTGTTGTATACAAGTCTGTCTACTATTGGAGTGATGTATACAAGTCTGTCTACTATTGGACTGTTATATACAAGTCTCTCTGCTATCGGAGTGTTGTATACAAGTCTGTCTACTATTGGACTGTTGTATACAAGTCTGTCTGCTATTGGAGTGTTGTATACAAGTCTGTCTGCTATTGGACTGCTGTATACAAGTCTGTATACTATTAGTGTTGTATACAAGTCTGTATACTATTAGAATGTTGTATACAAGTCTGTCTGCTATTGGAGTGTTGTATACAAGTCTGTCTGCTATTGGAGTGTTGTATACAAGTCTGTCTGCTATTGGACTGTTATATACAAGTCTGTATACTATTAGTGTTGTATACAAGTCTGTATACTATTAGAATTTTGTATACAAGTCTGTCTGCTATTGGAGTGTTGTATACAAGTCTGTCTGCTATTGGACTGTTATATACAAGCCTCTCTGCTATCGGAGTGTTGTATACAAGTCTGTCTACTATTGGACTGTTGTATACAAGTCTGTCTGCTATCGGAGTGTTGTATACAAGTCTGTCTACTATTGGACTGTTGTATACAAGTCTGTCTGCTATTGGAGTGTTGTATACAAGTCTATCTGCTATTGGAGTGTTGTATACAAGTCTGTCTGCTATTGGACTGTTATATACAAGTCTGTATACTATTAGTGTTGTATACAAGTCTGTATACTATTAGAATGTTGTATACAAGTCTGTCTGCTATTGGAGTGTTGTATACAAGTCTGTCTACTATTGGAGTGATGTATACAAGTCTATCTGCTATTGGAGTGTTGTATACAAGTCTCTCTGCTATTGGACTGTTGTATACAAGTCTGTCTGCTATTGGACTGTTGTATACAAGTCTGTCTACTATTGGAGTGTTGTATACAAGTCTGTCTACTATTGGACTGTTGTATACAAGTCTGTCTACTATTGGAGTGTTGTATACAAGTCTGTCTACTATTGGACTGTTGTATACAAGTCTGTCTACTATTGGAGTGTTGTATACAAGTCTGTCTACTATTGGACTGTTGTATACAAGTCTGTCTACTATTGGACTGTTATATACAAGTCTGTATACTATTAGTGTTGTATACAAGTCTGTATACTATTAGAATGTTGTATACAAGTCTGTCTGCTATTGGAGTGTTGTATACAAGTCTGTCTACTATTAGTGTTGTATACAAGTCTATCTGCTATCGGAGTCTTGTATACAAGTCTGTCTGTTGACCCTCAATGTCGATAAATGTGTACATTTTTACACGCAAAAAGCATCGAGAGTAGATTAGAAATTAATGGATATAATTTGAGTTTTGTATCTTGAATTGTAATTAAAAAAAATCTTAACTCGCAGAAAACTTTATATTTACATCTAGCCAAATACATATGTTTACTTGTGCGGGCCAGAAGTGGCTGGACACTAGCGTTATGTGAAATAGTAATCTAATATTCTTATTATTTAACGAATTTAGATGAAAATAATGCATGAGTCTAATCGACATGATGATGCATGAACACTCAGTGTTCATGTATTTAATTCAAGTTTCAATATTACTTTTCTTACTACTAAAAAATTTACACGATAGCTGAATTGTCATTGGATACAGAATAGACAAATCATCTTATTTGAAGCAAACCAAGTCCCTATACTAATTTTTTTAATTATGCGGTAAAAAAATTTCATATAATAAGATAGAATTTCAATTACCAAGTCATTGTGAATCAATGAAATGAGATAAGATACATGGAAATTAAAGTTATCATCATATTCGTTGGTGGTGGTAACAGAAATATTGTAGTAAATTTTTTATACCTTAAAGTTATAAAAAATTTATTAAAATAAGTCTAATAATTTTAATTCAATCATAGCATAGTTAATTCAGGTTATCGCATTTTTATTGTTAAGATCAAAACATTATCATCAGATAAGAAATGTAATTCTTTATTTATAATTCTTCCAATGAAAATTATAAAAATAAAACAAACATAGAAATATTTTATTTAATAATGTCTTTATCTATCCTATATATGAATTCTTATACAAATTGCCTTAAATATTATTCATTTATTTAATATTACTACTGCTAATATAAATCAGGAGATTTGACACGGCCTTATCAAATGTATGTTTACACAAATATAAGCATGAATATAAAAGTCATTACTATTTAAAACAAATTAATACAATTCCTAATTTATATAATTTCACACATTTTTTTATATCCACATTAAATTCTGTTTGCCAAATCAATATAAAAATGAAGCCCAGGTTGACACATCATTAAAATGCATAGGATTGCATTATATCTAGTAAATTAAACAGTCAGCTTATTAAATTCAATCTTATCCTAAGGCACTGACAGAAATGATTATGCACTAGTATAAAAAGAATTTTAAATAATATAAGCTAATTGATAAATAACATTCCCTTAAATCAAATATTACACTCAATTTTGATAAATTCGGAATCATACAAATCAATGAAGCCATTAATGTATCTCATACAAGTATGTTTATAAATCACTTTAGCAAAAGCAACAAGTCTTTTTAAAATATAAATTGGTTTAAATAAATTTATTTTTCTTAACCTAAATTGATTATATTGATCACAATAGTATTTTTGTACATGAAAAAAAAACAAAGTTGTAACATATACCAACTCAAAGGACAATGAGAAAAATATTTAACTTCAAATTTATAAAACTAAAGTATTGCAACTAACTTGTCCGTCTGTGCACAGTATTTTATAATAAATATTTTATATGAAATTTGTCGACATTAACTTAGAAAAGGATACATAATCATAAGCTGCTCCTTACTTATTAGTACTAATGGACTAACACAGTCCAAATCTAACTTCTTCAATCATCAATGTTACATTTACTAGGAATTAAAATTTTATGTCATTTACAATTATTCATACTAAAAAGCCAAGGTTATTTTAATGTTATTTTTAACTTTATTCAATTTCCATTTTATTAGTGTACAGATATGATTAGTAGTATTACATCTGTTTACTTCCTTACGTCAGCAGTTTTTTTAGAAATATTACATCTTAATTTTAATGTTAAAGTTAAAGTATTTGCATGCTTTTAGAATATTTATACAAAAATAGTTATACCAGCTTATGTAATAAAATGGAAATTTAAAAGTTACACTTTAAAATTCACATTAGTTAAAAATAATTCAGTACAATTCACATATAATGTTATACAAATTAAATAAGACACTACACTTAAAAAGCGTTTTATATACAATGTGTTTGATTTATAGACGATTAAGAACGAAACAATAAGCAATGCCAAATACTATCATATTGAAACATTAACTCAAGTACAGGCTTGAGATTCTAAAGACCTCTTTGCTGATACCATTTGTTAATATACAATTTATACATTGATGTGAGGAATCGATTAGTAGTAATTAACTATACCACTCGCTACTTAATCATTCGTAATCGTCTGTATATTCGTCTAAAGCAAAATCTTAATATAAGCGGCAGTGCGCGCCAGTGCGTTGATTTACGCCTTCTTTTTGTACCTCACATTAAATTTCTTATTTTCCATTTAATCCAACCTGTGAACACATTACGACAGTAAATTTATACTTTTGAGAACTTCATTTACATTTGAAATATATAGAACATGCGAGAATTGTGTTTAACAAATTTTATCATGAAAATAATATAAGTTATTTACCTGACCTGTACCGGGCCGTTACGTATATCGACGTCGTGTTTGTCATTTATGCCCGCCATTAATCTTTCCTGTGGGACAAAGGTTCTTATGAGCTTTAAAAATACTAATTTGACCAGGATTTGATCAGGCGTTTATGAAATACATTCAGGGATTACTTTATTTTATAAATTACAAACAAAGACAGGTATTAAACGTCGTATGGCGATAGTTGGTTATTTGGATTAAATTTTTCATTTCTTTTTATCATTTTCATACATTACTAACACTTTCGAAAGATTATTTATATTTTTTCTATTATAATTGTATAGTAAAATATTTTACCTCAGTAAGTCTTTCAGCATCGGCAAAACTGTTACTGTGACTCTTTGTCTGGAGTTTCTGCAACTCTGCTTGAAGTGAATCTATTTTGTTTTGCATCTGCAAATAAATTTTAAATATATATCAATAATGTAATTACACACATGTAACACACCAATTACGAATAGTATATAACATATGTGTAATATTGACAACATGACCGTCACCAGAAATCTATATAAAATATGAATTCATCAATTATTAAATAAAAATTATACATTGTTTACATTAATTACTTTAATATAACATAGTATTGAAATTTTAATGCATTGGACGTCACAATAAATAACAACGCTTGTACACAGAAGAGTAGAGTCCTTTAGAGATGACGGATCACATATAGAATGGTCTCACGATTACATCACGACAATAGTTTAACGTGAAGTAAACAAATCCGTATCCGCAAAGTAATTGCACAAGAGGCATTTAAAATACATGTGACATAAAACGCTTATAGTGAATATTTTTTTATTTAAAAAAATATACTTTAATTAAAGACGTAAATATTTAGATTGGAAGAGGCGACACGTAAGACAGTGAACACTCATGTATGAGCACATCTGACCTCCTCTGTGATGGCAGGCAACGATCTCTCAATGCAGGAATATGCAAACACCAGAGGTTCCTATGTAAAAATTGTTTTAAGCTATGTAGCTATTACAATGGGAACAAATAGTTTTTATATTAGTATAGTATAATGGTTAGAATTTAATGAAACTTGCATGCGAGTTTGTAAGTAATATGAAATGTTAATGATTTATTATTGATAAATAAAATGATTGCAATGAATGTTGTAATAACATATAAAAGGCAATTATGTAAGCATGTTACCCTCAATTTTCAGTAAATGATTTTTATAGTGAATTCTGTAGAAATAAAAGATAAATTAAATAAACCATTCATAAGATTGAATATTCAGTGTAACGCTAGCGAGTTGAAATCAATGGGCATTGCTGCATTGCAAATCATTGCTGGTAAACTAATCTAAAGTATTAAGTACGGTATAGTGGCGTTACCTGCAGCAGCGTGTGGTGCTGCAGCGCGTCCAGCTCGCGCTGCTTGTCGGCCAGCTGCTGCGCCCAGCGCTGCTCCTCGCGCGACACGTCCTGCTGTAACCGACTTAGCACACCCTCCTGCAACATTATTATTATATTACATCACTAAATTTGTTAGAATGAGACCTTTATAGTTAGGCATGCATATTTTATTTGGAACATAAAATGATTTACTTTCGAATGTTATTGAGCTCATAACCGAAAGTAAACAGACAGTTCTTAATTTCTTGAACGAAGTAGAGTGTTCATATGCACATAATAATAAGTGAGGTGCTATTTACAATTAAAAATATAATTAATATTAATAACATTTCACAATTACCGTGTCAGCAATTATCCTCTTATATTTGTCCACATATTGTTGTAGTTGTTCATTTTGTAGTTCCAAATCCTTTACCCGCGAGTCGTCCGCGCCTCTCTGTTTCACAATCATGACATTTTGTTTCGCTTGCAGCTCATTCTCTAACTGCTTTTTGAGAACCACTTCTTCTTTTACCTTCTTCTGTAACTCACTTTCAAGTTTCGCTTTCGCCAATTCTTTTTCGTTGATCTGCTGTTGCAATTTGTTTTCTATTGCCTTTGCTAAAGATTCTTTTTCGCTTATTTTTCGTTGTAAATCACTCTCCAATTGTTGCCTTTCTTTGTCCTTTTGCATTAATTTCGTCGACAGTTCATTCTGGATCTGTTTCTTTTCCGCATCCTTTGCATCTAATTGATTTTTAAGATTGTCAGCGAATGTTTGAAGCCAGTCGTTTGATGGGAGGGAGGCGGGAGCGGCGGACGGACATACTTTACGAAGGACATTTGCTACGTCTGTGAAATGTTGCTCTTGAGCCTTTACTAGGGCTTCCTGTAAAAAATATATAAATATATTAATATGAACCTTATATACATAATAGCGAATAACTGTGCAAAGAAATATCCATTTAATATAATCAACAAATAGGCTTAATATGGAAGTCTAGGTACTTATTCTACAGGGTGATATTTATATAAATGTAGCAAGGAACAAGCGAAGCCGGCCGAAGATTTAACTAAATACATTGCTGTATATTATACACACTGTATATTTTCCGTTTCAATCCAATGTGCAAAATAATATAAGCTAGCTTTGACTTTAAGGGATAGTACAATAATTTATACATTTCATTTCTATATAGCATATGTAAATAATAAATGTTTAAATAAAGAATATTATAAGCACAAATAAAAAAAGAAAACTTAAAAGACAGTCATGAAGAGGGTGCATACTGTCAGTATACTTATATTGAGTAAAATAAATCTCTAAATATATATTTCGTTATTATTATATTAGGAAATTAGCTGTATTCATTGCGCATATATGTGAAGCCTTAATTAAAAGTGGCCTAACTTACAAATTCTCAATTTATTTATAACTGACAGTTAATTCTTTAATATGTATATATTGATATGTACAGCAAACATTTTGTACCTGTTACTAGGAAAATTACATTTAGAAGAATGATTTTTTATGGCACAATTATAGTTTGCAAAGTGCTTATATAGTTTTTAATTATGTGTAAAAAGTGGATTAAAGTATTAAAATAAATGTAACACACACTATAATGTTTGAGACATCTATATTTATATAACGCGACTGTTAATATGTCAACAATAAGAATGTATTAAATATAAAATAGTGTTGAATTAGGCCACTTGTTTACAAATTGGATTGAAGCAGTACATGAGACTTACGGCTCGCGCGTCTCGGGCCGGCATCGCGGGCGTCGCTCGCGTGGCGAGGGCCTTTTCGGCGGTTTGTAACGCCTCCATTACTTTCCAGTTTTTAGTTCGCAACTCCTGGCGTTGTTGGAAGTTACCACGCAGTTAGTATATCACGTTATTTCAAACATAAAAACGCATAATATATGGTTATTTACTATAGTAATAAAGCATGTGTGGATACAGGTGATGAGATATAAAATTTAAAATAACAAAAAAAATGTTTTGTCTATAATTGTTTTTTAATCTTTATTTGAATACAATTATTTTTTCGAATATACGGAATGAATCAATTCTTTTTTTTTTAAAAAGACTTATCAAAATTTGTCTTTATTACATGTTAGGCATACCATGTATATTAATAACCAGAAAAAAAGATTTTATTACATAAAAATTGCTTTTATTTATTATAAAAGGAACAAATATTAGTGAAATAATATATGAAAGATAACCGGTATAAAAATTATAATTAAATATACTTACATTATTTTTGTCTTTGTACTGCGCAAGTTGTTCCTGTAGTCTAGCGAGTTGTTCCTTTTGTTCAGAGCTGCTCCTTTGTGCTGAAGTCAATTCGTTGCGGAGCGCTTCCACTACGCTTTCAACTTTCGCAAGCTCCGCTGCCTAGGTAATAAATTAGATTTAAATTTAAAAATAAAACATAACTTATTGCTAAATTCACAAAAAAATGAGCTTACAATATTTATCTATTATAAATATTGTTTGTATTCTCAAGAAATAAATAATAATAATTATATCTTACTAACTTCCTTTGCCCAGAATCTTTATACATCAAAATATTAGGTTCTAGTTATATTCTCGAAGAATTATAATTAAATGAACCTAAAAACCAAATTTTAGTTTCCCACGCCCAATAATTAAACGTAATTATACTTAAAGAATAATATATAAGACTTATAATTATAATGTTTTACTAGCAAACCAGATATAGTCACATAACTTATCTATATGTACCTTATGTTCATCGTTCGCTGGCGGCAAACCGTTCTGCGCGGGCGTCACCTTCAACTGCTTGAGCTCCGCCAGCTCGGACTCACGCGCTGCCAATAATTCTCGAAGTGATGAAACCTCTTTCGACAACTGGAACAATCATATAGATAAAACAAATGAAGTTGATTAAGTTATAAGCTTTGTCATCACCGAAAAACGAGACCATAATGACAAAATATCTCATTTTCTCAAGCTTTATCCTCCATAATAAATTATAAAGAGAGAAACCTAATGTAAAGGCACTCTGTCCTCTGTTTTAGACGGAAATCGATACGTGGCGGTTGAGTAGCGGAACACCGTGTTTTATCTTACCTAAGCGAGGGAGTTATATACGACGATAATTTAAATATAATCATTCTCATGATATAAAAATGTGATTAAATTTCAAAATAAAATAGATTTTGTGTAGTTACCTCTTGCTTCTCTTTCTCCATATCTTCTTTAACTTTCTCAACATTGGCTTCAGCGGCCTGCGCTCGGCTCGTCAAACGCTGTACCTCACTCTGAAGTTCAGTGAGACCTACGTAATTTTAAAATTCCAATTTAATTAATGTACAAATACAATGTATTTTTTAAATAAAAAAAACGGGTGAAGTATTATTAAACATTTCACACGTTGCTTGACTCAATTTAGTTTTGTTAGAAAGGGGCAGAGCGAATACTTAACTATAGTCATTTTTTTATATTATAAACAATAATAAATATTTAGAAAAAGAATGAATGTTAATTGTTATATACGAGCTACAAGGTGAGTACCTGCCAGGCGCGCCTGCAGCTGGCGCAACTCCTGTTGCGCAAGCTGCTCCGCGTGCACGGCGCATGCGCGTTGCTGTTCTAGCTCTGCATACGCTCGGTTCAATTCCTATTATTGATTTTTATTATTACCAATCATAACGATATAAAGTCGTAGCAAATTCAATAGGATGTTAAATGTTTAAAAAATATAACAGAGACTTCATTATATGTTTTTAAAGAAAATATCTAATACATAAAAAATTATAATGTACATGAAATTGTATTTTTTGTACAGACAATACGAATTATAACAAAAAATTCTAGTTTTTTATACTATAGAGTAAATGCCTGGCAATTTGTTCGCGATGTTTTGATCCTTGCTACAATTTTCTCGAACAAAATAATTTAAATTGATATAAATTAGTTATTTATAAATCGATTGAAATAAAACAATCAGTAAATGTTAAGTGAAGGTTTCCACAGCATTCAGTGACATTTAAATCGATTAAGTGGTTTCCGAGATTAGCGTGCAAAAACGCACAGACAAACAATCAGACGAATCAAAAAATAGTTGTTTTGAACACTACTAAGTTGATAAAAACCACTAGCAATATTTTTTTTATATATTTATTTCATTAACAAACCTGCAGCTGTTGAGAGATTTCAGCAGCGTGTTGTTGCGCGAGCGCGGCGTCGCAGCGCGCCTGCCCCGCCTCCGCTTGCAACACGCCCAACTGGCCCATCAACGCTACCTCCGACTGCCACACAATAAGCATATTTACTACAATTATCACGAGGAACACAGAGACACTGAATCATTTTATTAATGTGGTGCACGAAAACAGGTAGTTAAACAACGTCAACAGTAAAATTAATATTTAACTCTCTATGAAAACAGACAAACCACATTATTTATTTATCTTCGTAAGAGACACTGACTATTTATTATTTTTTATGCAATTAAATATCTTAGTGTCTTATTTGCATTGAATAATGTTAAATGAAAAATATATGGTCAATATTAAAAGAAAAAAATTTTAATGGACAAAAGAAATACACAAATTTTGAACCTTCTAATAACAGACAATATTCTCTCATTTCGTTTAATAAGTTTTTTTTATGAAAATATTCATATGAATAATAAAATAATCGTTTAAGATAATAAAACTAATTCACCTCAGAAAGCCTTTGGATATGCATTTCCATTTGAACGCGTTGTGCCTGAGCTTCATTATCCTCAGTGATTTTAGCTTGAAGCTGCAAAGAAATAAAATATGTTAATGCATAGAGAAAACGATATACATGCATATATAGTACAAATGAAATTAAGTGTCCTTAAATCTGTTTATTTCTTTTAATATTATCAATAAAACGATTTAAAAAACTATTATTGGGTACGATTACTTTTAGCTTTTTTATCTGTATGAAATAAGTATTTATTTTTCTAAATGTAACAAAATACATAGCACTACTTTAACTTTACTAAACCAAGTAAATTTAAATATGTTAATAAAAACGGGTAAATATTTAATTAATTAAATTTAAGTAAATTCAAATATGTTAATAAAAACGGGTAATTTATTTAACTATTAAAATATAAGAGGCAATGACATTACACAAGTTTTACTTCACTAATCCAGTAAATAAAAATATGCAGTAATAGCAATAAATTGGAAAAATACTCAAAAAAAATTAAGCGAATTACTTAATAATAAAGCTTACTACTTAATCACAACAAATTAATAAAGGACCTATAATGAAAAGTGCAATTAAAATGGCTCACCACATGTTTCTCCTTGGCGAGCGCGTGGTTGTCGTCGAGAGCGCGCTGTAGCCGCGCGTGCACCGCCTGCAGGTCGGCGCGCGCCGCCGCCGCCGCGCCGCCCGCCTGCTCGGCCGCGCGCGCCGCCGCGCCAGCGCGCTCGCGCTCCGCGTTCAGGGCGGATCTGTTTGGTAACAACAAGTATAACTTTTAAACAAACAATTTAATATATACTTCTCAGGGGCAGGGCTAGTGTAAAGATACTATGTTGACTGTATTCCGCCCAAAATCAACTTGAGTGGCGAACTTAGCACTCCAATTGTCTTACCACTGAAGAAATTAACATAAATATTAAATATAATAATTCCTCTCAAGATATAAACAGAACTCAGTCAAGTCAGTAAATGAATATATAATATAGTTAGTTAGTTCACTATACTTTGTTCAAAATATTTAAAGGACCCACTTCAGAGTAGTTATACCCCATACATTAAAAAAAAATGATGAAAATTGGTCTACCTCTGCTTTTACTATTATGTTTACATACAAGAAATGCAATTTAAGACCCACACATGTCCACATTTGCGACTGTTCCCGAAGTAGCTTTATTCGACACTGTACGTCACACATAAATATATATTATAAAAAATACATATTAAATAGAATTAATTATAAGTAAATTGATTCAATTAATATATATATATATATATATATATATATATATATATAAAATATATATATATATATATATATATATATATAAAATATAGTAATTCTTCAAATTATATTCATAAAGCAATGTGAACATTTGTGTAAATATAAAGTAGAACACCAGACGTGTACACTCAACCTGTTACATATATGATTATTATTATCTCGTAAGATAGTGTTAAGTGTAGTTTACTTCCATATTAAAGTTTATTGCACTCACCTCAACTCCTTTAAAGAGGCTTGAGAAGCCTGAGAGGCTTCTAAAGCTTCAGCGAGAGCTTTTTCTTTAGCGGCTAGTTGTTTCTTAAGCTTTTGCATTGGGTCATTTGGCCCCTGTAAAAAAAGAGTTAATAATTCATAATAATTTGTAATTATATCAATAAAAATCTAAAAAGAAAAATAAACCATTGTTAGTTATTTTCCGCTTAAGATTTAATATCACTTACAGCTTTTTTCTACTAAACTTTAGGGTATAACGTTCAAAAATAATTTGATAAAAAAATGAAAAGTACTGATCTTTTGTACGCTATAATCTAAATCTAATATATAAATATAAGATTTTAGCAGAAATTCATTTAAACGTGGCTCAGTCATATATATTTACTTAATTACCTCATTCTATTACAATGTCAACGCACTTATCTCAGGCTAGGTTTATGTATAATTATGTATAAAACAAACACGAGTGAGACTGACTTCATTTAAAGTTAACGCAATAAATAACATTACCGACTTATTTTTATTTAAACATGTTTCTAGTAATTTGTTTTGATGATCAAATATCATTAATCAGACATATTAAAACTATCACAAATAGATTATATACTTTAATCGCAAGGTTTAACGCTGTGATCTTGATAGATCACTGTATAATATACATATGAATTATAGGCTATAAAAAATTATTGATAACACTTACCTCGGTCCAATCCGAATGTTCCGGTAGTTGGTCGTGGTGTTTGTTGAGGAGCGCATCGGTCAGGATCTGTATCTCGTTGCGGGAGAGCGTCGCCTCGCGGACAACGCGCACTAGCTCGCCGACAGCCACACCGCCGTTTTCACTAGCTATAAATATAAAACGGATACTATATAAACTAAACCAAATTTTTATATATTTTTATTTTTACGTTAAAGGAAACATGTTTCTATGTTTCAATTAGAATTTTATACTTTTACCAGTTTAATAGACTAATACCTCTTACTCCTTACTTACTGTAATATAAGACCCTACTTTCACTAAATTTTACGGTCATAAATATACATAAGCGCGTCTATATCGACATACTATTAAAGTCTCCACAGCCTCGAATATAATACTATTGTTATATCGCTTTATATATTTATGTTCACGTTTACATTGTCCATAAAATCTATAAAGGGTTATCTTTCGTTATATTTGATACCTATAGATACGTTCGAGGCTGACATTTGACCAGGGTTTAGTTACAAATGCATTCAACTTCCACTAACGTCCGTGCAGCTAATAGTTAATCAATAAAAGTCAAATCAATATATCATTACTATTCAGTTGAGATCTAACAATGTGTACATTTTAAAATGGCTAATAGTTTATTTTCTGACCTAGATTTTAAAGCATTGACATATTTTTCTTTTTAGATAGATTTTAGGAATCTTTAATTAATTTTAGGTTAAGTTAAAACCCATGACTAATCGAATGAGCTTATAAGTGATGAAATCTTTTATACTGAATGCACTGATAGTAACTTATAGATTTTGTTTTCAATATTTAATTAATGTTATCATTTAACGTTTAAAACTGAAATGTATCTTTCATTTGTTTAGTCGTGACTCCGACAAGTAATGAATTTTATATTAACACACATATATACATAGTTATTACAATTATATTTATTATACCTAAATATATATTATCTATAATTGTTATTCTATTGAAAATATTTTAGGACTGATTAATTATCACTAAGAATATATAAAAAACAAAAAGTATCATTCCTTGTCAATTTGGTATATGTCGTTATTGTTTCTACTATTTAGGCTCGATCGGATCGGATCGATTAACATTTTTTAAGTTTCATTTTATATATATATATATATATGTATATATATATATATATATATATATATATATATATATATATATGTATATATATATATATATATATATATATATATATATATATATATATATATATATATGTATATAATCTTCGTTACTTCGTAATCTTATCTCACTTAATAGTTCTTATGACGTGGGAAACAATCGTGATGTTCATTTTATTTAGAAAACTACAAAATATCATCTTTGCATAGAGTGAAACATAGTAATTGAATTAAAGTCCAATGAACTAATGGTTTGATCAATAAACGTATAATAAACATAGCGTATCTAGTGTCATTCATTTGTGTGTAATTAATGTAGGACGAGATTTTAAAAATGAAATGAGTAATAAATAAAATAAAGAATATTTACCTGAAATTTATTATTAAGAAATTAATCTAAAGTCCAGGTTCTTCGTTATAAAATTTTCTATAGTAGGTAGGACATTATTTTAAGACAGATTGTTATGTAGAAAATATTTTGTATATGCCTATATATATTTAAATATAGCAATATATATGATTGTGTCCATCTTTATTCTATAATTGCGACAATATCCTTCGTGAGGATCATCGACGTTAATAATGCAGTGTCCCCTCCGGGTAGCGTCGCAGATTATTATAATTTATTCGTAACTTATAACATATAAGAAAGAAGGTATATTACATATAAGCTGCATAGTCTCGACGACACAGATATCGTTTTCAAAACATTTGTAAAAAAAGCATATATGTTTGTCCAAACATTAAGTAATAAATCGTAGTAACATTATTATAATAAATAAAATTTTTGTACTGTTACAGTACAAAAATTTTAACTTGACCTCAGCATTTACTTTACATGTTATTAGATAAATATATAATTCCGAACAATAAAAGAAATATTAACACACTATTTTTATATTTTTTTAAAACATCATAGTATACAAAATATTGCTATATTCAAAATCTTTCTTCTTTTCTTTAAAGTATTTAAGTATTTTATTATTCGATTTGTTCGGGTAATGAAAATTGGTCTAATCTAATTTTGCTCTGCGGGATAAAGCGTGAAGCTGCTATTTTTTACACGCAAATCAGATGGCAATTGACAGATAAAAAAATATGATGTCGTATGTTTCTGTTATTCAATATGTACATTGAAGCCAACGATAGTAAATATAATACTTCTGAAGTCATATAAAATAATTAATCTATTTGTCCAGTGGCAATTTTATCTCGTCGCTGAGGATTATACATTTCCATTATGTGTTTGAAATTCTCTTACCTAATCACTTTATGCTTGTTAATTTGTTACGTATAAATTTTATATTGTTATCTTAAATGTTTAGCATATAGGCCATCGTGGCGCAGTCGGACAACGTCTGACTGTAAACACGATTGGTTGTGAGCTCGATTCCCATTAGAAGCAACAATTATTTAAAAAAAATATTTTCTCCTCTCTGGTAAGATAAAGCGTGGGGTAGAGTTCGCCACTAAGCACTTAATAATCTCGATTTCGGGCATAGGACAGTCAACGAGATGTCTTGACAACAGGTTGTTTCCGATTACCCCCTACTAAGTGAGATAAAGTATGAAGCGAAAATATGCGTTAAAAAATAATATAAAGAAAATTCATATTCCATAAAAATATGAATAGACGATTTTAATTCTAAACGAAATCCTCAAATTATCGGACAACTCCTTATTTAAAAAAGTCTTAAGAATTCATTAAAAATGTAGAATATAGTTTTTATTTAAAACATTTCAATTTTAGCCTCAATCCAACTGTCTGACATCCCGTCCTATCCTTCCCCCTATCCTACATAGCAGGGTACACAGAATGTACCTAATGTTAAGATACTCTGTACTTCGCTTTTCACCGAATTCTAGACTTTGCGTGTTGAGTGGCGGAACTTAAAGCTGCACTTTGTCATACCAGAGCGAAGAAGTAAAAATAATTTAAATATAATCAGTCCGACTGTGAATCGAACGCACAACAACAGATACAACAGCAGTCATTTGCTGTCCTACTGCGCCACGACCTGCCTCAACTGGAAAAAAGCTTATTAATAAAATAAGCTAATATCTAATTATAATTAACGTAATCAATATTACTTATATATGAAAGTCACAAACGTACAAACACTATGTACGGATATTAATCCAAAATAAAATATTTTTATTATAATTAAAAATTTTTATGTAAAAAGTTCGTCCAGTAGTTTCGGCTGCCGATTGTCATAGTCAGTTACCTACATACATTGTATTATATCGCTGACATCGACTTATAATATAGCTAACAATACTCACCAATAAGAGAGAGTACATTTGGTTCGGGTTTCTTCTTCTTTCCCTTGGCAGGTGGCGATGGCGCCGGGGCGGGGGCGCTCTGCACTTGCTTGAGCAGTTTGTCGGTTGTTAACTCGCTAGGTTGAGGCACGTTCAATGGCGGCACTACTTCTTCGGCGACCGGTTCGGGCGCTTTCTTCTCTACTTTCTTTGCTATTGTCGAAACATGAACAATAAGTTGCCAAAATAAAACGATTAAAATCCAAGCGTGAAGCTCTTAATAAGCAAAACAATCAGTTTCAATATTTTTTACACATTTACTTGTATGATAAACAATATAATGTTTAAGTACACCCATACCTCGCTTTGCTTCGGAGTTACGTTTCAAAAAACCACGACGCAAAGTGAAAAAAGATTTTCTATAGCATACCATTTAATGATCGAAGATAGGTTCCAGGTTACGAAAATACTACCTTTTAAATATAAAATTGAACATAGTAAAATTTCTCAAACAAAAATAATATATAAAAAACGTATTCAGTTAAACAAAATAAACTACATATTCATTTAATTTATGAAAGATTAAGTTTGTTGTAGAATCGAATCATAGTCCTTCTCATGAATTAATGTTTAATACTCTGTCGGGTAGGGTTCCGCAGCAGTTATATCAGCGCTAGCTACTTCACGTTAGAGATCAATGCTGTGCAAATTTGCTCCAATCTTTCAAACCAGCCCTGACTAGCCTCAAATGTTTCATTCTCAGTACCATTGGCATTATCGTAGCAAAACCAAGTGAAAATAAAAATGTATTAAATTTGCGTCGATTTTTAGTTAGAAAGGGAATCCCTAAAATTTTAATGGCATGGCTAAATTAAAAACAAAGGTGTTGCCATATTTTAGAAAAAAAATAAAAAAAAATTTAAAGACTCGAATCTAAAACAACGCAACTTCGAAAATCTAAAACGCACAGCGAAAATCAATAAAAATTAAGCAGCGACGCAATTTCGAAAAAAACGCAAAACGAAACGACACAAAGCGAGGTATTGGTTTATATGTAATATTATAAGCAAATACCTTTACGCTGCTCTATTGGTGCTTCAGCTACGTTGCGTACTTCGCGAATTTCATCTTTAACAGGCTCAGGGTTGTTCTGCTTTTGTGAAGCTTTACCACCCTTTGCTTGCTTTGAATTTTTTATGTCTTTCTTTTCAGGAGCTTCTGATTTCTTTTCTGCTTGTTGGACCTATGTTAAATTATTATTGAGTATACGTTTCGGTTTAATGACAAAATATATAATAAACAAATAAACAAAAACCAATTTAAGTCTTAATAAATTGGTTGTTCTATACATTCTATACACAGTATATGCATATTTTAGAATATGTTTTTAAGACATAAAATATTCTAAACAAGTATTGAATACAATATACTAAAATTTGGTACAAAAAACTGAAAGCAAAACTTTAAAGCAGATAAATAAATTACCCACACATAGCAATGATCTCAGCTTACAAAGCATTAATATTCAGGATGCACAAATCTTAAAAAAATAAGTATACTAATAACCACCACCATTTATTATATAAATGAAAAATAAAAAACAATGAAACAATGTATAAATTAGTATTTATTATATGTGTCAGTTAGTGTTATTAAAAGGTATAGAAGTACTTATAATGCTTTAAAAATATGCCACAAATCTAGTTAACATAATGGGAAATTATGGTTCTAGAATTATAATAAAAAATACTTTTGAGATAAACACATGATATATGTACACTATAAGTCTAAGCAATAGCTGAAAATACAAACATATAAGAGTTTTATTTTACCATTTCATCCTAGGTAAGAAAAAAATTATACATTATTACATAAAAAAATATATGAGTATTTTGTATTAATATTCATAATCAATAATCATTATTAATAAAAACAGAAAGTATGCTTGTGATTCAACATTATTATTATGTATCTTAATTCTCAGTTTTTATAAATATGTTTTTCACAAAATTGATAGCACTTTAGATCTGTGAAAAACTCACTTTTTCGAGTGTGGCGTGCAACAATTCAAACTCGTCCTTGGGATGCATTTCCTCGAAATGGTTAGAGACTTCGGCCACCGGAGTGGTCGCCGTACTTGGATCGCTAACGCAGCTAGGATCCTCTTTGTTAACCAATATCGGCTTTACTTTAGGATCTTTGCCACGTTTGCGAATCTGTACACACAGTAATTCTACCATTGTACCTATGTCTTTTAAAAGTGATCGACTTTAAATACATACATATGTCTAGCAAGAACATAATTTAGAATGAAAACAGAACATTTACTTTTTGTTTGTACAACTATATTTACAACCAGATTACAACTATAATATGATATGTATTTACATTAATTAATATATAATATTTCATCAACACACAATATGCCCAATAAATTCCATGTGTATGCAATAATAATTATATATAATATAAGTTTGTATATATTGTATATTATAAAACATCCAAGAAAATTGATGTAAATTATTAATGTGAGCCTTGGAATTCTATATATTTAGCAAGCAGATATTTAAAATATGCATGCAATAACTGACCCAAGATATGAGTTGTATTTTTACATATGTAATTTGTGATAGGTAGCAATTTGTGAACCCAGAATATTTAGATAGCATTTGATTCAAAACATACAATAGTATGTAATGAAAATATTTTTAAAGATAAAAAAATATTTAGACTGTTACAGTACCATAATATTAGGTGGTGTTTCAGAAGGGAGCTCCACAACTACTGGTGGACTAAACTCTACATGAGGTTTAGCAGGCACAGTGTCATCGTCTACACCACTTTCTGCAGGTGCCTCACTCTCAGGATCACTGCCAGTAGTTGCGGTTGCATTTTCCTTTTTTTCTTTTTTTGCCAACTATATACAATATTTTATTAATTCAACATTTTAATATAGTGTGAATATAAATTGCAAAATAATTAGTCCAAAAAATATTCTGTCCTTTAAATTAAATGAAATTTAAAAAATATTTTTAATATACTTTATATTAAAATAATCTATATATTAACTATTTCTTTATCAATATATTGTGAGCAATAATTAAACAATAAAAAAAAATATTATCTATTACACTTTTAATAGTTCTTTTTACTATGCAATTGCATAAATATAAATATCATTTATTATATAGTTTGTTACTAACTTTTCATTTATATAACTACAATAAAATAAAAAAAGCAAATACTTTACCTTTTTATTAGCTTTCTTATTACTTTTTTTATTCTTGTTCTTATTATCTGCTAAAGCAAGTAATTCACTCGTGGCTCGGCGTTGTTGGGCAATAGCCTCTTCATAGCTTGTACCAGATGCTGAGAATAGACTCATAAGAAGAAGCACAGCTGCACCTGCTACTCCAACTCCGCATAATACTAATATAGCTTGCAGCTCCATTAGATATGCCGCAAGCTCAAGCCCCTATTAAAAAAAATAATATGCATTTTTGAAATGTAATACCATACTACTAAAACGAAAACTAATATCACATTATTCCCAATCATTTGTACGTATAAAATCGCGTACTAATCATGAAAAATCACAAAGTATTCAATGATATTTTTTCAGCAGATAATAATAAAATTTAAACGGAATTTACTATATTTGTTATCATATGAAATTTGTTAATAGCTCCTGAAGATAATATTGCGTAGTGGGAAATCATATGCACTACGTAATTTATATGCAGTAAAATATTTCAAATTGCTTACTCTTATATGCTTTACACTGATAGGAATTCACGGTAAAAGCTCGTTCAATCGGAATCGGCTGACACGTAAGCAATGACACATGTCAAAGGTTATTGACAGTACTCGAGAATATTATAATATTGCATATAAGTAAAATAATTTCAATGACATAATTAAAACAATTATTTTAATAGGAAAGCAGTTTAAAAATTAACTAATGATTGCAGTAAAATTCTCAAAAACGGACATAATTCAGCAATGGGAATGGTGACATTACAAATGAACAGTTAGACTTACCTACAAATTAAAGTAATAAAATATTATGATAATATTATTTATTTGATTCAGGTTCATACGTTTTAACTTTTATAATGTATAAATTACAAAAATAAATAGAAAAAACAATGAAAAAGTGCTACCGCTACCGAAGTGCCGACCGACATTGAATTGATATGGGAGAGCGAAGACGACAGCGTTTGTAACGATGTTGCCAAGTTACCTATGTGTTTTTCTATGTGCTATTTTAAAAAAGGTTTTATTTTGTAGATGTATTTTTTAAGTGTATGTTGAAAAATAAACTAAATTTTGAAAATCAATATCATACGTTTAACTTAGTTGGTGAATCGTCCACACAATAATTTCTGTTCTATAAATCGAATGTCTATGTACATGAAAAAAATCTCAAATATGGCTGCGTGACATGACAGCTGGGCCGTCAGTTGTTGTCCTACAAAAGTTGTCAATTAAAATGAACAGCTGTCCATGATATAAAGTTTCATGTTCTTAATTGAAATTTAATTGTTTATGTACTTAAGTTTATATCTTGACAAAGACATACGTTTACACGGCCAAAAACGTGAGAAAATTTTTGCAACAAATAATGTCGATTCCTCCACTTGTTTGCAGCACTCCGCCACCACCCGAGCAATGTGAAGACGAAAAAGACCCTGAAGACTTTGATTTAACGTATAACCGTAAGTGTCAAATACTTAATATAAATACCCTTTACATTTACTTACACACATTTGTTTTCTTTGTCATCTACTTCTAAGTCTGCTACACTCCACATTCTTAGTCTAAGAATAAGAGTTTGTATACAATTCAAGGTATTGATGAATTTTATGTTATAGTTAAAATTTAGTTGAAGATTCTGTATGTCAATAATATTGTTATAGATGTTACTTATTGTTTTATACACAAATATATGTTGCACATTAAGAGTAATGACTGAATGATGTTTCAGTTTCGCAAGAGGATGATGATGATAGCACTGAATACAATTATGGAAATTATTCCTCATATAATATTTATCCAACAAAATCTGATGAAACATCTACTGAAAAATGGCAATCTGACTATTGTAAAAATTTGGAAGAAACAAAAGAAGGTCAAGTTAGATCTGAAAACATTACAAACACAGATGGTTTTATGTCAAATAATATATTTGATGAGAATGTATCCAAATTTGAAGAAAATATTTTAGAAGACTTAAATTTGAAAGTTGTAGCAGATATTGAACATTCCAATGATATGTGTAATAAAGAATATAAGACTGAATCTGATATTTATAACACTGAAGAACTCTCTGACAAAAATACAGGAATACAAGATCAAGGTGGTACAGATATTGTTAAAATTAATGAAGCCAATGAGGTAAATGCAATTACAGAAGATCCTTCAGTTGATATTAATCATATAATCAATATGGGCAATGAGCAGCTAGATTTCGAAAATGATAAAATTCCAAATAATGTATTCGGTGAATTGTCAGAAACTGACACTGATGACAGAACAGAAAATGACCAAATTTCTTCACAAAATAATATTATAAGAGAGAATATTGACACAATGAAAGAAGAAGACAAACACTCCAGTGATGATGACTTTGGAGATTTTGAAGATTTTCAAATGACAAATTTAAATGAGAACCAAGTTCTGCCTATAAGTAGTGATAGTCCATGGGATAATAACACCAATGAAAACTCTGAATTTGGTACATTTACAGCAAACTTTGATTTAAATCCACAACAACTTGATAAAACTTCAAACAGCAAAACAGGTGACAACATTATTGCCACAAATGATGATGATGAGGATGATGAAGATTTTGGTGACTTTGATGACTATAAATCTTCTACTAAAAACTCTGATCATAAAGAAGATACATATGGAGAAAATATTACATCAGATGTCCCCGTTTTAAACTTTCATTCTCCTGATAGTGAAATACAAATTGTGGATAGCTTAAATAATGTTCTCACTTCAATATTTTCAAATGAAATACCTGAATCTGATAATGATTTAGATGATAAACTAGAATTATATCTTAGTGAAACATGGGGGCATTTAATTGATATTGATGTCAGACAGCCATATATAGTTAACTGGAATAACTCTTTAGCTCAAAAAACTCTATTGAAAGCATTATGCATTGACTCCAGAAATATTGTAAGATCATTTGAATATTATTTGAAAATTATATTATAAATGCATATCTATATTTTTAAGTTACAACTGATTTTTACTACTTTTTATTAGTTTATATATGAATATTAGGAATTATTATTAGAGTAAAATTTAGACCTTTAAAAACTTTGATATTTGTTTGGAAACTGTAATTCTATGACAAAGAAGATGCAATACATTCATGCCTGTACAAGATATATATAAAGGTTTATGTTTATATATTTCAATATTCCAGTTATTTGGACATAAATGGAACTACAATACACCTAAATATGCAGCCAACTTAAGTGTTGCTCCACTGCAGCCACAAAAACAACAAGCACAGCCTACTACTTCAAATACAGACATTACAGAAAAGCCTGTGGGTAATGAAACTAGCTCATGGGTTGACCCTTTTACTCCTGATGGTCAAGAATGTAAGTTTCCCTCATTAGAGTATTCATTTCATTACATAATAATGCATATAAAACAAATAATATTGTATTTTCCACATCTACTAACTACTTAAAATTAAATATAGCATATTTTTTCACAATTTATTGAAAAAATTGGTTACTAACAATTATAATACATATTGATCAAGAAGAGAAATTAACATAATATTCTATGATTTGACACTGTATAATTGGTTCTTTTGCATGTCTTGCACATGGATTAATACATACACCTTTGCAATCTGCTTCTTTCCACATCCTATATTCCTTCCGATTAGACACCTATGCTGAAGCTCTACTCCTAGACTTAGAGCACCTAATGGCCACTTTAGATCAAATGGCTCACAAACATTCCACATTAAAAATATCTGAGCTATTATCACATGGTAAGTTTGTAGTATGTAGTTATGTAAAGCACCTTGGTTATAACAACAGTTATGATTATTGATTTATATGTAAATCTAAATAATGATGAAAAGATATTTTAAAATGTATATGATGTAACTTAATATATAAATATATTTATAATGAATTAAAGTGGTACATCATAATTTATATATCTTACATATTTTTTATTTTAGTGTTGTATCTTTTTATTTATATTTATGAGTTTTAATCGTGAACTATATTTTTTGGAATGTTACAGCTTGCAGTACAGAAAATAAAAGCTCACAAGTTGAATCACCGAAAAGACCAACAGACTTAGATGTATTTGGGGGTGAGCCTTCTGCAAATTTAAATAAAATTTATTCAAGTACAATTAGTGTACAGCCACTCAGACACATCAATTTACCTGATACTCACATATTTACACCAACTGATTCCGAAACACCAAGATCAAAAACAATACATTATGATGATGGACCAGTGTTAGTTCCCAAACCTGTACTAGAAAATAATAAGAATGAAATCATCCCTACAGTCAATCAACCCAAGGAAAGTGACAGTAAATATTGGGAATTTCAAGATTTTAAAGGAACTAATATTGATGTTCCTACTGTAGAATCTTCTAGTCAGAAAACCCAAAATACACTAGATATTACGTCTGACAAAGTGTCTAAAGTAAGTGCTACATATCAAACGCAAATATTGCAGCCTATTAAAATAGAGCCAATTATGCCTACTCTCAATTGGCCAGATCCTGGAGAAGTGAAAGAGACATTTGATGACTTCTCTGATTTTATTTCAAGCACCTCCTGGAATAATGATAAGGAGATTAACATTCCAGATATAAAAAATCATGAACCTGAGAATAATGAACAAAACCAATTAAATGCTAAGACAGTTAGCAATGATGACGATTTCGAAACATTCCAATCTGCTCCAGTTAATTTAGTCTTGGAAAATAATTTTAGTGATAGTCAAACTCGAATATTGGAAAGCTCTAGTAAAAGTTTTGTGGAACATGTTGATAATATAGAAATAACCAAATTTAAAGAATTGAGTGAAGTTCCAGTAGAAAAACCCAGTTCATCAATTCCAAGTAATATATCAGCATTACACAATTTAAATAGTGTTCAGACTTCTAGTGGAAATCCTGTTAACTGCCTTGCAAATAGTAATCATATTTTACAACCCAGCAGTTCCAGCACATTTGGACCAGTACGTTCACAACATAACACTGGACAAATACTACAGCCACTGTCCTTAGAAAGCTATTCTCAAATTAATTGGCCTAACCCCGGTATTAACTTGCAAGATCTTTCCAGATTTAATCCAGTCAATAGTCTTCAATCATTAAAAAATGATGTGAACCCAAGTAACAGTAAAGTTCCTTCACCTGCACACAATTCTGTGAATGTTAGTGAAATTTCAGATGATGATATTTGGGGAGACTTTGTATCTAGTATGCCTAAATCTCAGACGTCACCGAAAAAGCCGGCTGCATTTGCTGACGATGATGAGTGGACTGATTTTGTATCAAGTCCAAGTATTAGACCACAAAATGGGTTGAACACAATTAGTTTAAATGTTCACACAAATTTAAATATGCAAAAATCTAGTAATAACAATAAAATATCCTCGAGAAGCAATCAAATGTCAATCGACATACCCACTTTAAATTATATCACACCTAAATCAAATAATCGTGGAATGTATACAGACAGACACTTCCAAAATTTATAACAGTACAACTGTCATTTTTCTTATATATACATATTAAAATGTACTTAACTTAGATGTATGTGTAAATAATACGGTGGTGGGTTGTCTTTATTATTTATATTACCAAATTATTTCACTCAATTATTTAAAAAAATAATTATAGATGATGTTTATGTTTATCTCACATTAAATTATTTAAGATACGTCATCTAAAGATGAAAATTATATAAAATTAAAATATCAGTCCCGTCCCTAATTGTCACACTGATTACAAAAAAAACTACTTTAACGATTTATTTCATTTTGTATATTTGAATATATGTAAACTTGCAATGGTATTAGTAATTTAATTTCACGAAAGCAATATTTATATAATAATTTAGATGTTCTGATAAAAAGTATTATATAATTTGTATATAAAGTTAAAATGTATAAAATGTAAAAAATAAGTAATTATATCATCACATTAAATAATACGACATATTTTAGTTTTTTTTATTTTAAATTAAATATTTCATGTTCATAAGGACTATGCACTTTTTCATTGTTTTTTAATGACGGTAACGCCTTTGTTGCTTAAATAATTGCAGTTTTATACAATTTGCAATATAATATTTTATAAATGAAACTAAGTTTTGTAGTTGAAAATATTAAAATAAATATATATTTCTTTGTAATGATTTAATAATGATCAAACATTGTCAGGTTCTATTTCAGTATCAGAGCTTTCCATATCCTCCATATGGGCATCAATGCTTGCTTTGACATCTTCACCATCTACATCTACAGATGTAAATTTCGGTAAATTATTTTCCATCGTCACTCTAAATGGACACTGTTCAAATTCTGGCCAAGAAACAAACCTGAAAAATATTCAATTAAGAGGTTATTTTGTATTATATGAATAATTTTAAGGCCGTTACTGGTGGAGTGGAATGACGTTTGACTGTAAACGTTATCGATTGTGGGGGAATGAATATAATTAAATTATTGCCATTTCCTCGCACTGGTAAGGCAAAGCGTAGCCTTCCGCGTGAGTTCCGGCACTTAACAGCGGCTGAAAGCGGAATCCTCAGTATTCCGTCTTGGAACTTATTTACTCTATCCTGCTATAGGGGATATAAGCGTAAAGCTAAAAAATAATTAAATTAACATTTACAATACTAATTTAATTAAATATAACAAATTGTATTTCTGTTTACCTTTTAAAAATTGTTAGTTTTTGTTGTAAATTTAAATCACCAAACTCCGTAAAGATAGTCATGTGTGGTAAACTTGCATCAAGTTCGCCTGGCGATAGTCTTTTATTAGTATCTGGTGGATCCTGTCCTGTTATTAACCAAACACCACATCCTGGGATCCATTGTCTTAAATCAAATAATGCATAATTTTAACTAATAGAATGATGACGCAATTAGACAGCGTACGAAGTCTGTAAACGTAATTGATTGTATTTTCGATTCTCTTTCAGAGGGATGCTTACATGATTGTTTTCATTTCGGCGCACTGTCAAGATAAAGTGCGGTATTGCGTACAAGACTCAAACTATTTCGGGCAGACAGCAATCAACGCAATGTCTTAATACTAGGTTGTCTCTGGCTATGTGAGATAGATAATATGAATCTCTTGAAGTTTTGTATTTAAAAAAAGAAATAATAATAACATACTCAAGCATTGGAATGACTCTGGTTGATTTAGAGAATGTACGAGGCTTGAAGAAATACCAGAGCAGAGGTAAATAGTCTGCCATACAAGGTAAATTTGCTTTCTGTGTTATTCTTACAAAGTATAAGCAATAGTCATCCATCTGTAAAGTAAGCAATTCGTTTAATAAATTTACAGTAATATTTACATAATAAAGCAGTGTTGAAAGGCTAGGATTGTAGGTTTTTTCCTTTTCTTCTGGATGATTTCCATGGGATAGAATGGAAGGATTTCAATTTTTATTTCCCTGCTTTAATAAGTCAAGGAATAGCATTTGATTTATCTACTTATCATGCCATATGCCATGCCATGCCATATTAGAATTGAATTTAAAGTGGAGAATAAAGTGTTATTGTTTTGCATATACATTCCGCTTTATGCATATGATAGGGAGAATGTGTAAAGCTAAAGAGAAATTGTGTATTAGTTTTATTTGAAACTCACCATAGATACTCTTTTCGTTGATGGAGTATATGTCCAAGGTAAATAGTGGGCTTTTGGTATTTTATCTAATATCTTATGATCAAATAATAATTGAAATAAAGCTGGCGTTGATTTATGTTTACCCATTTGAATTCCGCTATCTACAAGAAACTGAAGAAAATTAGTGTTTGAATTTTATATTTAAGTATATTACTTTATATTTAAAAAATTTAAATGCATACCTCATAATGGTGCCCTGGCATAGCAATGTATAAATCAGGTCTTCCTAAATTATGCATATCATTATGAAAGACAATAGTGCTTATTAAATGTCTTATGAATGATAAACTTGGCATTGCACCTATTATAGTCAATCTATCTGAAATATTTAATTGTTCATTTAAAATTGTTGGAAAATTGAGTGTGATCTTTTATACAACTATATAAATATCCAAAGAAAATGACTTATTATTTTATCAAATTTTATCTTTACACAATGTTTTCTTCAAACAACTTTTCAATTACATTTCTTCATAAATATTTATTATAGATGCATTTTTTTAAATAAATTTCTTAAACATACCATTGCCACAAGTATTCAAGTCTCCTAATAATTCATGGACCCTATTTCCTTGATCTATTTTATCTTGGAAAGCTAGCCTCCACACCCCAAAAAAATCTGCTATTTTATAATTTATCTTATTGGGATATTGTTTTTTAATTTCCTAGGAATAAAAAAGCAAACATTTAAGAATTTCACAACTACTCTACAAATTTTGTTAAAATTATACATAAAGCAGTTCAGACAGTAAAACTCACACTTAGAAATTTTGTAAAATAGTGAGAAGTTTCATATAAATAAATGGGATTATTTTGACATTGAATGAGTTCTTGCGTTAAAAATCCAAAACCTGGGTTAACTTCTACTAAAGGAGTTTCTTTATTTATATAACCTGATAATGTATTTGTAATATTTTTTGCGGTTTTTTTATTAATTAAATACATAGATTCTGGAGTTTTATATTTCTTTAATAGATGTTTAGGTATTTCAGTAACGATGTCTTTATATTCTGAGGAGCTTTCTAAATAATTTACTACATCTTGGGCTACTTTGGAAACCTGTTTAATTTTTACTTTATTTTCTTTATTTATTACATGACATAAGCGATTGGTAACATTTTGTGCAGGTCGGATTTTTAGAATTACTGTTTTATAATTTCTAAGCATTATGAATTAAATACAAAGTATATTATTAACTTATACATGAAAACTATAAACAATCAGTATGTTGGAGAATGACATTGACATGTGTGTTAGATTCGTAAGTTGTACTGTAGATACAGATTAAATCTTCCTATTTAATTTCTCAAATCAAAAGTATCTACTTTTTGTGTTTTTAAATATTATTTTTTCTTTTCTCTATATTCAATGTTTCATATATCACAATGATTGTTTAATAAGTTCTAAAACATCTAAAATAAATACATAGAATTTTAAAAATAGGATAAAAGTTAATATTTTTTGAAATATAAATTGAATATAAAAATGGATATTAATCGTTTTTATTTATTAAAATCGTTTTTATATATTTGTAAGTCTTTGAGTTGCAATTTTATTTTTAATTTATTATAACCTCTTTAACATCCGCCAAATCGAATCAAGGAAAAAAAATGAATTATTTAAACAACAAATACAGTACTAATATTTTCGTCAAGTAATTCTGCCCTAAATTCAACAACGTGTTCCACGTTCG
Source organism: Dryadula phaetusa (assembly GCA_032432895.1). NCBI lineage: Eukaryota > Metazoa > Arthropoda > Insecta > Lepidoptera > Nymphalidae > Dryadula > Dryadula phaetusa. The sequence goes on from JAOYRS010000059.1 coordinate 1,700,140, forward strand.
TTTGAAGGGTATGATCATATAACATAGTATTAAGTCGTGATTCAATCTGTTTTTATCTAATGTTTTCCTAAGTCATTATTTTATAAGAACAGATAATGATTCTATTCTTAATTAGGTTCATTTATCTTGCGATGAAGCTTAGAATCTTTTTCATTATTTAATGCTACACGACATAATTTATTAAGTCGACCCACTTCAGTTTGAACCGATTTCGGTACAAAAAAGATATACAAAAGAAAAAAAATATGCTACAGATATGAAATATAGTATTTCATATCTGTAACATAATTCGAAATAACTGAATTTCACTAAAACTGAGTAAAGTAAAGATAAGTTAAAAAAAAGGTTAAGTTATACTTTTAACCAAAGCAGTATTGTATTGAGTTGTATCTTGCATAACTCAGTGATTACAATAACTGAGTTATGCAAGATACAAATATCAACATCCAAAATTACTATAAGAAAAAGCATGGAATACGCCAAAACATATACATTCATTGTGAGAGCTTCTAAAGGATATCGTTCTATATTAATAACCCGAAGAATATTCATTCTATGCAGATAAATATTTTATTTCAAAGTTATACAAAGTTGTGTCTTATGATGATTTTTTATCACATTTCTAGAGTGTCTATACCTGGTTTCCGGCGAAGGCATTATAAAATTAAAAAAATATATTGCTTCCTACGTTTCTATTTTATAACGATATTACTATGTAGATATGTTATTATTATAAAAAAAATGCTGATTCATTTATTTTAAAAATATATCTGCAAAAAGAAAAATAATTATTTTTTGTACGTGTCGCGTAATCTATTTGTTCTTGAGGGATAAGATTGAAACATTCGTTAAGTTTTTGTTATTTGACAAAATATAGTATTTAAGAATATGTCAACTGCATTTCTATAATAAACTTAATGAAGAACAATTAATTTTATACCGTGTAAACTAAAGAATTGATCAACTTGCACTTCACCATCGCAGAACCTATAATTATACTTACTTTATGATTCTAAAAAGTACATATGTATAATATTTTCTATATATTTATTATAACAGAACAGGTTCCTATATATTTTTTCACTTATCTTTTGTATAAAATCAATGAATGTACATTTTTTTAAAAGTAAACCTAGTACTTTAATATTTTGCAATTATTATCGATTTTTGAATATTTATCTAATTTTTCTACATCCTAAGAGGTATCTAGGCAGTATACTTATTAGCCAAATTTAATATAATTGTTATAACATTTTTATCATTTATTCAAATTGTTTAATTTATAATATTAATTATCAATAGCAACTATCACCTTCCCTCAGAATTCCAGCAGTGACGATGTTATCTCATTTGATAGGTAATCGCCAGGGCCCATTTGATATATTTTAGTGAAAAATTAAATGCGACCAAGTACGATTTATGCAATCTTTTATTAAGGCACGAATGTTATTTTTGTGCTTGGTGTTGTCTTTAGTTTTTGTAGCCACCCGCGCCTCTGTGGTGTTTGAGGATTGCGGTAAGTTTAGCACCTAAGGTTTTATAGTTTTTTACATATACTATCATATAAAGGAACATAAAATATATCCATCTTTAATGCATTTAATTGATCAAATATAACGTGAAGAGTTCATGAGTTTTATTTTTATTTTTTAAGACTTATTGTCGGTAACAACACTACTTTAAGAGCTCTACCTTCACAATTTATCTATCGATTTATATGAGCATGGAAGTGTTAATATATATTTAAACGTTTGTAATAAATCAATATCAGTGTTAAAATGACTATAGTTCAAGAACATTTTAAATGAACTATTTAACCGGATTAATCGCGTATATTTAGGTATTCGAAAATACATTTTTGGACACCTGACGTTTCGAACACTTTACAGTAGTCCGTGGTCACAGGTAGACATGAGTCTACCTATGTAAAGTGACTCATGTCTACCTGTGACTACGGACTACTGTAAAGTGTTCGAAACGTTAGGTGTCCAAAAATGTATTTTCGAATACCTAAATATACGCGATTAATCCGGTTAAATAGTTTCATTTAAAATGTATAAAAATCGCGAAAATCAAAGATCTTATTATTCTAGAACATTTTTTTTTCATTTCGTGATGATCAAATATTACAAATTAGTTAGTCGTGTATAAGTAGAAATAGCTACTTATACACGGTCAATTTGTGAGATTATTGGTAATGTCCAAGATACTAATCTCTTATTAAGATGATGAATTTTTGTATTCTTGTAGATAGGCGGCTTTATACCGAGTTATGTGAATTCGAGATGTTGATACTGTAATGTTTATTACAAGCATATATAGGTATATATAATTATAAGTAAATACTACCATACTTTTTATGCTAAGTGCATTACTTTTCTTAGAGCTCTATATAAGTAGAGCTCTAGATGTAGGTACATAAAATAGTTTGTTAAAGTAGACAGTTAAGAATTATTAAGTTCATATTTTAACATGAATGATTTAATATCACTTTGTGATTTTTTAAAGCGACTATAATATTAAAATATTTTTTGAAAACGTAACAGTTTTTACATATCAGGAAAACGCAACTCTATGAAATCGTCATTTTGCAACACGGGTAGGAGCCCCACTATGTTCAATGTTTTTTACTCTTTCTTAATATTTTTTTTAAGTGTGTGAAAAACACTTTATATATATTAAATTCAAAATTATTCATAATTTACTTCTTTTTTATGAGTGTTATCGCAAACCTTAGAAGTTAATCTGTTTAATCCATAATATCTATAAATAGCTATAAATTACGTTGTTTTTATTATATAGGTTATATACCCAAAGAAAATAAAACAAAGAACGTTATTGGCAGTCATATAAGTAATAAGTATGTTTATATTTAATTGTATGTTGTAAATCAATGGGTTTATAAATAGATAGGACAGCAAAAGTAATCAGCATCGTACCTACAGAGATAATTTTATGTGTTTGTTATCATGTATTTATATAAATCAAAGTATATGGACGGTTTTAAACCAATATTTTCTTTATAATAACAATAGACAAGTGATAAGTGACTGTATAAATATATTTAGGTACATTTATAAGCTAAGATAAGAAACAGTGATTTGAATTAATCTAAATTAGTATAACTTTTTAATGTTAAATATATTTATTAAGTACTGAATAAAAAGTTGGCATCATAGTAAAATACAAAATGATTCTTTTTTTACAGTTATTTAAAAAATATCTAAAAAATAAACTATAAGTGGATTGGTTGGCTAATATAGAGCAACACGGGAGGGCAATAGCCATGCGCATGCATGTCCCTTTGTCAAAGTATAAGTTCAACTAGTCCTGTACAAGTAAAAAAACTAGTTGCCAGCTGCTCCCTAGACTATATTTATTTAGTCGTGCTTCTAATGTAAAATCTTGTGTAAATGTTGAAATTTTTATTGTTTATGAACAAATGAAATCTATCAAATATACAAAAAATGACGTTATATTATATTAAATATAGATCTACACTACGTAATTCATTTTCACTTTTTTCAAAAAATTAAAAATTACCATAAATATTGTGTTATTGTAAATTCGATAGCAAATTAAGGACTAATTTGTTGTTTTTGTAAATTTGCTACAATAAAATATGGAGACTAATTAGTTTTATCTATGCTTAAGTCAAAACTTATGATGCCGTGCATATTCAAAACAAATATCTATTTATGTATTTACCTTGTAAGGTACATGTTTAAAATGCTCGTCATGTGTCACGTTGCATATAATTTGACTATATCCATCTTGTTCTATCATATGATCAATTATCATATGATCAATTTAGATTATAAATATACACGTTAAGTGAAAACTAGGTCTAAAATGAGTCACAAAATTATACAAAAATAAATGTGAAAATAATTAAATTATTTATTATTGTAAGTTAATTAATAGACACCTTTTTATCTTATCTAAGAAATTAATCTGTATCTGTATATATAATAGAATTGTAGTAGGGCTCATTTCTGTACTTTGAATATAACATAAGAAAAATAATAGTAAGGGTCTTTATGTGAGCAACAGATACTAAAAATATGATTTTTGACGCTTTATTTGTCTGTCTGTTTGTCTGTTGTTCGCCTTTCACACAAAAACTACTAGACAAATTTTGATAAAACTTATTTTTGTTATATAATAGCTATTAGTCCTCGGTAACATATAGGCTATAATTATTTTAAAGTTCTAAGTCCTCGATGTGTAGCACTATGGGTCCTGGACGGCTTTAATAGATATTTATATAGCGTCTTAGGCAAAGTTAATCTACATGATGAGCAATTGTTGTTAACATAATAAAACGAAAGTCTGGAGTATCTCATGGGGAACTCTAGTAGCCCAATTTAACCTTGAGAAATATGAATATGAAACTAATACATCTAAGTATTCAGTATATTAACTTTGAAATGTTTATGACATATGAACTAATTCTAGGATAATTCGTTTTTTTAACAACTAACGCAATTGTGTGAGAGTACGTTTGGATGCTTGAAATGATTTAGGTATTTATACCTATATTTCATTGTCATTCATGTAATAATTCTTAATAATTGTCTTCGGATTTATGTTTATGTATACGTTTGATTTGGTAGTAGCTGACACAGTAAAGTTCCTACTTTACCGTGGAAAGTAGCCGACCATATTCATACACAATACTCCTTAACTATTCTTCATCCATTGCATTATTGTGACAAGAATCACAATGCATAGGCGAAAGAAAAGTTTTCTCAGCATTCAAGCTATTGTAAACGAACGCAGCATGTTTAAGATCTTAAGAAACTGAAGAAGAACATAAGATGCGTTTAAGTGACTGGACTTCGTCCGCATAGAATTTAATGTGTCTGGATTTCATAATTCTGGAATAAAAGTAGTCCAAGCTACTTCTTATTACATTAGCGTATGTCCAGTAAAAGTAAAATTCCGCAAAGATCAGTCCAGCCGTTCCAGAAATTAGCCGGAACTAATAAACAAAAATAGTGAAAATCTCTAATTATTTTGGTATTTGTATCATGTAAACGTACGTTTATATTTAGTAAAAAGTATTTTAATATTTCAAACAGCCATTGCAATTTTATTTAATACTGATTAAAATACTGACACCGATATGAATGTTTATTCATAGTATATGTGTGTATGTTTGTTACGGTGCGATGGAGTGTATCATTAAATAAAATTGGAAAACTTTTATTATAGAATTATAACAGAAAGATGCTAAATTCCCCGCGGACGAAGTCGCAAGTACAGTTAGCAATTATTATAATCTTTATTTATGAAATAATACTTAGTGAAAATTCATCCTACATTACATTCTACATCTCAATAAGACAAAGGAATTGGGTAAAATAATGGAAATAAAAAATGTGAAAGTACATACATTTTTTATTATTGATATTTCTTAGAAATATATATTATATTTAATTTAAATTTAATCATCATCATAAATGCACATCACAATCACATTGCACGCAATAAAAATAGTGTTTATATTAAAAGTAACTTACGATTTTTTTGAATGAATGTCATGAGATAAAGAAATAACAATAACAATTTCTAGACTTAAAGTATAAGCCAGGCTTGTTTTTATAGAATATTTCACAGACTACATTTCATTTTTAACTTTGATGTAGACAATATTTCGACCAACATTTTTAAAGTGATTTTGATATGACCCAATCAATGTTAATATTAATGACGAAAAGTGACAAAATGAGGATAAAATATGTCTGAAATTGTTTACAAGCGTAAACTCTCTGAATTGGTATAAAATGTAGTCAATGACAAAAAATGAAAACTTGATATTAATGTTATTTTTGCAGAATTGTGGAAATCAACTTACAATTCCTAGATGCATTGGTATATGTTTTTGAGGCCTTTACAAAATTGAAAAAAATTTGTTTTAATTGTTTATTTGTTTATTTTTGTTTTATTTAGTAGTTTTTGTAGTCTTCTTTATTTTTATAGTAGTCTTAAGCACAGAGACAACCAAATTCCTGTTATGTTAGAGATTAATATTTAAAAAAAAACTTGCGAAAAGCGATTATACATCCTCTTTAAAGAAATACCCAGACATTAACCCAAATAGGTGCATATATTATCTTTTAACTTTATTTTCCTTGCTGATATTGTACATGCACTTTATCTAGAATTAAGTCGTTTACGACTTAATTTTTAATCCCAAAGTGATTTATTAATACCTAATACTATATTGGTATTAAGTAAAATTGAAAAATATTTTTCCACAATGTGGAATGATAGTCTAATGCTAGACTATCATGTGAAACAGTAAGAAAATCCTGATGTAAAGACAGTAATAGAATATGAATATATATTTTTGTAAAAAATTGTCTTTCTATTTTTCCGTTTTTACGCACACATCGTTGAAGTTACTGGACAGACTTGAGTGAAAGTTTGATTGTTGTATAGCTGTTAAGTCTGGGCAGAACTTAGGATTTAACTGATTTACTGACTTATAAAAGATAAGCTAAATTATAAGAAATAACACAAAGCCGAACTAATAAAAGTTTTACAGCAGATTAAGCATTATGCAAAAATAAATGTCTGGAATATCAAAACATGAACCAGAGTAGTTTATCTAAACTATAAAAAATAGTAAAATTTACCAAAAACCAGAATAGTGTGGCATAATAAATAAGAAAACGTCAATGGAGGTGCCATTGACTTGTAAAATTTAAAGATTTGAAATATCTAATGAAGAACGGACAAGACAGAAAAATAAGATTTAGATGAATTATTATAATAGAGTACCTAAATTATAAGAAAACTTTCAAAAATATTTATTAAATATGATCAATAGTTTTCTTTGAGATAGTGTTTCCCAATAGGAATGATAAGATTTTGATAGCTCACAGCCGCCATCTTGGTTGTTTAACATTTGACATTTGTGTTGTTTTGTCTTCAGTAATGTTTGCCATTTAATCATGAACAAGTTCACGTTACCTCAACATTTGCAAATTGTCCAAATTTTCTATCAAAATTTGGGAAGCATTGTCACTACTCAAAGAGCATTTCGTGCTAAATATGGTCGTCATGGTGCACCGTCTGAGCTCGCTATACGTCGCATAATCCAAAAACTGGAAAGTGAATATTCTTTGCACGATAATAAACAACCAACACGACAACGGACAGGCCGTAGTGAAGAAAATACTGCCACCGTATCGAAGAAAATCGAAGAAAATCCAAATGTTTCCGTTCCACGACGTGCACAAGTATTGGGCTTATCCAGAATGACAACCTGGCGAATTTTACGTATGGATCTTGGCCTACATCCATACAAGATTGTGTTAGCACAAGGACATCGATTATGTCGTGAATTTGCTGATTGGGCGCTTAAAATGATGGAAACGGACACCGAATTTCATAGGAAAATCATCTTTTCAGATGAAGCTCACTTTTGGCTCAATAGTTATGTATATTATCAAACAGAATTGTCGTTACTGGAGTGAGTCAAATCCAAGAGTGGTTCATGAAACACCACTACATCCTGAATAATTGACTGTTTGGTGCGGATTATGGTACGGTGGAATCATGGACGAAGGCCGTACTGTTATTGTCAATGGCGACCGTTATCGTGACATGTTGAACGATTTTTTTCCTGAAGTGTAAGAAATCGATGCGGATGACATTCATTTTTAACAAGATGGTGCAACATGCCACACTGCGACCGTCACAATGGATTTATTGCGTGATAAGTTTGGTGAGTCGGTTATTTCTCGCAACGGTCCTCACAATTGGCCACCAAGATCATGCGATTTAACACCCTTGGACTATTTCTTGTGGGGGTATGTTAAATCTCAAGTGTATGCCAAGAAACCAGCTACGATTCAAGACCTTGAACGCAACATTCGAGCCACTATAGCGGCCATACCAGTCGAAATGATGCACCGAGTCAAAGAAAATGCTCCGATCGTATTCACTAGTGCAAAAAAAATCGTGGCGGACATTTGAACGATATTTTGTTTAAACCATAAATTGCATAAAATTTCCTATCAAATAAAGCTATTGAACACGAAATTCGAACATATATTACATGTTTTATTTCAATTTCAAAACATATCGTTCTTATTGGGAAACCCCATTTATATATATATATATATATATATATATATATATATATATATATAAAATAACATAAGCATTATATAGTAATTTTAAAGATAACTGCTGCTTGATTCCGAGATAAAAAAAAATTACAACAATAAAATTTCCTATCAAATAAAGCCATTGAGCACGAAATTCGAACATATATTATATGTTTTATTTCAATTTCAAAACATATTGTTCTTTTTGGGAAACCCCATATAAACAGAATTTACAATGGACGACAGTGTCTTATAATATTAAGTGCAATAATTATAAATCCTATCTACCTTAGGGATTTTTTTACTTTTCGTTTCAATAAATTTTGTAAGGGTTAAATCTCTTTGAAATGAGTCACTAATTTAGATTAATTATTTACATATTTTTCGTTGCCTATCTTTGAATTTTGCCATTGTGTGCAATATCTTTTACTTGAGCAGAAAGTGAAGAACAAAGTATCATAGCTGTGTTCTCTCTATCTATTCTGCCAATTCAAAAAAAAAGTTAAGCAAAGGAAAATGTTTATATTCTAGACGTCTAAAAAATCTTATATGAAAATTTATAAACACAAAAATAGGAGTTAGTACAAATACTTGTCAATCTATGAGGAGTCTTTTTATTGACGTGTAATTCTAAACTAATAGAAATGGCAATTATATTAAACATTGGGGCAAAAATCATAATATCATAAAGATGTTTGTTGATTGTGTTTGATGATAGACAAGTACGAAATAAGGGATTACTTTAACGCCATTCATCATTAGTGTTATTAATATTGTAATAGGCAAATTTACATAAATATCGACGAATATTAAGAGTCAGTTTTAGCTAATTTAGTAATATGCATAACTTAGTAAGGTAGATAGGTACATTATAAGTAGGTACGTAGCTAGGTTAGTACATATTTTTCGTTAGATTTTATGTTTGTAAAATTATATTCTGCAAAAGTACTGGAAAAATAGCAAAGAATGTATTTAATTAAAGAATGGCCATATTACACATATAAGTACCTAATTTATGTTTATTGATTTATTCGAATTTCTAGAAAATTGCGATACCTATATTGGATGACGCAATTAATATTATAGCTAATAAGCTAAAGTACCAAATGTACTCTTTTAATTCTAGCTTAATGCGGCTTGACTGATTACGTGATAAGCATCAATTATAGGTATTTTAACATTGTGATATATTCATAATTTGGCATTTTATAAGTAAAAGTAAAGATAGTTACATATGATGAACATAAACGCAAATGTTGACAGTAGTTGATAAGCAGGACGTAAATAGATACATACCAAATCTGAATCTTTCATAACTTTTCGAAACTTATGACTCTCAAACATAAATTACTCGCTCTAAGCATACATTCAATGTCAATTAGAAAACAAATTTTGGTAACAGATTGCACTAAATGTTAATAATGATAAATATTTACAAAATCCCTACTCACTTTCGCATCTGCCTATCTACTATACCTTACACTCTAAATAACCTGCTTAAACTCAAAAAATCTGCATTATTTGCTTTAGAAACAAATCCCAAAAACACTATTATGTACTTTGCTTCAACTTTTTTTTATAAATGTTGAATACTTATCTACGTTTTGCAAAAAATTAGATATTGCTTGTCATTTAATCTGGTGTTTAATATAATTTTGATCTTGAAATCACACGGACAGAGTTCGAATGTTAACGCGATCGGATGTGGGTTCGATTTCCACTCGAAGGAATGAATATATTTAAATTATTATCAATTCCTCGTTTGGTAAGATGAACGGCGTACGGCGTTGAGTTACGGCGTTGAGTGTCGTCACTCAACACGTAATGTCTCGAATTCGGTTAAAAACGGAGTACCGAAAGTCTTGACACTTGAATAAAAACGTAAAATTAAAAAAAGAAATAATATATGCCGTAACTTTATTTTTAGTAGATATTTTTTTGATTCTAGGGTCGGCTTACGATTTAAAAAGTGTCAACATAGAAGGATGCGGCCTCAGACTACCATGCTACGTTACTCTAGGAGACGAAATTGCTGTTAACGTTCAATTTTATGCAGGTAGGAAAATTGTCCTTTTTTTATTTATCTTACTGCTTAAAAATAATGGTGTTGATAGCTCAACTGATTGACTAAAGAAAATAAATTGATAAATCTTATGCTGTACTTTTATAAGAGAATATAAGAGTTATAGAAAACAAAATTAGAAAATCGGATAAGTGTTATTTAGTAGTTTACAAATTTATTAATAAAATTCCTCAATTACATTATATATATTAGTAATTTTGTAGGTTATTATAAAATAAAATGGGAAATTAAAAAAAATATTGAAAAAACAGTCTTATTTTAAATATATAACCTCTATGTAGGTAAGGTTTACATCTATCTAAGGTGGGGTGGACCATGGAAGGCCAACTTAACACATAAGCATTTGTAATACATTTATTTATTGGATAATTACAAATTATTAAGTAAATCTTTTTTTTTTGTAATGGAACTTATAAAACATATTTTTTACTATATTTTTTATCATGACTCATTAAATTCAAGCTCAAGTCCGGTTATCCAAACGGCCTTGCAAGGAACGGGGTCCCATACAAAGCTTATAGCGAATGAGACGTTTAATATTGACATTAAAACTACTCAATAAACAGTTGTTCTCGAACACTCCATACTCCACTTTCCGCCAAATTCGAGACGTTGCGTGTTTAGTGGCGGAACTCAACACCACACTTTGTCTTACCAGAGCAAGGAAATGAAAACATTTTAAAGGTTTATTTTTTATTTTCTTGTCTATATTTTTTATGTATATATACTATTGTAATATTTACAGATGACGGGACTGCTTAAATGCTAATGCGCTTACCGTCATAATTAATAGAAGAAGTTTCATCTTAGTTGTAGTAGGCTCATTTATAGATATGTCACACTCAAAAAGTTGTTGTTTTTGTAAAGCTTCTTGAAATACGAAATTGTAACTTTTCTTTTCTGGTGCCAGTAAACTAGGCGAAATTATATACATCTGACCAAATGCAATTGACCGTGAAAGAGGTAACCGTTTCTAAGATATATTTTTAATATATTGCTCGAATAGCTGTTATATTTCCTTAAATGGGTTTTTAATGTCTGTTCTTACATATGCACACAAAGCCTATGACTCCATATAATCTTACGAGAGTCCTGTGGACGATATTATAAAGGTTTTTTTACCTTCATCATTTCACCTTAAAAAAGTATTTTCGACGAATATCTCTTTTATAACCTCCAAATTTTTTGTGGTTTCATACATCCACATGACACCATGGTCCACATCTGTTTACAGTCATCCATCCATCCATCTATGACACCATGGTCTACATGTAATTTCACTCATCCACACATGACATCACGGTCTTTAAGTCATTTCACTCCTCCACATATGACATCGTGGTCCACGTGTGATTTTACTCATCAACACATGACATCATGGTACACATGTGATTTCACCCAACTATATATATCATCATGGTGCACATGTGATTTTGCTTATCCACACATAACATCATGATAAACATGTGATTTTACTTATCTACATATGACAACATAGTCCACGTGTCATTCTGTTTGTCCACACATGACATCATCATGCACATGTGATTTGAAGCAGCATGAATCATCTGCGTACAACAGCTAACTAACCGTCAGATCACCTACTATCACTTCTTTGTCACCTTATTTAACATTTAAAGACAGTTATCCAATTACAAGTTGAATGGGTAACATGGCTAAGCCGTTTTTGACACACAATCGAATATCACATCGAGGCAATAGGCCAGCCTCTACTTCTCACCGAACACAGGACGAGTGATATCAATTAAAAGATTTTACAGCCTAAAAAAGGGTCTGTTTACGTTCCCACTACATTTTCTACTCCGAAACATGGCATGCTGAGTGAAGCAGAAATCGACGGCGTGGAATACCTCAATATAACTTCACCACTAAAGTAGTGTTATACATCGCACAGAACATTTTCCGCTTGTAAAAATATAGTTGGGTGCGACTGGAATTCAGATCTATGACTTAACTACTACTAGATTCGAAGGCTGATCACTTAGATTTGCACTGACTAACATTGTTCTCACAAAATTGCTTCAACTTGGTTTATATTTATATCAATTTTGAATTATTATTATTTAAAATACTTTCAGTCCTGAAATAAGATATCGCACGGTGCCTCCATGACTCTGTGATTTCAGAAGTATAAAAAATGAGACAAATTCAGCAAAAAACAATTTGTTGGAATTAAAACTACACAAAATACAGAGGCTAGACATTGAAAAAAGAACAATCTTTCTACGCAATTTTCGTACAAACTATCAACCCTAATAACTATCCACTAGAAGTTGAATTTTGCACAATCTTTCTACGCAATTTTCGTACAAACTATCAACCCTAATAACTATCCACTAGAAGTTGAATTTTGCCGTCTCAGTGATTACCTACCTACATTTAAATAAAAACTACCTCAAAGTTTAACAGTCCAAGAACTTGAAGTAAAGAAGTTTACGTATAAACATTCAACCTCCAAAACCAACCCTAAAGGAGATGAATTTTATAATGTCCTATCTTCGTGATTACTTTATTAAAAAGAATTACTATGCAAAATGTTACACTCTTAGCAGTAAAGAAGTTTATATAAAATTTTAACCTCAAATACAATCCCTTAAAGATCAACTTTACAATGTCCCGTCTTAGTCATCACCTACGTCTTAAAAAGAAACATCATGCAGAATTTTACAATCCGAGTACTGGTAATAAAGAAGTTTCTCTCTCAGAAAATCTCCATACAAAACTTACAACTTTTAGCGCTTATAGTTTCTGACATTTCGTGAGTGAGTAAGCTTGTCTGGTTGTAAAGTTACAGAACATGGAGTGCCAAACGCTCCCTGTGGGTACTGCTCCGTACACAGGTACTTCCTTCTTTCGCCTCGTCCACAGTCATTATTCTCTTCATACATGCCTTTCGGGGATACTGTGTTTTCGTACCTCTCATACCACTCACCTTGGCTTCATAAATTTTTCTTATGATTCTTTCATCACTCATTCTCTCAACGTGCCCAAACCACCTGAGCACGTACTTCTTCATTCTTACTATGACATTCACACTTACACCTGCCATTCTGCATATCTCTTTCTAGCTACATATATGGTCAGCTAAACTGACTCCGCATATCGGACAAAGACATAGCATGTCTACTGCATTCGTCTTTCTTTCATTCTTCTTTTGACACACTCACATTTCACTGCCGTATAACAACGTCGGTAACAGTATTGCATTATGAACGGCGAGACGTGCAGGTACGCTGACGTTTTGCCGTCGCAATCAATGCAGCAACAGAACCGTTAACACTGTTACTGTCATCCATTTCGTATCTTCCATCTTTACTAAATATACTTCCCAGATGTACCACCAAATTCACTTGTTCTAATATCTTTCTATTTACCCTAATTTTACATTCCGTCATTCATACATCTCCTTGTAGTATTTCGCTCATCGTTGCAAAACGTATTTTCTTTCTTTAAGTATTTCACCGTCCTCAGAGAGCGCCCCACTCATTCTACAGGTTGGCGAACAACGACGAGTATTACTAACTTCTCGCCAGAAAAGCTTCTTTTTTTCATGGAAATTGTTTGTTAATCTTTCATGCTCTGACTTTTCACGCTTCATCTATATTAGTGCTTTCGTTAGGTGCTTTTGCAACTCATATTCTTTCTTCTTAATCTCTCTCATACTTTTATTCTTACTCGAGGACTATAAAAGTCTTGCCATGCTTTCTTCTATCTTTCTGCTGGTTCTTTCATTTCATCAGCCCACACTTTTATCACGCTTTTTACTAAAGCTGCAACTGAGGTGTGTGACTTTGGGAAAAGCCCAAAGTCACACACCTCAGTTGCAGCTTCAATCTTTCAATTCCTAAGATTCTGCCAGCATACTTCAATACTTTCAGTACCTATTTCGCAGCTTCTAGCTTCTTAGAAAACTTTTCTCCACTTCGAAGTTTGGACACCTGTACCCTATCTGTTCCCACGTGTACATGTGAATTTCTTTATGGTCAAAAATAGTGTTTGCCACAAACAATTCCTTTTCCTTGCATAATTCCAATATGAGCTTACCAGCCTCATTTACTCTCTTATATCCTCATATACTTCCCTAGTACGTACGTTCGTAACCATGTCGTGTGGTTCTGACCCATCCATTCAAATCACCACATACTATTAAGTTTTCGTTCCCTCTTACACTATCTAGAACTTCCCTCCCAGAGCTCCTCTAGTTCACTTGATAGAGCTGACGATACCGGCATACGCCACTAACAAGAATATTCTTGTTATCTCCAGCTTGAAGTGAACCTAAAGCAGCCTCGGGCTGATCTCCTTATATTCTACCGTGGCACTCATCAATCGAGAGGACAATAACACACCTACACCTTGACACCCTCGTTCACTTTCTAGAACTCTCGCCCAGTAGGTGACTCGGTTGCCTGGCAAATCCGTCATGCTATTGCCCTTTATTTTGGTCTCAGTCACACAATCAACAACTAAATCTCTTGCATCCCTCCTGTTACATTCCACGTAGATATTTGTAGCTCCGTTTTCCACTGCCTGCCGTCCCGGACAAAGCGTGCGCTGGGAGGCGGTTCCCAACGCCGCATTCGTCGCCACACAACTGTTACTGTTATGTAAGGCTGGCGGGGGTCACTGTGCGCAAGTCAAGTTAAAATATATTTAGCCTATATGGACTAAGTAATAACGTTTTTTTCTCTATTATAATAGCAAAACATAATATGACAATTCAGAGTAAAAATTCGAGAAAATTGCAATTTATTTGTTTAATAAGTTGTTTTGCATTTGCATTGAATATGATTAATCATAGATTTAAAACTGGATGACAATAGCTAAAATTTTTTGATAATTAGCCTTATAAGCATCGTGGCTTTTCATAGTCCATTCAACTTAGATTCGGATTGGAAACAACGAAAATAAAATGAAAATGAAAATAAAATGAAAATGTTGATATTATTGATGGCATAAAATATATGAAATATATTCTTTTTACGATTAACGTTGAGTGCGCTCTCTGTACTGATGACTAAGTCTGCTTGTTTATTTATAATTTATTAAAATTAATGTGTTATTATACAAAAAAAAAATATATAAATTATTTATTTTCGTTTCAGATTTTGCTTCAAAACAACTTGACCAAGACGTTGTTTTAGATATTAACTTTATTCATGCTTCTACATCAGTAACACCTGGTAAATATAAATATTTTTAATATTTTTTTAATAAATTTTATTTTATTATTTTTTTAGCTTCACGTAGCAGGGTAGACAGAAGTGCCTAGTGTCAAGACACTCCATACTTCGCCTTCCACTGAATTCGAGACATTGCATATTGAGTGATGGAACTCAACGTCGAACTTTGTCTTACCAGAGCGAAGAAATGAAAATAATTTAAATATAATCACTTCCCCGGGTGGGAATCGAAACCACAATCGATCGCGTTAGCAGTCAGACGCTGTCCCACTGCGCCACGACCGGCCTTATATACTATACAATTATGTTTAATTAACATGACATTTAAGAAACAAATTAGAAATTGTTGTAGCCGGAAATTATATGTTTTTAATAAATACAATTAATTAGTCAGTTTTTATCTTCACGCCTTCATCCCGCATGGCGGGATAGACAAGAAGTACCCAGTGATATCCCGTACTCCGCTTGCCACCAAATTCTAGATATTATATGTTGAATGGCGGAACTTAAAGCCGCCCTTTGTCTTACAAGAGCGAGAAAATAAAAATAAATAATTAGTGGGAATCCAACCCTTAACCGATCACGTTTAAGTCAGACGTTGTCCCACTGCGCCACGACCGGCCTTATATACTATACAATTATGTTTATTAACATTACATTTAAGAAACAAATTAGAATTTTTATTGTAGTTGGAAATTTTATTATCTATAAATGGTCTATAAATGTTCTCATCTATCAATTATTAATTTTATTTCCGTGGCGTATTGCTTACTGCTATTAATATATTTAATTGCGAAAAGTTTATCTAATCATTACGCTTATCACAAAGTATTTGTAAAACAACTTTATTTATTTTGATAGAACCATGTGTTTCCGTAATGTGTCCAGTCCGGACAGATGCTATTACCTCCTTTACTAGCGTCATGTCAGTACCCGGCAATATGGCCCTGGTAAGTTGATATCATATATTTTTTTCTTCAGCCCGTCTCTATTTCTTGTGGGCTTCATAGTCTTTCCAGTGGAACATACTTTGAGCACATAACACTTTTTAAAGTTATAAGTTAAGTTATTATAAGTAATTAATAATATTTAGATACTATTTATTCAAACTATCTATTGCCTAATCAGCATTAATTACACGCAGATATAAGGAAATCAAATCATTCTGCTTCCGTTAGGTCGTGTTGATTGTATAAATATTTATACATCTCTGAGTGTCCGGAACGAGAAGTGAGGTGGAACAATTTATTTCTATTTATAATATTGTAGACCAAAACGATGCGTGTAGTATGTCGTATATAATATGATCAAAGAGACATTAAGAAAAAAATCTTTTTAGAAAAGTTATAAAAATTTTGATGCAGCAAAATATCGAACCCGTATCTTGAAAGTATCGAATCTTGTAAGTCGTCCAAACGCCATTAAATCAGAAATCAATTAATGTTTAACTGACGTAAACCATTACAAATTGAAAATTAAAAATTTCGAGTTAAGTCACTCAAATGCTAACTAACATTATCTTTGCTTATTTATGGACGTATAAATTGGATGCAAATGGATTACTCTAGATTTCGATAAATGTCAACAGCCGTCAATTTTTGGGGGTCAATAATTTTGTTATTCGTAAACGGCCTTGTTCGAATTTTTCCATATTTATAATAAGATAATTCTAGATTTAAATTTGTATAACAAAGCTATTATTACAAAGTATATATTTAATATATCTACTACGTACAAGTGTAAATATAGAAATATAAAAAAATATTTCGTTTCTACATCCGAGCTACTGTGTTTCCCAATAGGAATAATAGGATTTTGATAGCTTACAGCCGCCATCTTGGTTGTTTAACATTTGACATTTGTATTGTTTTGTATTCAGTAATGTTTGCCATTTAATCATGAACAAGTTCACGTTACCTCAACATTTGGAAATTGTCAAAATTTTCTATCAAAATTCGGGAAGTATTGTCTCTACTCAAAGAGCATTTCGTGCTAAATATGGTCGTCATGGTGCACCGTCTGAGATCACTATACGTCACATAATCCAAAAACTGGAAAGTGAATATTCTTTGCACGATAGTAAACAACCAACACGATAACGGACAGGCCGTAGTGAAGAAAATACTACCGCCGTATCAGCCAGTGTCGAAGAAAATCAAATTGATTCCGTTCCACGACGTGCACAAGAATTGGGCTTATCCAGAATGACAACCTGGCGAATTTTACGTATGGATCTTGGCCTACATCCGTACAAGATGGTGTTAGTACAAGAACTCAAGCCAGCTGACCATCGATTACGTTGTGAATTTGCTGATTGGGCGCTTGAAATGATGGAAACGGATGGAATTTCATAGGAAAATCATCTTTTCAGATGAGGCTCACTTTTGGCCCAATAGTTATGTGAACAAACAGAATTGTCGTTACTGGAGTGAGTCAATCCAAGGGTGGTTCATGAAACACCATTACATCCTGTAAAATTGACTGTTTAGTGCGGATTATGGTAAGGTGGAATCATTGGCCCGTACTTTTTCCAAAAAGACGAAGGCCGTGCTGTTACTGTCAATGGTGACCGTTATAGTGACATGTTGAACGATTTTTTTTTCCTGAAGTGTATGAAATCGATACGGACGACATTTATTTTCAACAAGATGGTGCAACATGCCACACTGCGACCGTCACAATGGATTTATTGCGTGATAAGTTTGGTGAGTCGGTTATTTCTCGCAACGGTCCTCACAATTGGCCACCAAGATCATGCGATTTAACATCCTTGGACTATTTTTTGTGGGGATATGTTAAATCTCAAGTGTATGCCAATAAACCAGCTAGGATTCAAGACCTTGAACGCAACATTCGAGCGACTATAGCGGCCATACCAGGCGAAATGCTGCACCGAGTTATCGAAAATTGGACAGATCGTATTCACTAGTGCAAAAAAAGTCGTGGCGGTCATTTGAACGATATTTTTGGTTTGTTTAAATCATAAATAGCATAAAATTTCCTATTAAATAAAACCATTGAGCACAAAATTCGAACATATATTACATGTTTTATTTCAATTTCAAACCATATCGTTTTTATTGAGAAACCCCATATATATAATAAGTACCTTTATAAACTTGATGTATTGGCTACGTAAGTTATTACCTATTATTTATAGTTAGAAATAAAATATGAAATATCTCTAAATCTCTTCACAATCTTACCGTTTACTTTAAATATATATATATATATATATATATATATATATATATATATATATATATATATATATATATATATATATATATATTAGGCTCAAAAATTAATGGAATATTTATTACACTAGGTCCCGCCCTATTTTTTAAGCAAAAAGAATATAGTAGTAAAACTAGTGACTTCGAAACCCATTAACGAATCTATAAAAGAAAATCATACATCTTTACTTGAAAATTTGCACGTTTCCAGTTTTAATAATAAAACAACATTTTTAAAGAATTCACCAATAATATGCATTTCTACTTTCACACAAAACCGTAAGCCAGATGTGATGTAGATATATAAAGTATCCTTTCATTTGGTTATTCCTACTTCCCTATAGCAATGGAAACAGAAATTTTAATAATTCTCTATATATCTCTAACGACTTTAATATTTTAAGGTGGAGTGTTTAAAAATACAAGCTCGCATTGATCATATTTTTTCTAGAAGCCCAAGCTTAAAATTAAATAAGATTAGACATCTAAATTGTAACTATAGCTGCACAACTCATTGTTTCACTGGTTTTATTACCCTTTGTTACGTATAATAAAAAAATAACAGTTTTAATGCGAAGTGGCAAATCAACTTAAAATAAAAAACTTATTTAAAATAAAAAAAAACTTGTTTAAAGTAAAAAAACTTGTTTAAAGTAAAAAAAAAGATAGTTTTGTTCAAGACTGTTTTATTTTATTTTGTTTCGTAAATATTTTCTTATATTCTGATTTAACACAGCTATGTGTTCAAATACTAATTAGTAAAGTATTGTATTCTTTGTTTTAGAATCAGCGTGGATATCTCCACTGGCGAGTTCATAACGAAAGCAAGAAGCAAGTTCTTTGTTACACGGTCATGGTGCAAACTCAAACTTATATTCAAAAATTTTTACGAGGAAGGAGCCAAGAAGCGTGGATTCTTAATAACAATCTCCAAGACAACGACTTTTGGAAAGAGTACAAACGAAACGAAAAAATTTTTGCGCAATTTAAAAGAAAATACGTAAACAATACACGTGCCGACTTACACGTATAGATTGTAGCTACTACATCATATTTTACCACCAGTTGTGATATTTGAGAATGATTTGTACAATTTATCAAGGATCGTTAATGTTGTTTTAATATTGGTATTTAAAAAAAAGGATCAAAAGAAGTCCGTATAATAACAGTTTTTGTGGATGTTATTATGTCGGACGTGTATATCGCCCGCCATCTATCTCATACATATGTTACTACAAAAAAAATATATTTGGTTTTAATTTATATTAGATATCTTTTTTGTGTTGTTACGTTATTTCAGAATAGGCAACTTTTTACTCGTCGACATCAT
This sequence comes from Dryadula phaetusa, assembly GCA_032432895.1. Taxonomy (NCBI): domain Eukaryota; kingdom Metazoa; phylum Arthropoda; class Insecta; order Lepidoptera; family Nymphalidae; genus Dryadula; species Dryadula phaetusa. The sequence goes on from JAOYRS010000059.1 coordinate 1,720,116, forward strand.
GATTAAAAATATAAAGCAATGACAAGGTAAATTTTGCTTAACATCAGTGCAGTGGAACTTTTTTATACGTTTTATTTACTGATTCTAAGCATTTTGGCTTTAAGCCAACATAATAATACTAAATTGTTGTACTTAAGTCTAGTTTTACTTCATAATATTAATGTTTATTATGTTACTAGAAATATGCTTAATTTAGGTATGATGTAGATACCAATTTTATAAAATAAAGAGTATTTCAAACCCGTTTACAAATTGAACGCAGAGGAGAGAGAGGGAAATGTATGAAAGTAGGTTCATATTGAAATAAAAACGCATGAAGTTATCATTCTGGAGACTCGTGATAATTTCCATGCAAATTTTGCGCTCCTCCCTCCCCAAGGAATTTGCCACTCCTCGTTTTCTATGTCTTGTCTGTCAGTCACTCAGTGACTCGATATATTTTTATTAAATATATGAGCAAAAATGAGCCACTTGTACCTATATATTTTTAATAACATAACTTACAATTTTGCAGTCATATACTTATTAATTTTATATACATATTTTATATACATATTTTATATACATATTTTATATACATATTTCATATACATATTCATTTTATTTTACTCCTTTTACATAGATGTCTATAATATTATTTTATTAAGACTGTTAATTAAAAATGAAATATAATATTTTATATTACCGGTTCTATATTAATTCCGTTTCTTTAAAAATATACATGCACGTGAATAAAGTTTTTTGTATGTGTTTTCAAGAACCAGAAAAGTTTTAATTATCATCTAGGGTTATTCATAATTGTTACTAATAATAATGAATTGTAGTTAAATAATAATGAATAATAGTGATAATAATGATGAATATATTGTAGTTAAATTCATGTATTTATATCACTTTTTTTAATTTAATTGATGTATTGGTGTAGGTATATATGATATCTTTTTATATTTCATAGATAAAAAAAGATGCAGTAGATTCACTAGTAGGTATCTACGTATCAAGACCTATCTAGATAACACTAGCTATACTAGTTAGAATAGGTAAGAAAAATAAAATTATTTATAATCTTCATCAATTCTTTTTTCCAATATTTTAAGACCCAATAAACTTTTTCCCAATAGCTGGATCTTTTTGATAATACGTCGGCTTGAATTTTGCAGTATAGGGAATTTACAGAAAGGAGTTAATATGACTCGTTATATTAAAAAAGAAAAGCCAAAAAGCCAAAATTGAGTGCAAAAGTTATCGCCTCTAATGTCATTAAGCGAGATAATATTTGTAACGTAGACGTTGTATGGTTTGGCTATATAAAGCGCAAAATGAGTTATTTCAATCCGATATTAAATATTGGTTTATTTAGACGACAAGTGGATTGGAGACTTACACATTTTATTATATATGATTACACTAAACGAGAATAGAAAGATGATATATTATAGATATTTATAGATTTTGCTTAAGATAATGGTCTTTGAGACGTCGTTTAAATATCCCGACCGACTGCGAGTGTTTAACTTGTAGTGGTAGCTCATTCCCAAGTATTACTTTCTTTAACAGTAAAAGAGTCACCATAGCATCTTATACAGCATAAAAGAACTTTGAGGAGGTTATTATAAGGGAACGGAGTTAAAGGGTGTGGAGACTTTTCGACCCAAAGAACCTGAAGCGATCCTTGAGGTACGAAGGAGTAGTATGTAATGATACGTACTATACATAAATATGTATGTAGATATATAGTATATTTTGTACAAATAATTTAATAATAACGTTAAATATTATTTTATATTATTTTTTTAGGTAGTAATAACATAATTAATATTTTTATTTTTATTAAATATAATTTTGATTTCTGAAATGATGCAATCGATTTTTTAAAAAAAGAATGGGGATTGGCGTCAGCGTCTTAAGCGTAAAAGGACGCCTTTAGAAGATTGTTAGTGTTTAATTTGGAATAATAGAAAAATAATACGTTGGAAGTGAATGTAATAACAATATTTAAAAACGGAATTACATAGGAGTATGATTATTATTGCTTTTGTGGTAATCGTGATCGGTAAGATTTGCTTTTGTATAATATAAAGAATTTCTTGGTAAGTTCTTGTCAATCCACTTACAGTTGCATTGGTGTATATTATATTTAAAAAGAGAAAATTCAGACAAAACGCAAAGGTTGCCAAACTTGGAATATCGATTTATATAGTCCAAACTAGACTTTTAATGATACATCACTTTTTTACATATAAGTGGAATTAAAGATCAGCAAATGCTACTTGCATGCGTAAATCTTGTTTAAAAGACCTTGAATACATATGAAAATAGTATTAAAATCTTATTTTTTTTTGTGTATTTTTTCCTTTAATGTATCATTGTTTGTTTAATACAGCACCAGCACATTATTTTATATACTTAATTGCCTTTATAAAAAATAAGAAGAGGAACTTATTTATAAAATATTATTTTGGCTCCATTTTTAAATAATTAAATTTCTTGTTCCAATAACAGGACGGAGAGTATAACAGAAAATTAGAAAGAAATATATAAATAGTTTTTGCAGTCAGACTTAACGTTTCAACTCGAATGTCATTTTTATGTTTATACCTTCATATATGTCTCTTGTTTGATTGTTAGTAATTTGGAATGCTTATTCCAGTATCATGGGTGCAATCCATATTCAACATAGGTATAGGTGCATTTTATCTGTTTTCTGCTTCAATGTCAATATTTAATACCTACTATTTGTGTTCATATGAACATAAAATTTGGTAGAATATGAATAACATATGTTTTGATATTGGTGTATCAGATTAAATTCAGAACGTACTTCAGCTTAGAGATAGTAAAACTAAATAATCAACGGAATTATAATATTGTTATTTCGTTGTTAATGAGTTGTCGTCGTTTCTATAGGGTTAAACTTAATGTTATTAATCTGAATAAAGCATAAGCTTGTTATTATATTTTAAAAATGGATAACCTATTTGAGTACTTAGCACAATCAGTTAAATTTTTTCTCGACGACCTGTTTATAATATACATAAAACGTAGGAAAATACTTGCCACCACTTATAATAAATGCGAAATTTATTCGTCACCTTGAAGTTCAGCTGACTAAGTTACTAAATGTCAGAAATTGTAGAAAGTAAAGATTGAAAGAACGTATAGTCATAGAGAACATTGCCTACTTTAAAAATGTAAGAGATGCGACGTTACACGATGCGACAAAGATTTCTTTGTATATAAAAAAAAATTATCACTGCGTGTAGATAACACGAACTCTTTGTTACATTTTTCAGTTAAATTGAAACTTAAGACAAATCTAGGCATTTATCGGCTCCCGTGACGCAGTGGGATGTAAGCGCGATTGATTATTTTTCGATTACAACTCGGAGGAATAATTATATTTAAATTTATTTTCATTTGTCCAATCTGATGAGGTATAGAGTGGCGATGAGTTTATACTGAAACTTAAAAAAATCACTTGAAAGAAAAATAGTCACCTCAAGTCTTGACACTAGGTTGTTTGACTACCTTGCTTTATGGGATAAAGTGTAAAATGAGCTTTATCTCTTTTATACACTAGAATGTTTCGACTTCGGTGGAAAACGAAGTACGGAGTATCTTGACACTAGGTACTTTCTGTCTACCCTGCTATGCGGGATAAAGCTTGAAGCTAAAAAAAAATGTATCTCACTCAATACATTAGCAGCGATAGAGTCGTCCATAATGTTATGAAAGATTACACATACCCTTTGGACTATTATATAGATTTCATCAAATGAAGTAATAAAAATAAATAAAACAATGGATGGAAAATAAACTATTTATTATTCATTTGACATATAAGTTTGGGGACATATAGTTAAGACGACGAAGAATTGAGTTGTAGCATTACTCATATATAATGGTTAGCAAACTGGCAATAGTGATGGTTAGCAAGTGTTTTTTTGTCGGAGTCGAGACGTGCTAGTCCACTCAGTACTTGCCGATGGCACATAAGGCGGCTCATAAGTTTTTCTTAAAAATTTTATCTGAAATTATATTACGTTTTAGTATAGGTGCGTTGATGTGTTATTTATTTTTAAATTGTATGGTATTTAGCACATATAAAGAAGAATATTATTCGGGCGTAATCATCATTTTAAAACAGTGTATCCGAGGTGTTTAAAGAGTGACATTTTAGTCTTAATAGGACTTCTAGTTGTAGGAATATCAGTGTTAGTTTTGCTGTAACTGGGACATGGCCAGTTAACTCCTGAGGTTAGAGGCAAAATATTTCATCAGCGCAATCTTTAACTTCTAAACTGATTAGTATTTATGATATTCATGCCCCTATAAGACCAGTTCGTACGAAGCACGCACCCGCCCCCTAATACCAATGATTTGAAGGAATGTGCCAAAGCTAAAAACAAACGATATCCTTCTGAAGTAAACCTCTTAGCATACAAAAAACTGCGTGCAAACGATTTTGTGTAGGGATGCTAAGTGTCACTATATTCATAAAACTATTCAGAATCTCTGAAAAGCGCAAGATTGGAGGTTCTTGGAGTCACTTGGTGTAGCTAACTCCACTGAGCGTCATCAGATCTCAGTGGATTTCAATGTTTTAAATTACCATTTTACCACTTCAATTTTAAATATGAACCCGCAAAATAAAATTGCAAACATATTTCTTATCTCGTTGTGAACTACCAGACTCCACTCCCTTTTTTTAAAGACTGTAACGGAAGATGAAGTCAAGAAGTATGTCCCTCCATCTCCACAAAAGCCATCGGTAGTGAAAATCTCAATGTCTATATGACGTGTTGCAATATCCTCTGCACCAGTATTTACTCACATTATAAATTTTTCACTGTCGCATAATCTCTTTCCGTTACAATAGAAGAATTTATTACCTAAAACTTTGAAACCTACTACTGTCAGAGACTCCCGTCCCATATCCATTCTACCTATCCTATCCAAAGTCCCTGAAATAATCGTTTATAATTAACTCTACTCCTTTTTCTCTTCCTATAACCTACTAAGTCCTTACCAATCCGGATGCTTCCACAGCACAGTTAGTGCACTGCTGAATATTACGAAGGACATTCGGTGTGCTATGGATTACACCAAGCTCACTCCAATGGTACTGCTTGATTTCAGCAGTGCGTTTAACTCTATTGATTATGATATACTTCTTGCTACTCTTCGTACAGTTAACATATTTCCCACAGCTATAATCTGGTGTCATTTTTATCTGTTCGGTTGCTGGCAATGCGTGATAACCAACGATAACACATCGTCTCGGCTAAAACTCACTGTTAGTATCCCTCAGGGAGGCGCTCTCTCTCCACTTCTTTTCTCTGTATTCATCAATAATATATCAAAAGTAATTCCTTCTCCTTAAAATCTATGTGCTGATGACTTACAGTTGTATCGACATGGCTATCTCAACGATTTGCCCGAAACCATAGCTTTTTTAAATAAAGACTTAGCTGCAATACAAAGCTGGGCCAATCTTTCAGTAAATCCAAGTAAATCACAAACAATTATAATCTGCAGTAGGAGACTCGAAAATAAAATTAACTGGGATATAGTGCCGAGGATTTTGTGCTCTGGAATTGAAATTCCATATTGTGAAAAAGTTAAGAATCTGGTTCTTATTATCGATAGCAATATGACTTGGATACCTCACATTAGCAATCGCGTGTATTTCTCTATACACTCCCTAAAGCGTCTCCAATTCTTACTTCCTCATGAAACCAAAATTATGCTAGCGCAATGTCTATTTCTGCCCATCCTTGACCACGCCGATGTCTGCTATTTGGATGTGACCGAGGAGCAACTTAACAAATTAGAGCGTCTTCAAAATCTCGCTATACGTTTTATCTACAGTCTTCATAAATATGGCCTAGCGTCCCAATTTAGTGCTCAGCTTAATTATCTCCCTATTCGCCTTCGCCGTGATATGCACATTTTTAAAAACTAAAATTTTAATTTCTATCTCCGTTCCCGTTTTAACGTACTTCCCATACCCACACGCTCAAGGAGATCTTGTGTCACGCCGAAGCTTGAAATCCCAAGGAGCAACACAAAATTTCTTCAAAATTCCTATTCCGTACATGCCGCATCACTTTGGAATAAACTCCCCACATTCATCAAAAAAAGCCCATCAATACTGTCTTTCAAGACCTCGTTGAATTTTTTTTGGCTCGGAATCAAGCAGCAGTTACCTTTAAAATTACAATATATATATATTAAACACACACACACACATACACACACACACACACACACACACACACACATATATATATGTTTGTGTGTGTGTGTGTGTGTGTGTGTGTTTAATGATATGTATGTCTATATATGTTTATTAACGTCTATATATTTTAAATGTATATTGTTTATATTTTCTTTAAATTATTTATTGCTCCGGTTGTCACCCTCCTTATATCATCACCCACTTCCACGGGTTGGCTGGAAGAAATCTCTTCTACAGATAAGTCCTCTGTTGCGGACTTTATTACTGTAATGTTTTCTTTTTACTCTACGATGTAAATTACCTCCACAGAAGAAGCAAATGTGTCTTTGCGAGGAGCTTGCAGCAGTTGTTTCTGGTACTGTTATTTTATTAATATAATATTCCAAATTTTGAAAGGATTTCGAATTATTTTCGGCCATTTCGTGAAATAGCCTAATTTAAAGAGTCGTCTAATGTTCTTAAATTTAATTAATAATTTTCTAGTAATTGTTGTCTGATTTTGTTGAAATGTAATTCCAGCGATAAAGGTATTGCGGATAAATTCACATATTGTATTGATCACATTTTGTATTGATTTATCGTATTGATCTACCGTAAATTTTTTGAATTCGCAATCATGGGATAGCTGATCTAATGCACATGAGTAATTTCTAATGCTTTCGTGAGCTTGCGGCTTACGAGAGAACAGGATGTAACGAGCATGAATCTCATTTTTAAGCTTAATAAAAGTTATATTTAAAATAGTCAAGGCAGACTCATGCTAGGTATAATTTTGTATATAGGAATATATTTCGGAGATAAATGTTTTACTAATATTTTGGCCAATGGCTCCATTTGATTCTAGCATCTTTAGTAGAAGGATTTACTTTGAATACAATAGACAGACATATATATTTTCGGTCTTATGAGTTTTTGACATTATTAAATTTGTCTTTGTTGAATAAATTGATACACTAGAAGACAAATACCAAGAATATTGACTTTATTCAACAAATAATTTCGCTAGACGATTTTTTAATCGGAAAGTCAAAACTGACAATAAGTTTTCGTCTTAAATTATAGAACAAGTATAAAATCACCTGATATAGCTATCAAAATTGTCAATTATAAACCTAATCGAATTTTTAGTGCATATTATTTGAAGTCGCTTTTTTATTACTTCTTGTTTATTAAATGTTCTAATCCCTAATTAAATCGGACACCAGGAAGTAATTTTTTTTAAACTTGTGATATTTTATTACAAACAAACAGACAGGTAAAATTAAATAATAGTTTAAAAAATATAAAAAACAGATTTTTTAATAACACCTTATTAGTTGGCGGCAAAGCAGTTTTATTTTTATACTTAAAGAACATTTTAAAAATCTTTAACACTATTATGTTTCTTATGTATTTTTAAGTGCAATAAAGACTTTTTATAAAGTTCTTGAAATAATATATTTGATGGCCACATAAATAACTCTATTATAATGCCATTAGGAAAAAGGCATGTATTAGATACGTGTAAAAAAGACAGAAATGATAAAAAATTAGATGGTATTACGAATTATATTATCACATTTTTTATAGTTTTTGTTATTGTAGTAATAGTATGTTTTGTTATTTTTTATCATTTTGTGATCTATACTTATAATAGAACAATAGTACAATGTAAGTATTAAAAAATAAGAGCAGCGGTGTAACTACATTGCTACTGAAAACAAAAATGTAATTAAATGGAATAAATTTAGATATTATTAGCACCAAAATGGACGTATGGTATCGCGGACTTTTCCGTAGATAATACGACACGGTCTATAATACTGTAGAATATTTTTTGTTGTACATATCATCCTTGGATTTTGCAGCGCACGTGATATAGATTTTCATAGCTCCTTTTTTCACACTTTGACTTACATTATTGCATTTTTATTAGAGATACCTATATTTTTGAAAATGTGATATAGCCTATGTTTTTCAAGACGTAGCTTTCTAACGGTGAAAGAATTTTTTTAGTTGATCCAGTAGTTTTTGCGTGAAAATGCGATAAACGTACAAATATTTTCTCTTTATAATATTAGTTTCACGCTTATATCCCGCATAGCAGGGTAGACAGAAAATACCTAGTGTCAAGACACTCCGTACTTCACTTTCCACCGAAGTCAGACTTTGCACGTTGAGTAGTGGAATTCAATGCCACACTTTGTTTACCAGAGCGAGGAAGTGAAAATAATTTTAATATAATCACTCCCTGGAGTGGGGATCGAACCTAAAACCGGTCGCGTTTACAGTCAGACGCTGTCACACTGCGCCACGACCGGCCTCGAAATTATTAGTAAAGAAGTATAGATTGGTGAAGTCAATGAATAAATTTGAAAAAAAAAAAGAAATATCTGAACATCTTATGTGGAACTAAAAAAAGTGGCACCTTAGAATATATAGTAATTTTATCTTAGCAGCGTTGTTTAGGGTGGAGGACATAATTTTATCTCATATTACAGTTCGGGAGAACCGGCTCCCGGTAAAGGCGGCATAATTTTAAGCCCAAGTTTTTATGTCAAAAGATGGTAATTGACGTGTGAAAAATTTTGCTTATTAAAATTATTTGAAACTAGCGGCCCGCGCGCCGCTTCACCCGCGCAAATTTACAATGATAGTTTTTTGGTTTTCTCACCTGCTCGCGTTCTCTCTTAAATCACAACTTTGCCACAGTTAATAATTTATTAATTATTAATATTTAATAACTAATAATAAGCTTAGGACCTAGCGTAATAACCCGTCAACCAAAATCTCCACGACCTACAACTTAAACAATGTATCCACACACATATACATATGATAAAAAAGTGAATTCTGTGCATGAAATATTTAAGAAATAATGAAATATGTACATTAATATATATATATATATATATATATATATATATATATATATATATATATATATATATATATATATATATATATATATATATATAGTCAATAATACACACGGTAGAATTTTTGCCTGTCTCGGTCGGTTTCGGTTTGTGCCAAACGCGCTAGTATAGCATAGTATAGGTATATATAATTGATGTGGTTTTCGATATATATATATATATATATATATATATATATATATATATATATATATATATATATATATATATAATTTCGAAGTTATTTCATTTAAATCTTGTTAATATTTTAATAAGGTTAAAAAGAACCGTTTCATTGTGGTGTAAATTATCCATAATTTGCCTTTATTATTTTGTACACAAAACATGATAAACGTATAAAGTATACCTAAATGATAATGTAAACCCAGTGTGGTATTCTTGCTATGATATATAATGAAGCAATTTATCGTATAACCTTCCCGACCCTTAAATGCAAATATTTACAAAATATACTTAAAATTTAATTAAAAGCTCGTTTAGGAAACTTTAATAAAATCTTTCGTTTTAAATATCTTTATTTTTTTACCAAAAATATATGACACTAACAAAAAACCATTTTGTGGAAACAAGTAAATCTTGTTGTATAATGAGCTTTAAATCGAACTTTATAGATGTCATTGTTTTCTTAGAATAATACGAGGATTTTGGTCGACATGTAGCTGTTTAAAGCGAGTGCGCCGGCGCATTCAGCACAGTCGCTTGACCAATCTCGTGGTGGAAACAGTCTGTATCAATATGTGGTCCCTGAGTGTGGTTGTGTGTACTTTGTTGGCGATCGCTGCAGCCACTGATGTGCGGCAATGCCCCGGTTAGTACTGTCTTTACGTAACCGTTACTCCTCGACCTGCTTTCGTGTTTGCTAGTCTATGCTATATAAATAAACGTCTGTTCAAATTCAACGTAATGCTATTATAAAATATTATATTTAAAAATATAGAACACTTACCTATAAAAGCTATTTAGGTAAGTTACTAGTGAACCCTTTGAATGTGAAACATAAGTTACGTTGGTAGCTCTTGTTTACTATATACTGTTTATTATATATAAGCCATATGTAATTATCAGTTACTGTTTACATATTAAAGTTATCTAGCAATTAATAATTTATTCCATTAATCTGAACTGGGTATATGACAGTATACTCAGTTTCGATTAATGGAATAAATTATTAATGATGACTATTATTAATTAAGTACATTAAATATAAATATGTTTTAATTTTTATACCTTAGTTAAGCTAACTTATTAATTAATAAAATGTTTAATTAGTTATTTTTAAAATACTTCTTTAACCTATTTGCTTAATTTCTTTGCCAAAACATATAGAAACAATTATTTTTTAGCTGTTTTTTAATTAAATATCTTTAAAGTTCTTAAAATGAAACTTTTGTGTTTATGGATTACAGTCTTATATAATTTATTCTTTAAAAAATATTAATACTTTTTGATGAGGTACAATAAATGAGTTAATAAATATTACCGTAGTAATTTTGACTATAGTTAAGGAACTCAGGTAGGCTAAGTTCATTCTACCTTTAGTTAAGAAGATAGATTATTTATTTCTCTTGCGTCTTTTTATTTCTATAAGTATATATTTCTCTTTAAAACCTATTCTCACATATATTGTGTAGTGATAACGTATAATAAAATAGTAATGATAATAAAACTTCCACCTATTTTTACATACAAATCAAATAGCATCACCGATTATTGTGTTGGTTTAGTAATATTAATAATAACTTATTAAGTAAAACCAACACAATAATCGGAAATAAGATTTATTTTAATATATATATATATATATATATATATATATATATATATATATATATATATATATATATATATATATATAAAATTATATAATATTGACCTACAGGTGTGGCGCAGTTGGCTTATTCGTGCACGTAATAATATAGTATTTACGTCTGTATTCATTTTTTTTTTATTTTAAACTTGTCAGCTTTTTATTTATATTCTTTTATTCATTTTATAACTCATTACATCATTTATATTTTTATTCATTTTTAACTTACGGAATGAATTATAAAGTACTTTTATCTACACATTTCCAAGTAAAATCATGAAAATAAATAAAAAAACATATTATACTCTAAAAAACTCTACTACGTTGATTAAGATTTATATCGTATATAAATCTTGATCAGTGTATGAATTGTTTATTTCAATTAAAATATTTAAATATACTTTATATAGAGTATTGTTTTAATCTTATTTTTTTCTATAAAGTAGCTTTCGCTCTTGTAATGTGTAAGCTAGGAGATGATGGTAGAGCCTCCGCCAAAGGTAAGGTTTGACTTGGTCTCTTTTACCTTACATTTCATTGATAACAATAAAATCACTGACTCACTGATAATTAACAACATTCTGATCGATAAGTATTTGAGAACTTTTTGACTTAATAAAAAGTCGTAAAAAATATTAATACTTAGTACTTATCTTTTTTTTTGATTTACAATAATACCTAAATTTTAGGTTATTGTGAGTAATAATATAAAATATTACCTATATTTGCTCAATTTAGTACTTAGATATTTATTATATTTTTTTTAGCTTCACGCTTATATCTCGCTATGTAGGGGGTAGACAGAAAGTAGCTAGTGTCAAGACACTCCGTACTCAGCTTTCCGCCAAATACTGGTTGAGCGGTGGAATTAAACACCGCGCTTTGTCTTACCAGAACAAGGAAATAAAATGGTTTTAATATAACTATTCCCTCGAGTGGGAATCGAACCCACAATCGATAGCGTTTCAGTCAGACACTGTCCCACTGCGCCACGCCACGCAATTGTTTATAATATTAAAAAAATATTAGGTACTTATATTTTATTACCTTTGTGTTATTTTACCTGCGACCATTTAAAAATAATACACTTGTCTTTAATTTACATGAAAAATATTATATAAGAAATAAATAATATAAAAATATATAATATTGAATTAAAAATATGTACCGGTAATATGTGACATGAAGTGATTACGTGATTAGCATACAATTTATATATAAGTATTATATTGACTAGCACCTAAGATGATCTATGTTACCTCAAACATATCCTAGGTATATATCAAGCGGAAATATTCTATTGTGAGACTATTATAATTTATCTTGCATTTATTTGGGTATTATTTACTTTTCTTTGGGTATTATATACCTTTGTAGAAAATAACCGCCTGTAGGCCAGTCTTGGCGAAGTGGAACAGCATCTGATTGTAAACACGATCAGTTGTGGTTTCGATTCTTAAGGGAATGATTATATTTTAATTATTTTCATTTCCTCACTCTAGAAAGACAACCTGGAAGAGATCACCCTCAGTTATAAGGTTGGCTGCATGCATGCAATACATAAATTTTTGTGTTTTTCTCATTTGTTTCTTTAGTGTTGTGTGCCATTAAGAGTATCTAATTATCTATCTACTAATGATAATATAGGTTGGTAATAAATATATTTCTAGTTCATAAAGTTTTGTATTTGTAGAAATTTTTATTTCCAAGGGTTACCACATGTTAATAATATGTCATATATATATAATTGACTATATATATAGACAATTCATTTTATTTTAATTATTCTTGTAACCTGAACTTGTAGTTCCATAACTATAATTTCTTAGAACGCAGGCATCAATTATGCACAATAACATGATTAACGATCAAGTTGCGTGTTAGCTATAAAAAGCAATTCAACTGCATTAGCTTTGAGCATTCATGTTTGCCTACCCATTGTTTATAATTTAAATATTGTGACGCCATTGTAACGGGATCTGGATACGTGTCATTTCAATTTTTTGCCTATTATTTAAAATACTAGAGGCCCTCCTGCTTATTAAGGATAAGACAAAGAATACCTAATCCGAAGATCATAAATTCATTCTACGAAAAACAATGTTTCCGTTCGAGCAGAAAGAGAAAACTAATTAAAAAACAGATGCAATGAGGTCATTTCCATTTAAAAAAGTATGATTATTTTATTTCTAATAGTTAACATATATTATAACATACATGTCTATCTATTTAAAGACTATACAGGTAATAAAGAAACCTGATATAAGATTTTCAATGGAGGACAAGAAAAATTAAATAACAAAAAGTAGTCAATCAAATATGAATATCTATGAATGTACTTAATAATGTTAAGTTATAGAAAATCTGTCTTACCTTAGTAAGCATATATCTATGTGTAAATTATTTTAAGTTGACATAAATGCTTAAATTTATACATGTATATTTTATAAAATAGCAACGACCTGCTTTTCAAAATCGCTCTCATTAACTAGCAAAAAAGATAAAATATAACCTGTAAACCTTGACCATGATCGTATAACGTTGTGTTCGTAACAGGCTTCGTTAGTATGCCAGTACACAACAGCATATGTATTCCTGTGCGTGAATAATTCAACCATTTCAGTTCCAATGTTGATTGCTAATTCAATTCATGCCCATATATCTGTTTGTATCATATCGGAACAATAGTTTGGGGATTTACGCGAGCCCTTTATTCTTTAATTTATTTATATTACGTCGTAAATATTCTTTAACAGCTCACAACAAATGCACTTATAAAAACAGTTAAAAAAATAATATCTTCCTTATTGTATAAAAACATAATGAATTGATTATAAAGCAGTCCTTGGATATATTCAAGTTTATGCTCATGTGCGCCCGTGGCCTTTTTAAAGCAATTAAAAAGTCACACGAATAATAAGCAGATTATTTGTGTTATTTAGACTCTAAAAAAAACTGAATGTCTTGTAAAAAGTAAGTGATTACTTTGTAATGATAAAACTGCAATAAATATATATTCAAGAACAAAAATTAAATATTTTTATTATTACCTACGGTGGTATATTATTATGTCAATTATATATTATGTACATTAATTGTTTTACTCAGCTAGCCTTTTACTACTCAAATATGTCTTAGTAATAGTTATGATCAAACCACAAAGATATCTAACTGATATAAGTACATATATACGTATTATCTGCTCCATCATCTAAGAATCTACGTGATTTTATTTAGATATGCCTGACGCTCGACAATGAAAATAACATGTAGGTAACTTCCGTGTTTAATTTTCAGATATGTATGTAGCGTATATACTCGTATTTTATTGAAAGCCTCACTTAGTACTGTATTTGTATATACCATAACATTTTGGAGACACTAAAATATGTATAAGTTATAAAATATAACATAACAAGAGATTATATTTACACTGCCTTATTTCTAAAAGATCACAGATTAAAATATTGAAATTTAACAAAAAAAATATTAATTTCATGTGTTAGGCTAGGATGTGTCATGCTTGTACTACTGATCCGCTCGCTTTAAATCTCATCCTCATGGTTAGCGAGTTTTGTACAACATTTTTGAACTTTCCTCATTTTTCATATATGATTCAATAACAAATATACTTTTTTAAAAAAACGTATAAAAATTTGAACAAGCGCCTCTTGGATACCGGGCTCTGACCGCTAAGCCATGCTTTCTACTATCAGCTGCGTCTAAATTCTTATACGTATGTTACAACTTATATATGTTGTTAGCATCTCTGTAAAGAGATTTTTACAGATCTCTACTACTTAAAGATTATTAAGAAATAATCGTTTAACAAGAAAATTTTAATATGTTTTTTCAAAATTGTTTTTTAATCCTAAGTATTTAATCCTGGAATAACACTTTAAATAGTAGATATTAAACTAAAATAACAATTTCTTTTGTTAAACGATTATTTCTCAATAATGCTAGTAGATGCCACTCCCGTCCCATGTATAATCAGACTCGGGAACCTGAGCCTTGATAGCGTTGAAGTCTGTATATTATGTATATATTATTGAGTGCCTATACTTAGTTAATTCAACACAATTACTTCTTTTTTAGGAAACGTAACGTAACTTATATTTAGTCGCAAAGGGATTCGGAAATCGTCCAAGCGGTCTGACCACTGAACCATATAATCTACACCTACTACGTAAAGATTGTTACGACTTATTTAAACTTTTTAGATCTCGATTTCCTTCCAAAACCTTATTTCTAAGACTCTAGTAAGCAGATATTATTTTGTAAAATTCTAACAGTCGTTTGGCAAGAGAGATCCTATTTTATTAAATATTAGATTTCGCTTGCGGCTTCGCCTGCATTGTGTGTTGGTAAAGACAATTTTTTGCTTAACAATTGCGTTTATATTATTTCGAAATTGTTCTCCACTTCGCCGCGCGTCTCATCATCTCCATTTCAATCATATCGTTAAAATTTTTTAATTACTTGGCCGAATTACTTCGTGTAAAAGAATATTAATAATTATAATGAATAATTATAGACAGTTAATCTTTATTAAATACTTAAAGTGACAAATATATTGGATTTGATAAATATTCTAAAATGTGCATTGTAAAAAAGTATTCAACTTTATTAAATTTATAGTTCATTATAAAGTTCATATTGGCTTCCACATAAAAGATAGATATATGCTATCCCGGAAATTTATTTAGAACTATTTAAGATAAACAATCCTACACGACATCATGTTTGTATAACTCCAATCGTTTTATCAGCGCACGCTACGATAGCCCTCGAGGGCAGATTTTTTACGACCAAATTACAAAATATAATTATAAATTGTAGCCTATATGGTATTCTGACTTGCAACCTATAACATTGTAAAATTTCATTCAAATGAAATATATATCTTCAGAAACTTTTGTAACGTTAGTGAGAAGACTATCGACACTGACAGCCAGCGTCCTCCCGCCTAACCGCTTTACAGATCTGAAACTGGGTAACCATTTTAATATTCTAATCAGTTAGTTATAAAAATGACGATTTTTGGATTTTTTAAGCCTTAATATATGGGCCAAATGTTTGAGACACATATTTTTTAATAATTAAATAGTCAAAGGGGTCTTCAAATGGTTTGTGTAATATTACACACGATGTTCGCCAGTTTTGTTTCAGTACGTTTGATTTAATTTCTAGCGGCGAGCGGTGGGGGCCATAATAGTATAGATTGTATCACAGCTGGCAGCACCTATTTATAATGTTTGGTTACATAAACCTGAGGTTAACTTACAATGGATATCTAATGTAATATCATCGAAACTGCATATTTTTAATTTATTTGCAAATTATCATTTTATAAAACGTACGTATCTGTTGTAAACTAAAATAGTATGTAGGTTAAATTACATTTTCAACAATTGAGAGAAAATAAAAATTTAACTTATAAATCGATTTAAGCAAATAAAAGAAATAGTAAATGTGAAGTATTTACAGAAATACAATAGTCAAATTTTCATTTAAATCGGTTAATCCGTTTCTAAGATCGTGCAAAACACACAACAAACATTATATTAGCTTTTATTCCATTTCTAAATATTTCTACGGTAATTTTGATATTATTTGTTCCGTGCATTAACAGCTATTTTTAGAATTTACAGATTTTATTATTTATGTCTGCTCTTATTTTCTTCATATATTATTATTGTCTTCTCTTTTTTTCTTTATCCTATAATCGTGACGATTTATGCCAGTTAATAAAGGTACCTACAACAATTTCAATGCTAATTACCAAGTAATATGAAGGTTAATTGTATGGTTATAGCAAAACAAGTTTTTCCAGCTAATATGGCGCAGAAGGGTAACGCGGCACGACGTATGACTGTATCCGCTATGGCTGTAGGTTCGATTTTCACCTCAAGAATTAGTTTATTAGGCTTAGTAGACAGGTTGCATCAAGACACTCCGGACTCCGCTTTCCACCAAATTCGAGACATTACGTGTTGAGTGACGCGCTTTGACTTAACAAAGCGAGAAAATAATAATAATAATAATAATCATCGGGATTTGAACCAAGAACTGGTCGATGGCGTTTACAGTCAGAATTTTAAAAAATCATAGAAAAAAAACTACAAGGCTTAGGAGAGATGATCTTTATTTATAATAAAGTAAACACATGGGAATATTATTTTTTGTAAGTAACATCACTTAGATGTGTACTATCCAAACTTACACACTCCTCGAATCTGGATCTCATATTCGGAATAACTAGCTGAGACATCGCTCGTGGGATAGCGGTTTCCTGGCAAATGTTGTTCTGGAGCTGGGCAATTGTCATCTGCTTATTGGCATAAGCGCGACACTTGAGGGGTATCTCAAGAGCCAGGGAAAAAACCCAGTGGCGTGAAATCTGAGCTCCGAAGAGGCCACGAAATGTCCCCTCGACGCGATATCAGTTTTCCAGAAAAAATTTCGTTTACAACTGCTAACTACTTATTGGATGTATGAGATGTCGCACCGTTTAGTTGAAACCAGGTCCTTCTGTTGTAGACTTCAAAATTATGCAGTTGTGGGAAGAAAAAGTTACATAACATGCCTGTATGGCGATCAGAATTTACTGTGACGATGATTCCTTCAGCCGACATGGCTGCCCAAACTGTCATTTAAGCGAATGCAATGGTCTTTGATGTTTTAATTTAGGATTTTCTGAGGCCTAATACCGTGAATTTTGCTTATTCACATATCCACCTAAATAAGAATGAGCTTCATCCGAGAAGAGAATCTTCTCGGATGAAGCTATGAAGATTATTCAAACTTCTAAAACGCTGTACCATTCTTTAGGCAAATCGGTGAAGATGGTGGTCATTTGGTTACAATTCCCGGACTAATTGAAGTTTATACGAGTGAAATTTAATATCTTTTGCCAAAATACGCTTTAACGATATTCTAGTTATAGTCTCTTTCGGATTAATAACTAGGGATCAAGCCGTAGGGAGGTCGCGACTTCGCTTACAGTTTTTTCCGTTTCTATTGACCTTGGACTCTCCGCAGGTTTTTGATACAGTGTCGAACTCGTAGACTCACGTACCATAGACTTTTAGCGAAAAAGATGCCGCGCAATAATGCACGGATTGCCAATTTTCGTAATAAGCCTTTACACAGAACGCACGGTGCTCACCGGTAAAACGCACCATGGTGACTGAATTTCTGAGAACTATGCTGCAGCAGCAGCCCAGTACCCGCGCCCCGCTCCCGCGTCCCTCTCACTATCAATCCGATTTTGAAATACGCACGCCTTTCTGGCACCTACATCTATCTAGTCTATCTTAACTAACTATTTAATAACTTAACTTAATATTACTTCGGTGCACGTTATTACACTTGTGATAGCTACCGCTCGCGGCTTCGCCCGCGTGGTGTGTTGATAAAAAGTATCGAAGTACATTGTGTTAATCGTTATATTATGAAGAAATTGAGACGACTTATAATATCCTTTGTTAATCTGATGACCTACATATATAACTACAGTTCCATACAAATCCATGTAGTAGTTTTTATGTAAGAAACGATTAATACTATAGGATTTTGTAGTTAGCACTTATATTATGTAGACAGACATATAATTTGTGTATATACTAATATATTATACCAATGTATAATCGAAGAGATTACACTTATTAACAATGGTAGCTTGTTTAGACGGAAATGATTGTAAATTTTGCTACTGCTTAAATATACTTGTTTGAACAAAAGATTATACAATAATGCCATCATACCAATAATCATATTAAATATTTTACTTCATCATATTTAATAAATATTTTAATTATGTGGTACAAATTTTATAAACACACCTCAAATCGTACCTAAATTAGATATTACCGTCCCACAAATGTAATTTTTGCCACTGACTGACTTATACATCAAAATTGTTATCCAGTTTCAACTGGCGTAGATAATTATTGTATTCAGATACAAAGGAATAAATTAGAAAGGAGTTTTTTTCTATTTTTATTTGTAATTTTTCTATTAACCGATTCTATTAAGAAAACTCACTTGTATATAGAATAATACAAATAATGTAATATATTTTGAATGTAGTAACGAAAGCATCAGCATTAAAAACTGATGACAGTGTGTCAGTGTGTAGATTTCAAGGACAAAATATAAATAATATAAAATAAATAATAAGTGTGAAATACCATCCTTAATTTTTTAGCATCCTAAACATATCTGTTTCTGTTCTTTTAACTAATATACTATATTCCATATTTAACTTTCGTCAACTTTCCGTTAACTTTTTTGTTCGGTAAATTTGAATTTGTGTAAATTCAAAAACATGAATGTGAAATGAGATCCAAATTCAATATTATGATATAGGTATGCTATCTTTGTTATATGCTATGTCTTCAATAACAAATATACTGAAATTTAAATAGGTGTCAAGTTAAATGATCAGTCCAAATTAAAATACTTTATAAAAATACATAAAATACTTTACTTTTTAATAAATACTTTATTTAAATGTTACACATAATTTCTTCTTATCACTCACTAATAAATTGAAGCTTAAGGTCTGAATTGGCTAGATCGGGGTCAAGATTTTATTTTGAATAAACTTGCTTGTTTCTTAGCCTTTCAGTTTTAAAGTTTCAAATACTACGGTAAATTTATATGAAAACTACATTAGTCGGACAGACTTTAAGGTTTTTGAAGAGACAGAATTTATGTCGGTAGTGGGGGCTCAGTCGCTATGAAAAGTGATAAAGAGCGTCAAAAGAATTTGAATGCAGAAGACGTGACATGACGAAGACGTGTATTTTATAGGTAATATGTGACAAAACATGATAAACATAACAATTTAAATATAAAATTATATACAAGATCCTCCTTGTAGGTACTTATTAAAATATTTGCATTTACTTCTTATACATTTTGATAGTCGGAAAGTGGAGAATGGAGTAACGTAACTAACTAGTTTTTCTCTGACTACCTTTCTCACTTTTTGCTTTTTTAATTATGAAACATTCATATAGTTACCACTATAGAAGTTTTCAAATAAATAGGTACACTTACTATTATTGACGTTGGCCTTTAAATTTAAAGTAAATGTTACGTAAAAAATATGTCTCGCACAAGATTTAAGGTCATGCATTTATTTCTAAGTGGATAACTTTAAAACAAATAAACCAACGACCGTAAAACATGTACAAGTTGTAAAAAGAATAATTTTTTTAAGTTCTCTTTGTTATGCAGGGAAAATATTAATCTCAAAAATATTAAGTTATTAAAATATTTTACATCTTCTAAATGCTCTAAATATGATATAAATAATACTATTTTAAGCAGATACTTAAAGCCATATATTCATATTAGATTTAAAATCATTAATAGCATAATTATAATTCACGTATACCTTGCTTAAGATATATATTTTTTTAAATAGACTACGTGGAAATATATAAATTAAAATACGGTGTATTGAACGCTATGAATACATTCATATACCTTCATTTCACTGTCCAAGCAGTAAATGAAATGGCCACCGAGATATCAGTTGTCGTAAATGATAAAAAGAGAGTTATACATTATGACATATAAAATAGTGACACAATGAAACTTATAGGGTTATACATTATTACAACATGGATGTAGCATATCTACAGAGCCAAAGCTAGTGCTGAATTTAATTTAAAGCAATAGTTGTAACAGGTCTACAGATACTATGGAAGTAGAATCTTTAATTTAACTAGTACTGGTCAATCAATTATCACGAGACTGTGTTAAACTGATATAGTACTTACTTGTATATACTTCTAATAGTTTCGAATCGCCCGCAGGAAATGTTTTATGAACATTTCTAGAATACGACTACTATTATACTTATATATACATGCCTACGTACATCATGTGAACGATTTTTTGCGTTTAATCAATTATATTGTACTTAATTTCAGGTCAGTCAATTGAGGGCCTAAAAGACTTAATACAGCTGACACCATGCAAAAAGTTACCATGTCGGCTAAAGAAAGGAACCAACCAACACATCACCATTACTTTTACACCAGGTATTTTTTTTACCTTACTTAAATTTTATGCCATATAGATATCAACTACAATTTAACTCAACTAGCCACAGTTGGGTCAGTAGTTGCTAAATATCAATATTTCTATGTGACCGTGCTTGTGTACAATAAAATCAACATAGCGTTGCATCATAATGTATGATGAGTTACGCTTATTACGATTTCTTTTCATCTATATCTAAATTTTATATCTAAAATTTCTTAGTTTAGTAAATTAAGATACAACAAGATAATCAACTACATGTAGATAACGCTCATCTGATCAGCGCTCTGATGAAGCGAAAATTTGAACGCAGCGCCGCTCGCAAATTTTTATGTTTTTTCAAAAATATTTTATACATTTTTTCAAAAATGTTTTTTAATAATTGAATTAAACAGAACTTTAGAAAACGTTCTATACATTCTACCATTCTATAAATATTTTTTCAGTTTCTGAAAAAATAAATCTTGCCATTTTAAATATCAAAAAATTATGAAATTCTTTCCAGAGACGGATTTGGCTGAAGTGAATGACCACGTAGTAGCTGAAGTTTTTGGAGTACCGCTACCCTTCGTCGGAGTCGACGGCGCCTCCATTTGCGATAAATTAGAAACTGAGAATGGAGAGAAAACTTCATGTCCTCTCAAAGCTGGCACCAAATATATCTACAAAGATAGTTTTCCTGTTCTTAGCTTCTATCCTTCTATAGAAGTAATGGTGCACTGGTCACTGGTTAGTAAAGAAAAAGATATTATCTGTTTTGAAGTGCCCGTGAAAATATCTTAGTCCTCATCAACAAAAACGCAATTTAATTAATTTTTTTTTTGAGAATAAATTTACAAACGCAAATACAGGATAAATAATAAATGAAAAAATCCACCACTGTTATCGTGATGGTATAGTTGGTACCTATGTTTGTTGTTGAGGGTAGATTGCACAACAATAACCTTATTGTTAACAATTATTAAATACATTTGTAAAATAAATCTTTTAAATTAAACCCAATAATTTTCATACTTTCACAGTATGAGAAACAATAATTATTAAAGCCTAATAGGAAAAAATACTAAATTATATTGAACACCTAAGGCTCATTTAAAAATTTTAATGTTTTTGTTCTGAATAGTCACAGAGAGTTTCGAGCGAGCTGATTTTCTAAAAATTTTTCTGTTTCAAAGGAATATCTTATAATTGTTAGAGAATATGTCGACCTACTTAGCAGAATACGCCATGCAAATCCTGAATATTTTGTTATTATTAATTAAATTATTAAATATTTTGTTCAATCTTCACTTCCCCATCCAGATTTAATATAGTCCTCTCCAAGTCTATCCTTACATACATGTATCATATACATTTTTTTTCAAAATATTTTCTAAAAGTAGCCATTTTTTAATTGGTGGTAATGTATTATACATATATGCAAAAAAAAATTATATACAATTTGATAATTTTTGAATTAGAAATATCCACGCCAAATATAATTATCGATAAAAAATATAATTATAAAGAAATAAGTGTAAACTCACATGTATTAGTAAAGTAAAATTATTAAATATATTTTTTTAAGAAATATGAACTTGTTTTACTTTTATCATTTATTTATAAAAAAAGTAGAATGTTACAAATCACTCGAGTCTTTTATTAAAATTTCCAAATTAATATCATAATTATTTTAACGATTGATGGATGTATATCAATGCTTAATAGAATATCTAAATTAATTTTTCTTCATCGGTGTAATTATGGCGGGAACTTCAAAGCAGATTACATCTCGAGTACCATCGTTAAGTCCCCAGTGGACACGAAGAGGAACTTGAGGATAGAAGAGTTCTATAGGGAAGGAATTAGTATATATGTATTCTTGATTGGGTGCCAGAGGGCAGGGCGCTGGCTCCCCGGTCTCCGCTTTCTTGACCTGCGCACAAGCACTCACTCCTGATACACCGACGAAAGGAAGAGGAAGTCCACCGATTGAAGCGTACACATCGTTTGTAAGTTTTGTTACTTCATGCTCTGAAAACATTAATTATTTTCGTCACAGTAAAAATGTATAGTAAAAACATTTTTTATAACATACGAGTTAGTACACCTTTATGAAGTAAACTTAGTAGAAGTCCGTTGCGGATCTATGGGTGGGATGACTGACGGTATCTTTCCAAATACGTAGATAAAAATACGCTCTATCATTCCCTCTCAACTAAAAATTTACCTGGTTATTACTTCTATTAATAAATGTTTTTTTCCGCTGGCTGTATCTCAGTCGAAAGACCGTCCGCTAATGCGTGGAGAATTGTAACGGAGGATTTAAGTGGGAGCATTCATCTTCTATTTATTTGTATTAGCTAACAAAGTTTTCCTCAACTCGTAAGCAGCTGATTTTTTTATTAATCACAACATTATATTTACATACTTACTTTATTCGATCAATGTGTTTCAATGAGATGGATACGTATAAAGGTTTTGCACCAAAAACATTTATTAAATAACAATTAAATACCAGCGAATACGCGCAACGTCATATTTGACGGAAGAGAAATTTTACACCTTTTTGATGTTGTTGGTCGAAGCGTAACCTTTTATAGCCTTCTTCAATAAATAACTGTTAGATATATAGTTAAAAAAATTTTAATTCGACCCAATAGTTAGTAATTTTAACGTCTTTATGCAATTAAATTCTACAGTTTTATTATGTTAAGCGAAATAGGTTCTTTATCGTTAAAATAACAAAAAATAGTTTATATAAAATAAAAAACACGATTTCACGAAAAAGCGAACTAAATAATTAAAAATCTAATAAGTAGTTACATGATAATCTGAAAATGTATCTATGTGTCTATTACATAAAAGTTATCATCAGGTAAAATTTTAGCTGAGAGGAAACCGTTGAAAGAATATAGTAAGAGAGAATATTTTTCTAGGTTGTATTATTTTCATTCTCCGAGGTATTGGGAAAGGCTTTTAACTTTCCCATTAACAAATAAATTTATAGTTGAAGAGCCAGCACCACAAATTCCACCCATCGATCCTCAGCGGACATTTAAGAAGCTATATGCTCTTATGCGTTTCACTAACTATACTCGAAGAGAAAATGATTACCCAAAATCGGACCTGGCCCCGGGTGCATGTGCATTTAAATATAGCTTTCATTTAAATATTATCCTTACGCAAACTACATTTAATATTATATATACATGAAATTTATATACATATACATGAAATAATATTATTACATTTAATTACGTACGATTACATACGATATGTGTAGTATGAAACATATAATATTATTTAGTATGATTAATTAAATAGTATTAACTTACTTGGCTTAAACTTGAATACAACTGTCGTATTTGTACCCTTGCGCAGCTTACAGCGTGATTTGCTACACGGAATTACCTGAATCCGCTCGTGAAGGTTATCAAAATTTTGACCTAAAAACATTACAATTTATATATTAATTCAAAAAAAATAAGTTTAAGAAATAATTGATAACAGTATTTTATTATTAACACCTTGTATTTTGCTACAACTATGTCCATTGCTAGGTATAAAAATATAGTATGATTTATAGTTTGTTTAATATGTTGTTATTTTTATGACCACAAACAAATATACTAACTACACTGCATTCATGTTAAAAGAAATATAAATCACTAATAGATAGGTATAAGATGAAGCTAACCGTAAAACATTTAAAAAAGGAAGGATTTGGTAAATGAGCCACCAGATGATAAGCGACGGCCACCTGTTGGTAAGTGGCCTCCTTCGCCCATAGACACCCACATTATTAGAATTATGGATGAGTTGTTAGCCTGCAGATAGGATGGAACTGAGAGGAGACAGTATAGTGGTCGTAGAACGTACTTATTTATGTTTGTTGAAAAACTTCTAAATATAATATTCGGAAAAATTTATCAATTCTATTAACATAAGAAAAAAATTAGCAGAAAAAATACATTTTAAATAATTATCCAAAAATATACATAATTATACAGCTTAAAAAACTTACGATTACATACAGCCTAAAAAACTTACGATTTTGGCAACTAATTTAAAACGTTAAAGAAATCTAATACTTTTAAGATTTCAAGTATCAATCAAGTTAACTAAAATTAATATACATATATAATAAATACTTAAGTCAAAATATTATCCAAAACAGAAACACAACAATACATTACAGGAAATAATATAAATAATGTAATATTAATAAATAACTTAATAAATCGTAATTTAATTATCCGAGCCTTTTAAAAATGTAATATAAAATCACGGATACGGAAATATTTAAGTACTTCATAACTTTATTTATGTATCAAAGTTTTTTTAATAAAAAAAATATTTTGTCTAAAATTAAAAAAAATAAGAAGGCGATATTTGGCGTAAAGTAGACTTTTGTAGGAGTTTTTCTAGTTTAATAAACAAGTAATTGTATTTACTGTGAAAGAGTATATATATATTAGGTTTTTTTATAAAAACTCGATGGGAGTTTGTGAAATGGACAAGTCCAACATCTTTTTTTAGTAAATAAAAAGAATTTACAGTACAAATTGTAATATAGTATCTGTGTTATGAAATACTTTACTCCCTGATTGTAAGTGATAGTTGTGGAGTGATTCCTCACTCAGATGAGTAAATTAAAGTATTTATTCCTCTTCAAGTATGCTTTCCGCCCCGCAAAGAGCAAAAATTGAGTGAAAAACGGGAAACGGAATACCTTAGGCGCTCCGCGTACATTAATAAGTAGGGAGGACTGAAAGCTACCTAATTGTTATTTCATCTGATATCTATACAGAAATTATAAGAAAAATAATTTAATCGCCAAACAATATAAATTTAACAATTGCTATCACTATCACATATCACCATTTGGTAGGTTGCATGGTAGGCAAAAAAAACCTAGTGAGATATAATTTTTTAACATATTTCGTCAATTTGCTTATTATTTTTATTGCAAATATAAAATCGTCGCAATGTTTATGTACAACCAGAAACTTCTCACAGTGCCCAGATTAGAAATATTATTCTTATTATTCAGAAGTATTATTTTGTTATATTTACTAACAAAAAAATAAATACTCGGAAGAGAACAATTTTACTCTAGAGACATCCAAACAAGTTCAAGGGAAAACAAACTAATAACAGACACCAGCGGAAAACAAGTAAGCATATTTAAGTGTACGTATAATTATAAATTTAATACTTTTGCGTAATTATATGTTATGTATGAACTATGGATGATAGGACAAAGTAGAAGACATATACGACTACACCAATTGATTAATTTAGCTCTATTAAAATTTATGATTTAATCTTAGAGCTTGAAACTTAGCTTTGTAGATATTAAGTATATACATTATTTTATGTATATAACTACAGTAGAAGCCGATATATATTAAATTCTTAAATAGTAAATAATAGATTAATCGCTTATATTTTGGTATTCGAAAATATAATTTTGGAAACCTGACAGTCACAGGTAGCCACTCTCATAGTCTACTACGACTACTGCTGTAATGTTCAAAACGTCAGGTTTCCAAAAATGTACTTTCGACCATATACTAAAATATATTCCGTTAATTCGCTAAAAATAGCTTAATTTAAAATGTGTAAAATCGAGATTATCAAAGATCTTATTAGGTAGCATTATTGTATTCAAGCTTCACGCTTTATTTATAGCGGTATAGTACGAGAGATGTACAATTATTCTTATGTAATTTTCCAACAAAAAAAAACATTTTGTAATAATAAAAATAATAAACTCCGTATTTTTTAATGTTGATAAAATAAAGACAATTTATCTTATTTATGTAATCAAATTCAATCAAATTTCATTTTTTATCTTATTAAATATCTTATTTATACTAAAAAAATATAATTTAAAAAATAATTCATGGCTTGTTATACAATATATATAATCAAAATAATGCGTATTGTAAATTATTTATATAAAATTCTCTCACCCGGGCATTGTTCTGAGGGCGTCTCGTCACTTCTCACAGCAACTACCGCAACTGCCAGTACAACCGCGACTGTTAAATATATTTTATTCATACTTCTGACTGATGAGACGACCACTCGTACAACCGCTGACACACCTATTGAGACTAATCGTCAAATCAAAGCTCTAACGTCGTCATAAAGGTCGTGATGTGCGAGGCGGTGGCACACAAAGAAATCTGTATGATTTACTAATTGGATACAAAGACCACACTAGCGATCCCTGTCAAGTGTGTTATATATATCTGAACCGTAAAACTACATCTTATGTATTTAAGAATATATATTTCCTTGTGAATTTTTATTTTTATAACCTTAGCAGCGTTTTAATCACATTTTTGACCTCATTAAGGTAAAATAACAATTGAGGGAATATTTGAAATCGAGAATATTTCATAATTAATAATTTGTTTTTATTGTCGTTTAAAAAAAATTGAAAAACTTCGACATGATTTCAATTTTATTCATTCTTTTCTATTGCATTGCTTCCTATATACATAATATATAAAAGTTTGCAGAGGGAACCTAGCATTAAGACAAGCTAATCTCTATTTTGTGTGTACACGCATATGAATCGATGGTAAAAATTACTTAAATATATCGCAGAAATGCTATTGGCGCATAAAAAAATGGAACGTGCTTTTTGAAATGAAAAAAAAGTTAAAAACCGATATGGCACGAACAATAGTAGCAATAGGTGGAACAATTATTGAGTGGAACCACAGCGTGATAAACCGATGATCTTGTCAAAATGTTGGGTCAACAGTGGATGTCAGTAAAAGAAAAAACGCATTAACTGGAAAACGAGGAAAGATAGCGCCTTTATTTTATCACTTCTTAAACTTTATAAAGTGTTAAAGTTAAAATCGAAAACAATACGCAATTTCATAGTAATACAATTTTAAATATCGAGAATGATTATAGATAATCGCCTTAAGGTTTCACGAGAAACCTAATAAGTTAATGTGCCTTTGTTTCGTAATAAGTTTATGTAAGTTAAGTACCACTGATATTTTGTTCTCTTAGGTCTTCTATTTAACAAAACAAATAAAATTGAAACACAAAATACCTACACATATCTAAATTTGGAACATTAGGATATCTTTAGCTGTTAGGTTGTATATCGATGAATTTTATAGAGTTAAACATAATAGATATTATTTTTGAAATTTTTAACAAAGAATATTGGCAACGTTTTTTTTATATGAATACAACACGTAATGTAGTGATATATTTGTTATTTTTCTTCCTAAAACTTACACTTACTTCGTTATTGAGTCTTGTTTATTAATCTAAAAATTCTCTGTGTACATACTATTTACTTGCTATTATTATCAAATCTGTAAAATAATTGATGAAGGTTAACAATGGAGCAAAATAATTAAGTCGGGTATAAATGGATTAAGTATATTTACCAATTCATACAATTATTGAGTATAGAGTATAGGCATAGTAGAAAATATAAAAATGAGGCAGATTACAATAATTATAATACTTTAAAATCATGGAATTACAATGTTTTACTTCATTCTCATACTTCATACTCAACACTACTCATATAGTCGTTAGAAATATACGGTTTTTTAAGTCTTAATGCGAACGCTAAAGATATCATTGTATTAAAATAAGCGATAAATAATTTTGAATTGAATAACTGATTCAATTAGCGGTGAGTCAAAAGATCAATGGAGTGAGTCTATGAAATAATTTAAAGATTATTATCAAATTATGAAAGATTATTAGTGTGTAAAAGACTATTATATTTGTGTTGTATATGAAGCATTTTTATTGATACTTTAATGTATTATAAATTAATTATTTAAAAAAATATTGAAAGTTTGCTTACAGTAATGAGTACCTCATTTCTTATATTATTACACTAAAAATGAGTAATTTTACAAGAATAATACTAAACAGGTTATATATTATATTGTAAAAATATATCGTACTTATATTCAAGTAATAATTTCACACAGTCGTATAGTTATTTGTAACTAACTTTGTATTATACCACCCACACACATACCTACTGTCTACATGATCACTTTAAAACTAATACTATATATTTTAGAAATTAAAGAGGATAATTTATAAATAATTTATTAGAATGTAATACAGTGTTTTTGATTTTTTTTGGCTTATTCTGGGTTAGCTACCAAGTAGATTACAATAAACTACAAGGGCTCCTAGTATTTTCTTCACATTGTTACTTTAGTACTATTTATAATATAGATAACGGTTAGATTAGAAAATATATAAGTACTAGCATAATTTCTATACAGGTAATTGAAAAATAAATTCCAAAAAAACAAAATATTCTATAATAAATATATCTTTTAGCAATTTGATATATTTAAATACATTCCTCCTATCCTGAAATGTAGTTATATCTTCATATTGGAATCAATTTATATAAACCATTGATTTTGACACCCGAAACAAACACAAATTTCTCTTCAATTAATTAAAGATTAATAATATAAGATAGGGTCTTTTCAAACGTCCGCCGGGGCTTACGTAAGGATCAAGGTCTACCCGAGGTTCCAGCTAGTGGCGGTCGAGGAGGAGTACCGTGAGGTTTTAGTGGGTAAACAGGGCGGTCCATATCTGGCAATTCGGAGACCCACATGACCTGTACCACTGTCCCCAATCAGGAAGGTATCCGTAATAAGATTTCCTTACGTTAATAAAAAAAAGGTTATGTCAAAAGTAACGTTATTTGGAAAATTACAATTACAAAAAAATTAAAATTAATATGAAATATATTAGGTATTTGTGTTTTATTAAATTCAAGAGGCAAAGGTAACTTATTAATAATGTAATTAACATACGTCATATACTTATGCTATTTGAGGTAAAAATATTGTATTACTATATTTACTTTTGTTCACTAAAATTGCGCAAAAAAGAATAATAAATTAAATCAAACATTATACTCCGTAATAATTCAATAAAATGTGATAAAACGTAAAAAATAATAAATAATTTACTAACAGATACTTCATCTCGTGCTTTGGATATCATGTAACGGTTTTGTAAAGCTATTATAAACTAATTTTTGGTAAGATTTATTAGTTTGTGACTTAAGCAGATTCACATTAAATTTAAATCAAAAGCGGATGTTTTCATTTTGTATTCCACACGTGCACACAAAAATATAAAGATACAACGTATATAGTTAAATATATTTAAAATATTTCTACAATCTACTTCACAGACATTGGAACTTAATACACGTTATGAGAAACAAACTAAAACATCTTTTTTTTTAAAGGACTAAAATGTTTATTTGTTAAAATAAATGCTTTAAAAGCATACTTTAATTTACAAGTGACATAAGCAAAGAGTATGTAAAATTTACTTTGTAATAAAATACTCAGCACGTCTGAGCGCCAAAATAATAAAATCGAGTTACTGTTTATGATTGAGCTTCTTCAAATACGTCAGCCTCCTACACTAAAAGGCAATAATAATGCGTATATTAATTATACACTACATTTTTTTGAGCGCTTGTAATACTAGTACTGGACAGTAGAATTAGATATAAAAAATATTCATATAAAAAAACTCATTGAGGAAACGTATACACAAGGCTAAATATTGGAGATGGATTCATATATCATATACCTATATATTTTTTTTACTTTTTTCAGGTTCACGCATACACGTTATTTCGCATAGCAAGGTAGTCACAGACAACCTAATGTCAAGACTGCTGACTGCTTTTTGTCCGAAATAGAGACATTATGCGTTGAGTGTCGACCTCAATGCCACCCTTGGTCTTACCAGAGCGGAGACATGATACAAAATTGTTAATAGAACCGATTAAGAATCCGATTAGGAATCGAGCCCACAGCCAATGAATCGTGTTTACAGTCAGACACTGTTGATTTGTGGCACGTTGGAGTCCGAACATAATTTTTTTTCGCCTAAATAAATAGGTATATAATAACTATTTATTTAGGCGAAAAGAAAATAAAAATTAAGGTACAAACTTATATAAATAAATAGATATTCATAAAAGTATGGTATACATGATGGTATGACGCAAAATTCTATACCCGAAGAAGTTAAGTTCAAAAGTTTGGTGTCTACTTTCGAGAAGGACAAATTCTTAAATGACATATATTTATAATAGGGAGAGAATTGGTATAAAATGATGTATAATAATATGATGTATATACACAGCCTGAACTCATGCGATAGATGGAATTAAGAAGTCGCTCAAAAACCGACTATATATTCGCATATAAATTTGTATTTTGTATGAAATGGGATCAGTGCTAAAGAACATAGTAATTATAAATCTTAGATTATACAAATATAAAAACCTAATAAAGTCGAAGAAAAATGGCTAAGATTTATTATTTTCAATTTTTGATTAATTCATAACAATTTAATAATTAGTAGATAAGAAATAAATATTATATACTACAAAAAATAAGTAACGTATACGACTCCGCAAGACAAAATAGCAAAAAAAGCGAATATTAGTTAAATATTAAATGTGAATATAAGTTTGTAATCATTTATATGTATATATCAAATCATAATTTATGCATAAAACTGCTAAAATATGAAAATGCGACCTTCATCCATTCATATCTTCTATTTATAGTAAATTGTTTCATCCGCGAGTAATATAACACGAAGTATTCACGAAAAGCTTTAATATTTCGGCTATATTGAACTTTGAATGTTTTTTGTTGAAATGGAAGTTTTAAAATTACTACGTATCGAATCGCAGATGGTGATAAGTTAACGATCATACCGAGAAATCTTTAAATATTAAATAACTTTATGGATTTAATATATTTTTTACTTCGCTTCACAGCAGGTATTCCTTCTACTTATATTGTTCTAAGAAATTAATCGATTTTGATTATTGATAAATCAAAATGTTTCTCCTTAGTATGTGCTTTTTGATAATAATTATGACCCAAGTAATAATAAAAGTAAATGTAATTAAAATTTAAGTGAGCTAAAAATAAAATTGAAAAGTGAATAAAAATAAAGTATTCAATTAAATTGTATCGTCAATTTGTTTAGATATTTGATATCCTTACCCTTGGATATACCCACACTACGCGTATGAGAAGTATGTGTACTAATGGTCTGTTTTAGACCTTTTATTGAGAGTTGAGAGTTGAGAAAACCTATAACTGCACTTTATATAGCTAAGTTGAGAATATAAACCTGCATTCTAAAATAAAAAATCCATGAAATGGATATGAATACACAACCACCAACATTCAGTCCACCATGTGAGCATGGCCCACATGCGCAAAGATAACATGAGTCATAATTCCAAGAAAGAATATAACCTTTTAATTTGTTTTTAAGAACGCAATCTTTGAGATTCTTCCCATTAATGTTCAAACTATAAAAAGAAAGCTATTAATAAGGCAGTTCATTGAAATGCAAATGATTTGTACACAAATACATTAAAAGATGACATAAAAATTTGTTACAATCCCATAAACATTTTGAAATAAATAAAGGATAGAAATGTTTTTAAGACAAATCTGGCTACTGACATAAAGATTGACCGTTATCTGTCAGGTTTCTTATAAGGCCTATTTAGTGTGCGAAGAGGTACTTTAACAAAGGCATCCTTTAAGTTGCCGCAATGCGATTGTGGTGCATCACTTAAATATTTTTTCATACTCGTCAACACCTTCTTGGTATCACTCCCAATCATATATTCATTTATAGCCTGATACATTGCCTGAAAAAAACAAAGAATTTAATATTGTAAAATATTAAATATTGAATGACGGGCATCCTAGCGCGCGATTGTTTATGGGTTTGATTGCCACACGGGGAAATGATTATATTTAAATTATTTTCATTTCCTTGCTCTGATAAATCAAAGCGCGGCGTTGAGTTCAAACATTCAACAAGCAATGTCTCAAATTCCGCAGAAAGCGGACCAAGTTGACACTACGTACTGCAAGCGTCTTGGCACTACGTACTTCCTGTCTGGATATATATATATATATACATATACATATATATATATATATATATATATATATATATATATATATATATATATATATATATATATTAATTATCATACACATGTCGAAGTGTTTCAAAAATAAAAATCAACTTTTTCATTCTGCTCGTTGGGGCTTCCACGTGAGCTTTTTTGAAATGTGAGATGTTCACCGGGTTAATTGATCTAATTGATCTGAGCAGTGACAGTTTGTTCCGTTTGGTATGATGCGTGAATGCAATAAGACGATTATAGGAATTTTTAATTCACAATGTATCAAATTTTGTTTCATACTAACGTACTAACGATTAGGGTAGAAAATCGAAGCCACCCCATATTGTATATGAAGATCATCACTTATAAGGTTTCCTATTTGTACCTTCTACATTCGGACTATTAAATAACTTCGAAAAAAACACAAAATTTTTGATCTGACGACTGCCGATTGACTTTTTCTAAAAATATTAATCTAAATGTAATTTACCTTAAAAGCAGGTTGTTTGTTGTTGTGAAAGACTTTTCGACTGCCGTGCAAAACGAATACTCCAGCCTGCGTAGCGTCTGAACAGGCGTCGCCGTACATACACTGGTCTGAGCGGTAGTTGTACCGACACGACAGCACGTGTACAGCTCGCTCGTGATAGTGGAATATGATATTTATTATATCCTAAAACAAACATTTTTTTTATAATGGATATCAAAGTGACTTCCAGTTTCAACTAACATGGTAAAAATAGGTTAAATTTAGGCAATGGAACTGTTTTTACATTCAAGAAAATTTTGATGCATATCAACAATTTATAATGTAAATAACAAAAATCAATATAATAAAAAAATACAAATCCTTAATCTTTATAATGATTTGATTATTCAAAGATTTTGGATTAGCTAAAAGATCATGATATTTTGTTCTAGGAACTGCCATCAGGCGATATCGACTATTATCTGTTTGACTGAATTTACAGGTCATTTGAGGTTTGGAGGCCATCGGCTCTTCTTAACCAATGGTGTTTAGTTGTGTGCGAGCATTCGCCGTGAATTTGCTGATTGGGCGCTTGAAATGATGGAAACGGACACCGAATTTCATAGGAAAATCATCTTTTTAGATGAGGCTCACTTTTGGCTCAATGGTTATGTGAACAAACAGAATTGTCGTTACTGGAGTGAGTCAAATCCAGGAGTGGTTCATGAAACACCTTTAGATACTGAAAAATCGACTGTTTGGTGCAGATTATGGTACGGTGGAATCATTGGCCCGTACTTTTTCAAAAACGACGAAGGCCGTACTGTTACTGTAATGGCGACCGTTATCGTGACATGTTAGAACGATTTTTTTTTTCTGAAGTTTATAAAATCAATGCGGACAACATTTATTTTCAACAAGATGGTGCAACATGCCACACTGCGACCGTCACAGTGGATTTATTGCGTGATAAGTTTGGTGAGTCGGTTATTTCTCGCAACGGTCCTCACAATTTGCCACCAAGATCATGCGATTTAACATCATTGGACTATTTTTTGTGGGGGTATGTTAAATCTCAAGTGTATGCCAATAAACCAGCTACGATTCAAGACCTTGAACACAACATTCGAGCGACTATAGTGGCCATACCAGCCGAAAATTGGACCGATCGTATTCACCAGTGCAAAAAAGTCTTAGTTTAAATCATAAGTAGGATAAAATTGAGCACGAAATTTAAACATATATTAAATGTTTTATTTCAATTTCAAAACATATCGTTCTTATTTGGAAACCCCATAGATCAAACTCTATCCAAACCTTTAAATACTAGATCTAAAAGGCCTGGTGGCTCGGAACTCCCTTGGAAAACACCCAAGCGCACTGCTCCTAATGCCCATTTGCAGACCAACCGTCCAGTAAAAACTTCTAACCGTTACAATATGCTCTCGGATGGCCAAAGTAAAAATTATTTAGAGACTACACAACTCTGGGAGGCGACATCTACAAAGAAGTGTAAGATTCCACCTATACATTTAGATATAAACCCAGATTGGACCCTATGCCTAATCCGAAGAGCAATTGAATATTGAGTTAACTTCTCTTGCAACCATCACCATGTCCGCCAGTTCTCGTGCAACTACCACCGGGAAGCAACATATGAGCCTTTCAAAAAATTAAATATCTTAATAGTTGTTTTGTTCAAATAAGAAAGTATAAAGCTAAAACTTATCTTGGCACTCAGTGTTACCGTTGTCAGTCATTTGGACATTCATCTAAGCACTTTAATCTACCATCACAATGTGTTAAATGCACTGAGCCCCACGCAACATTGAATTGCCCAAAAAAAGATCATGATACTCCTGCCCAATGTTACAACTGTAATGAAAATCATCCAGCATACTACAGACATTGTCAGGAGAGACATAAGTATCTAAAAGCCATTGCTATGAAGAAAGATGAACAAAAACTCGTCCAATCAGCTAAGCGTGTTCCCCGCAATGCCGTATGCGATGGCCTCGCTTGGTCTACTGTAGCCGCCAGTAGCGAAATAAGCACTCAACCTCACACTACGCCGCCTAAGGCCTCTTCAATACTTCCAGTTGGTGTGAAATGATTAAAATTCTATCAACCATCAAAACCAATAAACAACAATTTCTTAATTGTCACACATTAAAAGACAAGGTAATGTTGATACTAAACTATCTAGGGCAATATGTTTAGTAGTACAAAAAAACTTTGATTTATTTTAGAATGCCGATGGTATTCGATCTAAAATGCATGAACTAACTAACTTATTAAATGAATTACTAAATTTAGTCACCTTATGCGAAACAAGACTGACTCCTAAATATCCCTTAGCGTTACCAGGATATTCATGTATAAGACAGGATAAAAGACTATATGGCACTAGTCAAGGAAAATTCCTTCTTATTTGATCGGATATCCCTCACAATTAACTGACACTGCCTTTTGTGCAACGAATTGAATGTGTTGGTGTCAGCAAATTTGTCTCTGGCAAGGAAACTACCATCGTTTCTGTCTATCACTCACCAAATCAATCACTTCTCAAAAATGAACTCGATTAACTCCTAGGACCCAATTCGCATATTATTATTATGGGTGACTTTAACACAAAGCATCATTATTGGAACTGTAACACTATATATAGCCGCTTTATGAACATATGGCTCTTAACGATTATAACATTCATGCATCCTTTACCCCTTCTCTTATACACTATAATAGTAATTGTACACCTTCTAACTCAGACATACTTATCTCTAAAAATGTTTATAATATATCAGTCTTAAGGGCTCTAAATAGACTGTCCTCGAACCACTTCCAATATATTTCTCTATAGATGGTACATTTATTCGCAGGCCTTACATTCAACTCTGAAGCTAACTGGAAGGGATTCAAAAGTTATCTTATTCATAAAATTACTATAACCAATGAGGTGCAATACGAGTTTTGATATTGTTGCAACTATTTCCGATTTTACTGCGAACTTAATGAAAGCACGAAATATTTACGTCCTACATAGTCCACCTACAATTGGCCTACCAAAATTACCAAGATTTATAAAGCTCATGATTAAAAATAAAAATCGCTGTCAGCGCTTAGCGCTTACTGAAGCAAAACCCTTCTTTCGTAAAATACTTTTTGCCCAACTAAATAATTCACAAGCTTTAATAAGCCGCTACATTAAAGAGTTTAATGACATGTGTTAGAACTCCAAGCTTCGAAAGGTTGACAATCCTAGTGCAGATGTTTGGCGGGTTTTAAAATCCATAAATACCAAAACCACAACTATTCATTCTCTTAACTATTATTAAACTATTGGGTCTATAACTGTAAATAACCATGAAAATGTTGAAGCTCTCGCTGATGCTTTTGCTGACAATATGTCGCTAACACATAATTGGATCAGTACCACTGAAGCAGAAAGTCTGGCGCGTAAGTCAATCAACAAAATAGAAGAAAAAAAAATATGGACTCCTTGCTTATTCTTCTATTACACCATGAGAGGTTTTAAATATAATAGATAAACTTAAAAATTGTAAAGCTCCTGGTAATGATAACTTGCCAAACGTAATTCTTTAATACGTACCCCAAAAATCCTTAGTTTTATTAGCAAAAATAATTAGTAATTGCCTTACACTATGCTACTTTCCAACATTTTGGAAGGTTGCTAAGGTAATCCCTATAAAGAAACCAAGTAAAGATAATACTTTATCAAAAAACTGTAGGCCAATTGTTTGTTCCCGGTCATTGATAAAATTTTTGAGTCTATAATTACAAAAATATTATCAAAAATAATGGATGACAAGCTTATCCCTGAGCAGTTCTGCTTTAGGCGAAACCATTCTGCTACCCAACAGTTAGCTAGGGTTGCCGAGTATGTTGCTCACCACCTCAATTTAGGACAATCTATTGGTATGATATTATTAAACATTGAAATGGCATTTGATACTGTATGACACAATGGCTTATTAAATAAACTTGTACAGCATAATGTGCTTATGCATCTTGTCAAACTTACCCATTCTTATCTAACGGGTCCTTCTTTCACTGTTCATGTAAGTGGCACTAAATCCACCTCACGCAACATCGTAGCAGGAGTTCCCCAAGGCTCGATTTTGGAGCCTCAATTATTTCTAGTCTACCTAAATGATATATATAGGCAACCGCAAACTCATCTAGCCGGTTTTGACGACTCTTTTACTGCCACATTTACGACTTCTTTGACTCAATCATTACTCGCTTGC
Organism: Dryadula phaetusa; assembly: GCA_032432895.1. Lineage (NCBI taxonomy): Eukaryota > Metazoa > Arthropoda > Insecta > Lepidoptera > Nymphalidae > Dryadula > Dryadula phaetusa. The sequence goes on from JAOYRS010000059.1 coordinate 1,757,873, forward strand.
AATGGTCTTATAATCAACTAAAACGTTTTTTATTACAAACGTTTTTTATTACATGGAAATTAAGTAAAAAAAACGACGATAGACGATAGACAAATCCAAATTATACTAAATATAACGACAAAGACAAATCCAAATTATACAAAATTTCATACAAAACACCATTCTTTACAAATCTAAAAAAATTACAATATACTTTCCTTTAATTAAAAACTATCAATACATAGTTTATTATCAAAACATTTCTACCTGCTTAATAATCTAAGCCACAAGAACAAATTAATATTAAATACTGGTAAAAGCCGTCGTCAAAATTTGACCTATGTCGATACTTATTGTCGATATCGGCTCCCCATCACTACTTTCTAGTCTATTTCGTGACGTAGGCGCTCCCACCTCCTGTGCCACCGAGTCAATATGTCTCGAGCGCAACTTGCTTACCGACATGTTACTGTATGTTTGCTTACCCTCACACTCTTTCATGTATATTATTATATCAGTAGTATTTACTGTGTTAATAATTTAGTAACCCATATGTAAATGTAATAAGTGCATTTATGCATTTATTCGAATATTTATTAATGTGATTGTGCATGTGTATCTGTGCTTATATGGATGTATGCGTAAATGTATAGACAAGCAACACTAAATTAGTCAACCCTTATATTTACAGATTATAATCAATATTATCATTTATTCATTTATTTCCTTAATTTATTGTTTCCTTCTTTGACAATGTAAAAGTCAATGAGCAGTATGTATCTGATTAATATCTTATCTTTAACTTAGTTAAAGTCAAATCAAATTGCTAATGTAAAGTCTTAGCATATCACTAAAATCGGTGAGAAGCTTAAGAGATACCCGTCCGAAAAACGACAGTTCTGAGCGTTCTCGAAGGCTACACTTAGCAACTTCAGCCAGTCTTTGCTTTCGCCGTTGCACACCTAGAATAATGCCCTGGTCCACACGGCGAAAGAGAAAGCCGATCTCCTGGGCGCTCTCTTCGCCCCGAACTCGATTTTGGATGACAGAAGAACCACGCCTCGACCATTCCTCAGGGCCAGAGCCCAATGTCCGACATTAAATTCAGTCAAAAAGCTGTTCGGCGAGCTCTATCTTCTTTGGACATCCAAAATTTAGTGGGCCGGATGTCATTTCTCCGTATATGTGCTCCTAAGTTGTAACCGGTGCTAACGCGTTTATTTCGGCATTCTTATGAGGAAACGCGATTTTTCCGATTCGACTAACCACAGACCTACCGCTATCACCTCCCCACTCCCCAAAATAATGGAAGGAATAATAAACAGCCAAATCCTGGTATATTTAGAGGATCAATGGTTGCTGATCGACCGTCAATATGGCTTCCGCCATGGTCGGTCAACCGGCGATCTTATAGTGTACTTAACCTATCGCTGGGTTACTACTATTAAAAGCAAGGGAGACGGCCTAGCAGTTAGTCTAGACATGGCAAAAACCTTCGATCGAGTGAGGCACAGGACACTCTTTGTCAAACTGCCATCGTATAGGCTTCCCGAGAAATTATGCAAGTGGGTCGCCAGCTTCTTCACTAATCGCTATCGACGGATTTTACTCTGAATTAATGCCCGTGAACGCTGTCGTCCCCCAGGGTGTGTGCTGTCCCCAACACTGTTCCTTCTGCACATCAATGGTTTGTTAGATGATCCTAGCACTCATTGTTATGCAGACGACACCACGGTGGATGCCATTTACACCGGCCGTGCAGGTCTTTCTCGGAAAAATGTCGACAAGTGCCGAAAAAACCTTGTCTTCCGTCGAGGCATCCCTTGATGTCTCTTCTTGGGGTGAAAGCAACCTGGTTTAGTTCACCCCCCTGAAGACACAAGTTTGCGCATTGATCACTAAGACAACCCCATTTATCGTATCGCCAGTTTTCGAGAACCCCCCTTAAAGCCGAGCCCGATATCAGTATATTGGGTATTAGCGTTTCGGGTGACTACCAGTATCGCGATCATCTTGAAAGCAAGGTCAAGTTACTGTTCTCATCTCTGGGCTAATGCACTCGAGTATCAACTTAAACCACATGATCGCATACAACGGAGAGCCGTTCGGATCGTTGGAGACAAAATAATCTGTGACGGGCTTGATACTTTGGCGTTGCGTAGAGACGTTTAATCGTTGTGCGTTCTCTATAGCATATATCACGGGGAGTATACTGGAGAACTGTTTGACCTGGTTCCTGCCGCTGAATTTGCCAACCGCACAGTACCTAAGACACCATAAAATACCATCCCTACCACTTGGATATGCGGCGTTCAAATACTGTGCGGTTTTGCAGGAATTTCCGCGTGCCACACAAAGAAACGTGTGAAACGACGGCAGTGTTTCCAGGTCGTTACAACATAAACAACTTCAAAAAGGCGCACTTATTCCTACTTTAAAGGCCGGCAACGCCTTTGTAGCTCCTCTGGTATTACACGGGGCCGTTGGCGGCGGTGATCACTTACCATCACGTGACCCGCAAGCTCGTTTGCTTTGCCTGTCCTATAAAAAAAACCCCGCATTGGCGATCGTTTAAATCATTCGAAATATATTGCTTTGTGCCCTCTTCAGGCACATTATGTTGCTGAAGCTGGCGATTTTTTACAATTGGATACCATGGGTCTAAGATGGCTTAATAATTACGTTGTACAAACACTTGTACATGTTGTGTTGTACAATCATTGTACAAATTATTAATATTTACTATTTTTAAAGTGTTATTCCACACTTAGGATTTTCAAAGATGTGTACAAATTATTATTTAGGGAAAGAATTGATATTAATCCCAGTAGCTAGTACAAATTGTAGATATTAAATTTATAATTATTATAAATAAATAATTAGTATTGCAAAAGTATATGTTATATAAGTGGAAGCCTAGATTTTTTATCAAAATACTTTCACTAACACTTAGCTAATGACTTTCACTAACATTTACAGTTGAAGTGAGACAATGCCATTAGGGTAAGTAGCAATGGTTACATAATCAAAACTAGGTAAATTATATGTAAATATGTTGTAGAGAATGGGACCGATAACTAAACCTGTGTATCACAAACCATGATATAGATAGAAGCTGGATTGAGTGTCAACATGTCTTACCTGGCAAATTCTTTCAAACAGGTATGATACTATAATATTAACCAAAGGGTGGAGTAACTTTTGTTTTATATTGCATAGTAAGCCCTAATGACAAATGCCATCAAATTTCCGCTTTACGTCTAAGAATGCCACCAAACAGTACTGTATACATTCAAAAGCACTAGCATATTGTGTCATGTATTCAATGGACCTGTTCAATTGTTAAGTGGGACTTTCTGAGTCTAAATTAGTGCAAAGGTATAATGTAATATTGATCCAATTTGTACTTTAGTCGGACCAAGTTTATTAGAAAAAGTATGTAGAAAATCTCATTCATTACCTTAACAAAAACATACCAAATGAAACTGTTATAAATGGATTAGTATGTATATTTTGGTATTCAAAAATACATATTTGAAAATCCTATGTCTTGATCAATACAGTATTCCATTACAGTATTCAACATTAAAAAGCCCTAAGTAAAGAACTAAGTGAAGGTCTACTTAAAATATAATTATGAAACTTACTTGATCTCCCCAAGGTATATACAACTTCCATTTCAACATTATAGGAGTTACATACTCAGTCCAACCAAAATCACGCATTCTTGTCAAATTCATCAACATAACTCCAGAATTCAAACCTAAAAATAGCATCAGATAATTTATTTAAATAAAATATTTAAATAAAATATTAAAATTCATGAAACTTAGAAATATTAACAAAACAGAACAGAAATGTGTTCTGTAATACTTAGTTTGTACTTACTTTTACTATATAATAAGAACTGAATTAAGGAAATATATATTTTTTTAATCTATATAGACTATAAATATTAAATTTATATAGACAATGGCTGATATATTTAATGATTATTGATTACTTTTTATTAAAGTGTAGATTTATAATTATGTGTAGATACATTTTTGTATAATGTACAATAACAAACATTATTTCATGTATTTCAAAAGGTTGTCTAACTAAAATGGCAACATAAGACTGCCTTTTGCATATTTATTTAGTTATTTTTGTGTTTTGAACTTTATTGTTAAAGGTGTTGTGGTGTACAAATTAAGTAGCAATAATAAAAATTAACTTACCATACTTGCCATAAAAAGGATGCTTAGCAAAACGTGGATACCATGAAACATTTGGATTATCATCCTCTAAAGCCATTGCTGATATTTGAGATGTATTGAACTTATCAAAAGTTTCCCAAAGTTCATCAACAGGTCCAAGAAAAAGTGTGTCAGTATCCACATATATCATAGAATCAATATGAGGAATCAATTTCTAAAAGGAAATTTTATTTATGCAATTGCAAATTGTTATAAAAAAGTTACTAATGCAATGAAGCAAAGTGGTGAATTAGTTGCATCATTATAGCATTGTTTATTTATACTTACTGGAATGAATAATCTTTGGGCTGCACATTTACTAAACAAATTCATCCAATCATCTTCATGTGCCTCAGGAAAATTTATCCTTTGCAGTTCAAAATCAAATTGATCACTTAAAATACCTTTCCATCTTGTAAGAGTTTCATTAAATTGTGACCTTAAGTTGTCATCCGAAAATATGACAAAATAAATAGGAGATTTTGTAAAAATTAAAACAGATTTGATCACATTTAAAGATTCGTTGAATCTTGTATCACAAACAACAAAAGATATCACAAGTTTCTCTTTTTTCTTTAATATCCTGTAACAATTACATTTTAATTAACCATCGAAACTAAAACCGCTATTAAGTAAATTTAGTTTTTAGCTCTAATTTTAAACTTACTTCAGGTCAGTATCTGTCGAGTTCCGTTTACTATTCCTCATATAATCCGAAGCAAAAATGTACAAAAAAGTAAAACTAAAAAATACTAATATAAATAACTTAAAAAAAGACATCCGCCTCATGGCGACAAGCGATATCACTATTACAAATTACATTTCTAAATTGTAATAGATTAATACTGCCCAATAATTAATATATATATTTTTATTAATTTAGTACCATAAACACAAAAAAAAACAAATATTTTAGTTTTAAAATCAACTGCATAGTTACTATTTATTAGTTTATACAACAGATAATAAAAAATGTGTAGGTATTGCCAATTGTGAGATGAATTTCCAACATTGCAATATTTAATCCATTGTAGACTTGTAATACTAAATTAGAAACTTTGAGTATTGTTAAACTTTACTCTTATTTTACATTTCAGGATTAAAATCTGCATAATTGCATTATATTTATTTTTATTACCAGATAAATTGAGAGCTGCACAGTTTTTCTACAATTATTGACTTAATTTCTTTGTTACATAGAAAGTGAATATCGTAGTCACTTTTGTTATTTAAATATATTCAACCTTTTTTAAATAATTAAAATTTCAATAAAGTTAACTTTCTAATTCTCCATAGTCACAAGATTAGTAAAGTTTTAAATGTGCTGACGCGCCTAAATAATATAAGCAATTATCATCAATATAAAATATGTCATATTGATTGTCTTTGTATTTTTTGTCAAATTACTTATGGCACTTAACCGTCAAATGGGGCAAGGTTGCGAGTTACGTTAATCATAGTTGGTCCTATAAATAAATACTTATTATTTACAATTAATTAAAAGGAAAAAATTCTAAAATGGTAGTCGGTGCATTCCCGATCGCAAAATTATCTGTTTTGTTAGTAAAACAGATAAGTAAGCCTATTGCAAATATTTGTAAGGAGAGAGCCAAAAATAATCCATTTTTTAGAACTTATGTTTGTATGCCTCCAGCTCAATGTATGTTTAAATTATCAGTATAAAAACGATAATCTCAATTTAATTTTATTAATATTAAATGTCATACATTTATATATTTTTCTTTTTAGTTTATAATTGGTGTGAAGTGAAAGCTAAAATGTGGATCCTTAATTTAGGAAAACCAGTCAACATTCCTGTTTTAAGCCAAGAAATGGCAATAGAATTAGGAGCTAACTTACTTGGTGAAACTGTTATTTTTGTCATTGGTGCTGGATTATTAGTAATAGAGTATAACAGGTGAAGTATTAAAATATATTATTACAATTTTATTTAAAATTCTCAGCAATAGTAATTATACTTTTGAATACAGACAGAGCAAGAAGGAAGCTGCAAAGGAAGCAAAACGTGAAGATGAAATAAAACACATTACTGGAACTATAACAGATTTATACTTCACAGTCCAACAACAACAAACGCAGCTTAGAGAGATGGAGAGAGTCATCCTTTCATTAAGTAATTTATTCATATCTTTTATGTATTTATAAATATATAATATATATTAATAATATAGCTGTAGCTATCATATTTATAATTGTACTTTAATAATTTCAGATGGCACCAAGCCCATTCATTCACCACCACCTTTAAGTGGACCCACTGGGCCAACTGGACCTACTCCAGCACCAGTACCACCAAAACCACAAAACATTAGCCATACTCTACAGTATATCCCAGTATCCTCTACACCTTATCCAAATGAAGGTGTTATCCTGCAGTCACTGAATTATATTCAAATGGATGTTTTCAGTTCTTTTTTTAATAATTCAATAGAAAATGAAAGAAATCAAAGAACTAAAAAGCCTCAAAGTAATACTAAAAGGGAACCAGCTTTACTTTCAGAAGCTTTACATAACATTGAAAATAATTTTAGGAGTTTATTTTGAATGAATCTGCCTTTAAATTTTTTAAGTACTCAGTTTTCAAAAATATTTATTTCATTTAAAATGAATATAACATAGTTTCTAAGATATAATGTTACCATCAAAAGTATATGTGTATTTTAAGGTTAATGTGATTATTTATTACACATTGTAATATTGAACAACCAGTTTTGTTTTATATCCAAATAAATAAATCCAATTTATATTAAAAACATATTCTAGTCATGAATACTGAATGTGTAAAGTGTTAGTAGTTGAATTGATTTCAATAACATGTGTAAATGTAATAAAAAATAGATTTAAATTAATTATTTATTGTTCAAGCCATTCATCTATATATTTACATTCTTGTGGAGTAATCAACCCAGTAGAACAACATTTATGTATAAGAGGACACACTCCACAAGGAACTTGTACTAAGCCAGGAGGTGGTATAAGAGATTCTATAGCTCTATATACTTTGTTTCCATCAGGATATATATTACTTTCAGCTTTACCATCATAAACAATTGTGTCTAAAATTGTAATCACATCTTCAACTTCAAGTTTCACCTGAAATTAATTTAATTTTTATATCCAAAGTACATTGTATTATTAGAACATATTATTTATTTCTATAAATGCCGTAAAGAAAATATTGATACTAACTTTACTTATACCTAAATCAGTTATGTACTTTTGTACTTCAGCAGCAGTTGCGTAAGACTGTGTTCTGCCTACTATAGGTCCCCTAGGATTGTTCTTTATCTTATCTGCTCTTTGTTGTAAAAATCGCAAACATTGACGATTTAATATATCTACAAATTCAGACTCAAAGTCCTGATCTTGATACCAAGCACCACCTGATATTGAGCGGTCTGGTTCTAAATTGTACAGCATGTAAACTTTTTTCTTCGATGCCTGTAACATCAAGTAAAGATGTCAACATTTTATTTAAATTGAACAACAGAAAAATTGTTTATATATAATTGTAATATCACATACATTTACACATTTCACAGCTTTGATTACTTTTTTACTTTCAAGACTTTTTAATACTTTTGTAAGCTGTGTGTTAGCTAAATTTGAACGGACTCTGATGTCCCTAATCCATATACCTTTGTTTCCAGCCTCTTCAATGAGATTATAAACAACTTTTTCTTCATTGTCTGCTCCTTTTATTACTTGTTTAGTGGCTTGATTTTTCAATCTATAAGTTAAAGGTTAACTTCTTGAGTCAATTTCTAGCAATGTAATCTATAGTGTTATTTCTACTAAAATATATAAACTTACTTATATATAAGTGTACCACTTTGATTATACAAGTCAAAGAGACCTTGTTGCAAAAGTTTATTTATAGCGTTAACAAGCTCTGCAGATGAAAGTTCCGGTACTGCTGCTGCAATATCTTTAGCAGAAATTCCCTTAGGGTTCTTTTTAGCAGCATTGATAATTTTTTCGCTTATTACCTCATCGTTCTTATTATCACCCATGATGTAACTATTGCTGTAATAAGTATAAGGATTAAATCAGGATTCCTTAAGATATTTATTAGTTCAAAAAATTTATATAAATAAAAAATGTAAATGAAAGTTTACTTTATTTTTCAATTAGTAAATGATTTGGTACTTTTTTTAGTATTATTGTAATAGAAATATGTTTAGAAGTTCGTGGTAAATTCTTTATATATTATTGACAGTTGACAGTAATAAATTTGACATAATTACGAATGGTCGTAAATTTCCGTTTTATTTAGTAACCTATAACTTTTAGGCGTACCAGTAGGGCACAATATACTTTGCCAATTTCTCGTAGAAGGGAAGAGACATGCTATGACATGAATTTTTTTTTATTATATTCATGAATTGAATTGAGTCTAATATATTTTATTATTAATATACGTTGCAAGCTAAATGTTATTAAAAATAAATCAACATAGTCTCGGCTAAAAATTATATGCATTTAAATATTGTGATATTATTATATATTTCATAAAAAGTATCTAGGTAACTATTGCTATGTGTATAATATTTCTTTATTTTACGATGTTTGTATACTCGTTTATGCTTTTAGAGGCCACTGTGACGAGTCAGCCTCTGTAAACTCAATTGTTTGTGGTTGGTATGTACGCTGCTTAAATATTGTACTTAAAGTTAAACAGGTCTGTCTTGTCACTGGATTTATGTTGGCAAGGGAGTGTCTTGACACACTTTAAAATAATAAATCTATACATCAATCAAACAGTTCATACAACATTTAATCAATAAACATGGTTGTAATTTCTGAGTATTTATTTTTACTTTTATTCATTAGAAACAAATATCAAGAACCCGATGTTCTGTATTCAACAAAGAAATCACTAAGTAACAATTAAAATTATAAAATCTAATTAAATTGCGTAAAATGATTAGCTGGGATTGATCCCTTCTGTCATCTGTCAACTTCAATAACAATAGTGTAACCAAACGTCAACGATACGAATTGCAATTTATAGGATACTGATAAACGTAAATACCAAACAATATTTTATAAAATTTGTGTATTTTCATTATCGTAATCGGCTTATTCCTATAAAAAATGGATACGCCTGAAATTAAACCTATGTCAATAAAACTTTACAACGCCATTGTAAAAGATTTCACCAAAATGACTTCATTTAGTAGAAAATCCGAAAACGAAATAAAAAAGAAATATAAAGAGTGAGTTTAACATATGATATTTCATGGTGTTCATGTATAGTTAAATTTGATAAAAAGTATTATATTCTGTCTGTATGTATAACTTATAGGGTATTACCATCTACTATGGGCAGTATTCTTTCTCTTCTTATACAAAGATCTATGAAGCAAAGTTACCGAAAGTCTCCGGTTATATCAAGCAAGTATTATGATTTGTATGAAGAATTAATGAAAGACAGAAATAAAGGAGATGTAATATTGAAGTAAGAAAGTAGTAATTAATATTATTATTTAAATAATTTCTTATGTCAGTTTTAATTGTAAGCATTATTAATGTAGTTTCTAACTTTCATATTACTGGAACCTAGCATGTTTAATGATCACTATGCCCAGTAATCCCACCTTGATTAAAAACACTAATAATAAAATATAAATATATCACAAACAGTGCATATTTATCATATAATGAGCCAAGTAAGTCCTTTTTTATTTTTTTTAAATATAATTCTGCTGTATTTTTCATATAATTAATTGGTTGATAATTTAAATGTGCACTTCCTAATTAAATACAATCTTATAATATTATAACAAATTTTGAATAATAATAGGGAATATATTTTTTCCCAGTGTTAATAAATTCTTTCAAATTACATTTTTTGAAATTTATGTTAAATTACATGTATGCAATTACAACAACAGGTTAGCAGATAGTCAAGGTGTCAGCCCAGCTTTGTTTGTGAGATCATTATTGCAAAATGTGACACCTGACTCCACAATGGTCAAGAAGTATTTGAAGGATACAACTTTAATTGAAAATAAAGATTTAGCTTATCAAGTATTTTTGGTAAACAAAAATATCTTAAAATACTCAAATCAAACTATATAATTAATTAATAGAACTCTCCTACAATAATCAATATTTACTTACAGGGTATTATGAATGATAATCAATATGGACCTTATGCAGATATCATTAAACAGTAAGTTTATATTAGATACATTTAAATGTAAATAAATTCTTATTGCTTTTCAATATTTTATTCCATATTTTGGTTACAGATCTATTGGATTAGAGTATGAGTTGCGACTAGAAAGGGAGTTAAGAATTATGAATATATCATTTTCAGATGAAAATATCCTAAGATTACGAGGATATGATAAAACTCCAGATTTTAAACTAGATGTCCCAATTGCTGTTGATGGTTTCATCATTAATTGGATAGAAAGCAAAGCATTGTTTGGAGATGAAGAGAATCACTTAGGATACTTAAAAGAACAGCTCATATGCTATTGGAATCGTTTTGGCCCTGGTCTTGTTATTTATTGGTTTGGATATTTAGAAACCCTTGATGCAACACCTGAAGTTAACAATATGTTTATTTTGCGAACAAAATTTCCTGATAAATCAAGCATAACTCAGTATAAAATTGATATATAAATTCTTCATATAATAAAGTGCTGCATTTACATACTTAATTGATAAATTCTAATAAAGTATTAACTATATCAAAAAGGTTTTTTAGTATCACAAAAATTGATGTTATGAGGTCTCTCAGTTCCCTTCTATTAGTAATTTTTAAGTTTTTAACTATGTCCTAGTAATGAATTGACTAAACCATACTTATTTAATTTTATTTCTTGTTCACCACTATTAAATTTCTTTGAATAATGAATTTAAAATTGTTATGTCCTTTAAAAATAAAAAAAAACATAACTTCAATTTGGAATAACTTTTAGCATGCTGGAAAGGAGTTCTATACACAACTACATTATTGCAGAAGCTTATTATTAATTTATTAACTGACTTTGATATATAATTATCCTATAGAAATTGCAAAGTTTATTTATGTACTGGCAACCCTCTATGCTTCGTATGTCATAACCACAGAGTACATTAGTTATATATACAAGATGGTCATAGCCATTGAAAAGTCAATTGTGTCAACAGCACTATAAGTTGTAAACAAACATTCCGTTACTAAAAATACGCATTTAACGTTAATACTGTTCTTTTTCATACAATTTATTTACTATGGTTGATGAATCTATAATCTTATCTTCTAAAACATGGACAAAAACGGTTGAAAGTATTAGCAAGGTAACAGTAAAACAAAGTAGCTGTGGGCTCAATATAATCATAATTATATAAAAAAATTGTTAAAATATTTAGCTCAAGTATAGGATAAATATACAATCTTGTATAATATACATTTATTTATTAATTTAAATTGTTTTACAACATTTTAAGATACAAATGTAATTATCTTACTTTTGGCATTAAAATATTTTATGCTTTATAAATAAAATTCTAGGTGGGATATTCTGATGGAGTGGTAGATGGGGAGTCTTCAGTGTTTCAATCTTCTTTTGACATTGGTTATGAACAAGGTTTTAGTTTTGGACTAAAGTTAGGGTATACAGAAGCTGAGTAAGTAAAATGTTACATTTATTTCATAATTCTTTATTATGACTTGAATTTTTGTATTGAAATCAAAATTTGAAATTTTTAGAAATCTTCACTATCAAAGTTTACAAAACTGGAGACCAAACAATATAGAAAATATAAATTGTCAAATATGTCGCAACAGTGGCACATCAAATGAAAATGTTGTTTATTTATACAACAAACAAAAGGAACACAATGATATACATTTTAAGAAAATATAGTAGATTAAAATAATCCTAGTTTATTTTTAAAGATATAATATTATTAAATTTTTGTTTTATTACATTCTGGGTTTTTTTTCAGGTGGAGGTTTCATATTTTCTTGTTTGATTTCTGTTTTAATTTCCATATGTTGCATACTTCCATTAGTCAGTTCAGAGCTCATAGGATCTATAGGCTCCTGTTTTATAGTTACATTATTTAAATTTCCATCTGCCGTTTTATCATTACTTTTATCATTAGTATTTTCAGTTTTTACAGTAACACCATTCTGTAAAAATAAAACCAGAGCTTTATTTTCTATCAAAAAAGTCAAATTAAGATTTACTTTTATATCTTTCTGACTATTTTAAGGAAGGTTAATAATTAAAATGTATAATAAGTGGCCAAAAAATTCCTACATTATGCAGTAGTGCTACTATAAATCTGGAGGATTTCAAGTTAGCTGGATTTTGATTTGACATAAGAAGGTTGAGATTCATTTAAATTTTTTAGTCGGAGAGGTATAATAAATTATTTAAGTTTTTAAGAAGCAACAAGGTAAGTTGCAAATCATTGAGTTGTAAAGGTAATAAAATAAAAACTATTGCAATGTTTGAGTTACAGATATCCAAATAGTTTTTCAAATAATGCAGGAAAAATATGGCTTGCAGGGACTCACCAACTAAAAAAAGGTTGAGATTTTTGGTAATAGAGGTTTTAGTGTATAAAGAGGAAGAAATACTTTGTTGAAATTTGGAGGTTTTCAATTTCAATTTACTAAGGATTAACTTACCAGGTTCTACTGTACTGATCCACTATATACAATATATATATATATATATATATAAATCACATGCATTATCTGGATTTCTTATTTTGGCTATAATCAACATTAATATAAATTAATAATTATTTAAGTGTGTAATTCAATTATTACTTGATTTGTAGTAGTTTGTGTGACAGGTAGAGGGAATTGTCTCACTAATTCAGCTAACAACATATCAACTCTTTGCCGTTGAAAAAGAGTTGATGGTTCTTCTTTAGGTGTAGTTGATACTTCTTTTGGAGCAGATTGTCCCATATTGAAAGGACCTATAATTGATAAAAAAATCATTATTAAAATTTCAAATATAAAATATTATAAACTCTTAATCAACAACAAATACCAGATTTATTGGCCTTGAAATCCCACCAATATCCTTTACTTGGATGATATTTGGAATATGTCATAGTTTCTTCAAATGAGCACTGAAGGTGATGAACTGCAGACAACTGAAACACAATATCAATCTTTATTAATAATATTTGAGTCAAAGCAACTGCAACTTTATTAAATGCTTATTGTTATGAATGGCTGGACTGACTTACCACTGTCAGTTAGATGAATAAAAAATAACTTAGGCTACTTTTAATCTTGAACACAGCTTAAAATAATTATATGTTAAATTCCTTGCAAATAAAGTAGTGCTTACAGCAAATACATAAATAAAAACCTATTTCAGTATAAAATATCTTTACATTGTCAACTTATTAACTAATTAGCATATAGTAAGAAAATATAAACAAAATTACCAATCTAGAGTTTAAAACACTTGCTAAATCTGGGGCCTGATAAACTATACCTGCAATTATATAATAGTCTGCAAGAGGTATAGTTTGCACTGGACTATGTCTATGTTGTTTTCTTATAACATATAATATTGGTTCTTGCACATGAAGCAATATGTACTCCAATCCAGTCATATTTCTGGAATAAATTATAACATAAACATATATTTATGTTTATTTAATTTTAGATATGTAACTTAATAGTTGAATAGTGTTTACTGTAATTGATCCATACTGAGACGTTGCATTTTAACGACTTCATTATTGCAAGTGCGATCAAAGAAAGGATTAGATCTTTCTGAAAAATAGTCCATAATGTTTGATGGATTGAGAGATGGAATCCAGGCCGAATCATGCCATGACAGTCCTAGAGGATTCTCTGCTGCGATCGGCATATGACCAATTCTTCCGGGCATCATTTTTATGAACTAAAGATTATCAAACTTTTTCTAAAAATACACAATAACAGTAAGCTTATTTGCTTACAAGCAATAAAAAAGCACAAGCTATTACTTCAAGCTCATAATTTGAGAAGTGAATTAAATTGTCAATTTAGTTGAGAGAAAAGTTTTTAAAAGGCATTTTAGAAGTAATCTAAGGTATATCTGACGTAATTTTTTAATGCACAGTTGTTTCACAAATAGACAAGTTAAATGTCACTGTTCCTAATTTATTTGGTGTTGTTTCTGATTATGACTTTTAGGCGTGTCATTGAGTCATTTTTATTCCAAATATATTGTAGAATGGCTGCAAAAATAATACATTAACAGTAGACCGAATAAACCAGAAAGAAACAGAAATGTAAAAGAAACGATACTATTTGTCATAACTTAGATTAATAAGCAGCTTCACAGTTTATATCGCCTAACGGGTTAGTCGACTGTAATTGACAATTTTTTTTTCTGTCATTGAGTAAAATGCTGTTGACCTTAATGGTCTTTACAGCGACACCGGAGGGGGAGGAAAGAGGGTGCTCTAGCCCTGCGAAGTATTTAGCAAGCACTGACGTGGCCGCTTGAGAGGAAGCCGACGACCGCAAGGGCGCCCCCTGCGGGGCTCGAACCTCGGCGAGCGGGTCGGGAACTGTAATTGACAAAGAGTAAAACAGTATATACTGTAAGACACAGATAATTAGTGTTAAGACATTCCATTGATTACTTTCCGTTCAGAATCCAGACATTGCTCGCGTTTTGAGCAGCAAATTGAATAATAAATACTTAACCATAGGTATTATTCCGTGCAACAAGTTATTATGCGTTACCTAATTTCTTTTAGAAAAGTATATACTTCTATATTAAATACATAATTTATTACTATTAATATAATATACAAATATATATATATATAAAAAATCTAATGTTATACCTAACACGAATAATTAGTAAGATTAATTCATTGTATGATTATATTTGATAAACCATAAACTGGTCCTTCTAATAATGAAATTCAATTCTAAAGGAAATTACATAATATATGAAACGTTTTCTTCCTCCTAATGTAATTAGAATCCAGTAAAAATGCAATATTCGTAAACAACGAAACCGTAATGTCTATTTCATAGTATGCGTGTAATATTATGCGTGTAATAATTTGAGTGCTGTCCCCAACACTGTTGTTTCTGCATATCAATGATTTGTTAGAGGATCCTAGCATTCATTGTTATGCAGACGTCAGCACATTGGACGCCGTCTACAGCGGCCGTGCAGGTCTTTCTCGGCAAAACGTCGACAAATACCAAAAATTCATTTGGCGAAGTCCCTGATTCATGAAAGAGCGCCGTAATCCACCCGATCACGAGGAAACGCGATGGTTCGGATACGACTAACCACAGACCTATCGCTACCACCTCCCTGCTCCCCAAAATAATGGAAAGCATAATAAACAGCCAA
The DNA here is from genome assembly GCA_032432895.1 of Dryadula phaetusa. Lineage (NCBI taxonomy): Eukaryota > Metazoa > Arthropoda > Insecta > Lepidoptera > Nymphalidae > Dryadula > Dryadula phaetusa. The sequence goes on from JAOYRS010000059.1 coordinate 1,773,453, forward strand.
ATCCTGGTATATCTAGAGGATCAATGGTTGCTCATCGACCGTCAATATGGCTTCCGCCATGGTCGGTTGACCAGTGATCTTAGTGTACTTAACCCACCGCTGGGTTGCTACCATTAAAAGTAAGGGAGATGGCCTAGCAGTCTGGACATGTCAAAAACTTTCGATCGAGTGAGGCACAGGACACTTTTTGTCAAACATCCATCGTTATAGGCTTCCCGAGAAATTATGCAAGTGGGTCGCCAGCTACCTCACTGATCACTATCGACGGATTTTGCTCTGAATTAATGCCCGTGAACGCTGGCGTCCCCCAGGGCTGTCTGCTGTCCCCAACATTGTTCCTTTTGCATGTCGATGGTTTGTTAGAGGATCCTATCCACTCATTGTTATGCAGACGACACCACGGTGGATGCCATGTACACCGGCCGTGCAGTGCGAAAAAACCTTGTCTTCCGTCGGCATCTCCAAGGCATCCCTTGAGAATGCCTCTTCCTGGGGTGAGAGAAACCTGGTTCAGTTCTACCCCCTGAAGACACAAGTTTGCGCGTTAACCACTAAAAGAACCCCATTTGTCGTATCACCAGTTTTCGAGAACACTCCCCTTGAAGCCGCGCCTGGTATCATTATATTGGGCCTGAACATTCGAGCGACTGCCAGTATCGCGATCTTCTGGAAAGCAAGGCCAAGTTAGCCTCAAAAAAACTTGATGTCATTGGCAGAGCGAGGCGGTACTTCACGCCCACACACCGTTTGGTCTTTTATAAGGCACAGGTTCGACCTCATATGGAGTACTGTTCTCATCCTGGCTGGTGCATCCGAGTATCAGCTTAAACCACTTGATTGCATACCATTCGGATCGTTGGGGACCCAATTATCTGTGACAGGTTTGATACTTTGGCGCTGCGTAGAGACCTTTCATTGTTATGCGTTCTCTATCGAATATATCTCGGGGAGTGTTATGGAGATCTGTTCTGACCTGATTCCTGCCGTTGAATTTTCCAACCGCAATGTAAGTAACAGACTAAAATACCATTCATATCAATAAATAATAATACCATATCCATACCAATAAAATACTATCTGGATACGTGGCGTTCTACTACAAAAAGCGCGGTTTTTCTCACCTTAACGGCCGGCAGCGCTCGTGTAGCTCCTTCCTCGGTGTTACACGGGGCCGTGGGCGGCGGTATTCACTTACGTACTTACGCATCACGTGACCTGCACGCTCGTTTGCCTTGCCTGTCCTATAAAAAAAACTTTAATCGGTAACAATTGTAAGAATAAAACGTAGATAATCTTAATTTTTTATGATTTTCCAGCTGCTACTTCTACTACGGTGCATTTTTTATTCTCAGCTACCTGTCCTTCTATGAAGCATTTGTTGTAATTTATTTAATTTATGGTATTATATATGGTAATATTTATGCCTTATGGGTCTTAGGCAATATAATTTTAATGATTGAACAGTACTAATATTTTTTTAAATTGAATGAATCAATGGTTATTTACAATAGATTTAGTGACATTTAATAATAATGTCAAACAAACAACAACGTCGAGAACTAGTGTTATTGATGGATTCGTGACATGATATTTAAGATGTTCTTTAATATTGATTCTAACCAGAAAGAAAAAATCCACGAATTACGAGAGTTCTTCGAAGTTATGCTTTCTAAATTAAAGTGAAAAATTACAAGCTATTCTTTTGTTATTAGAGAAGGTTTAATTATATGTATAGATACTATGTTTTGTGAAATATGATGAATGGATCCAGTAGTAGCTTTATGCCAAATTCCATGATTAAAAGTGCAAATAGCGATTCTCAAGTTGCGACAAGCATGAAGGTCGAAGGTAAAGCTGCCACATCTAAAGATAATACACGTGACAGTTCAGAGGATCTCCTTGATCTCAAGGGAAAAGTTGAATCACGCTTGCTGTCTATGTGGAATAATGTTAAATTTGGCTGGACAGTTAAATTAAAAACTAACTTTTCTAAAGAATCACCTGTCTGGCTATTGGGTCGCTGTTATCACCGTAAATTAAGTCCTAGTGGTTCTTTAGAATCATCAACTGAGATAGGTACAGAAGCTACAGCTCATGATCCCATGGAACAAATATATGTTGAGGGTATTGAGGGATTTAAATCAGATTTTATCAGTAAAGTCTGGATGACGTATCGAAGAGAATTTCCAACTATGCCTGGGTCTACATTTACTACAGACTGTGGTTGGGGTTGTATGTTACGCAGTGGTCAAATGATGCTTGCACAAGCTTTAGTAAGTCATTTTCTTGGTCGATCATGGCGTTGGACTCCCGAAAAACCTATACAAAATGCAAGAGAATTTCAGGAAGATTGTCTCCATCGTATGATAATAAAATGGTTTGGTGATAAATCTTCAGTAAACAGCCCTCTTTCTATACATCAAATGGTAAGCTTAGGAGAAGCTTTGGGGAAAAAACCAGGTGATTGGTATGGGCCAGCCTCCGTAGCACATTGTTTAAAGGCAGTTATGATAGCGGCATCGAAAGAGAATTATGAATTTGATAAATTAGAAGTTTATGTTGCTCAAGATTCTACAATATATATTCAAGATGTGTATTCACACTGTAGAGTGGCAAATGGATCATGGAAGTCACTTATATTATTAGTACCTGTTAAATTAGGCACTGACAAATTAAATCCAATTTATGGCCCATGCTTGACTTCTTTACTAACATTAGACTTTTGTATTGGAATAATTGGTGGAAGACCTAAGCATTCTTTATATTTTGTTGGTTATCAAGACGACAGGCTTATTCATTTAGATCCACATTATTGTCAAGAAATGGTTGATGTGTGGCAACCCAACTTCTCTTTACAAACATTTCACTGCCGTTCACCCCGAAAAATGCCTATCAATAAAATGGATCCATCATGCTGTATTGGCTTTTATCTTGCAACTCATCATGATTTTGAAACTTTTGTTAATATTATAGGATCATTTTTAATTCCACAAGGTGTATCTGCAAACAAGGAATATCCTATATTTACTTTACATAATGGATCTCGAAGTGCAATAATGAACCCACCAAATATAAGATATTCAATATTTGAAACTGAACAGCACTGGGCTGCTCCAAATATTCAGGATAGTGACACGGACATGGAATCAGAAGAATTTGTTTTGCTTTAATTATTCTTATACTTAAACAGCAAATTATATTAATTACTGTGTGCTGATGTAGAACATGATTCACTTAATTTAAAATTAGAATGCTATTAACCCAAATAATGTTATATAAATTATTTTAATATGCTCTGATTGATTAAATTAAAATAAATTAATATTAAGAAAAAATAATAATATCTAAAATTAAATTGTAAATTTTAAATCACTAAAATACTGAAACCAGTAATTTTTTATCCTATAATTTTACATTGATATAAATAAAACTATATATATTCTTAGTTCAACTATAAGTAGTTTATTATACTGTCACAAAATATATTTTAAAGTAGATAATATAAAATATTGTTTACAGGAATTGATCTACTTTAGTAATATATTAAAAAAAAGATTTGTATATAATATATGGCAAAACAGGCAAGTTGACATATTTTGAAATAAGCTTTTTATTATAAAAATTTATAAAAGAATATTTTTTTTAATCATAAATAATTTAAATTCCAGGTGATATTTCATATATTTTACTGCTGACAAAGCTTTTTCCGTTTCTATGATTTTTGCTAGTTTTTGTAATTATGACATTTACAGGAATCTGGAAGTGTTTCATAATTCATATAAATCCTTAAGTTATATTCTTAACAGCTTTAATATAGGTAAAAATATATAAATAACTATTACATACAATGTATATGCAAGTGTATGTGTATGTGTTAATGAAATATAATCTAAAATACAAAATTTCTCCTTCCCATGTAATTCTTAAATTTTTCACTATTACTATATCTGCATTAACCTTATTATAGTATATCCAATAGTATGTGTTCTTTAAGTTTAATTATCTATAAAGGTTGACTTCAAAATCAAGGTAATTCAAATATCTAGTCAGTTAAGTGATATTGATTAAGATGAAAAGTTTAATGGGCTGAGACATGTTTTATATAAGATCAATAATTGTTAATTATTATACAACTCAATTGTTTCGTTAAATGTAACAAATTTAAATATTCTTCACCAATAAACCTTCGAATATAAAAAAATAGAAATATCAACATAATAACATCCATCCCTTGACAATATCACATAGAGTGCAATCATATTATTTTAATAAGATTTTTCTTAAATTTAAAGAAATTTGTTATTCATTTTAGTTAATAAAATATTCTCTATTAACAATACCTGCATGTATTTTTGTGAGGTATCTTTAATTATTTTATTTGTGGATTATTTGAGAATTGTTATCAATTGTTATCTTTTACTGGGGGTGGATGTCTAATAAAATAATGTAAAGCATTGTATGCAAGATGTGGTGCAATATTATGTAATGGGTGTATTCTGTTCAGTTCATTCCTTGGAGATCCAACAATGTATGGATCAGTAGCTCCAGTTCCATGTTGAGCAACCGATAATCCACTTAATGTGTAACAAGTATGGTATATATCTCGAGGCCTGTAAAGTCATAAAATCTTATTATGTTCAATAAATATACTATTTAATTACTTGTTTTGCATATTTAAGTATACTAATATTGGAACATTACTTAAATGTGTATACATTTAATTATAGTTCAAGTACTCACTTTCCTGGTTTATCAATAAGTCCACCATTATTTGACTGGCAGCATATAAGTATATATTCCTGTAAGGCACCTTGGCTAAATAAAACTGTCTCAATTATTTCTTTGTCATCTGCAATTAAAATCATACATATAAACCCTATAAGAGTATTGTCAGATTCATATAAATTATAATTATGAAGGATAATTTAATTATAATATGTAGATCAAATGAATCACCAACCTTGAGACAATATTGCACTAACAATAGGGAATATAGCCCCTTGCCAAAATGAATAACATCCGTCTACTAATTTATTGGTTCTACCTTGAAACCCACCCTCAAGACTTGTTTGTCGGTTTACTGTCCACCTTAGCAAGGCATCAATGTCACAAAGCATAGTTCTATTAAGTAATGCTAAAACTGCTATTCCACAATAAGAATAACCCCCATGTGCTTCCATTCCTGGACAACCCGCAAATCCACCTTCATATGTTTGACAGCTAACAATCCATTCTGCTGTTTTGTCAAATAATGTATCAGTATAAATATTAGTTAATTTTGCTACACTAACTGCACAATATGCTCCTCTTATGTCATGTTCTCCACCAATGTGGACAGCAAATGAACCATCAACATCCCGAACAGTCCACAAGAATTTCTGTAACGAGCTTCTGTCAATAGAATTATAGGCTTCTTCAGTACCAATAATACTCAATGCATTTACAGCTGCATAAGTTGTACCAAGATGAGAGAGTTGTCCTGGTCCACCACCATAACCACCATCTTTATTTTGACAGTGAGACAAAAAACTTACAATTTCTGATAATGTTTCTGAATCAGGCATTTCTTTAAGGGTCCAAAGCCCATGTAATATCCAATATACTAACCATGGCCTACTGGCTTCTAGGCAGCTATAGCTTTGAGGTAAATTTCTTAGACATTCTTTTAAAAAAAGAACATGAGCAGCTTTGTTAAGTTTGGGAAGCTCTGGATCTATAGATGCTTCTCCTTCAAAATGTCTGTATATTCTTAAAATTAGACTCTCCACATGCAACTGAAAAATTAAGCAATAATATTAAATCAATAGTATTGGTTTAAATGTTATAGATTACTGTACTTGTAATGGTGTGGTACCTGGTCCGATGAAGTGTTCGTAAAAACATCTTCATCATTATATTGTTCTTTGGAGATATCACTGTAAAATCTTATACGATTTTCCATTTTATGACCTACGCGTGTAATTACAGCAGTAATCACTGAGTATCTATCGTAATCCAAATAGATAATAATCTGCAGCTTTGTGCCAACTTTTTGGCCTTTAGATATATAAATTTGTTGAAGGCATTGATGATTGAGCGTCGCAAAAATATGTTTAATAATGTTTTACTATTATGATTTTTTTTATTGATATGTACACTAGAAAACAAATATCTTTTTAAACACACGAAATAAATTAAAAACAAAATGCTCATTTAATTTGTATATTATTTCAGGTAATATTGGTAGAATGACAAACGAAACGTGCATGAACTTGAAGTTGAGATATAATGAAGATTTAAAGATTGTTGTAGTGTCACTATTATTGCTGTTATTATTGTTATTTATTTTGCATAGATATGAGATGTTAAACAATTAATGTTTAATTAATTTATGAACACATGATTAGTTTTGTTGTTTTTAGATTACAAATATTTTATATCCTAAGTTACTGTATATTTAGCCTTAAAAATGAATGAATAAAAAATTAAAAATAAAAATAATTTTATTATTGACAGTAACTACAATAACTAACTAAACATATATATTTTTGCACTATATTTAAATTTAAAAGAAATATAAAAGTAATCCATAATACTACTAGTAACACTTATCCATAGCTAATATATGAAATTGTCAAATTATTAATGTCAATTCCGCATGGTTAAATAGTAGATATTATGTTCAAGATTGTGCATATAACATGGCACTGGTAGTTTTTTCTAATTTATAGAAAGCGTGAAATATTTATATTTGGAAATAAGTTAGATAAAAATGACTATTATAATAAAAATTCTTCACTAGAACAAATGTTAAAATAAACCAAGATTATGTTATAAATATTAAATATTTTATTTTGCAAACATGGGAAAAGGCAAGAAGTTTAACAATAAAAGAAAAGGATCTTTAAAGTCTAGTAATAAAAAAAAGCAAAAAAATGGGAAACAGAATGCAGTTATAAATAAGAAAGCTATTTTCAATAGATATAAAGATAAACAAAAAACTGAAGAAGAATTCGCGAAAAAGAAGCAACTAGAAAATAGATTTGTGAAACATCAAGTAGCTTTTTCGGAAAGCGAAGAGGAAGAGGCTCTTGATGCATTTGGTCAGTTAGTTTCTTCTTTCAGTAGTAAAAAAAATATTGATACTTATATTGAAAGTGATAATGATGAGGACACTCATGATGATTCTAGTAGCATAGGATCTCTTGATAGTGATCATAATAAAATATTTCAGGATAGCAATCCCATTAATGAAGATCTTGCTAATTTAAGTGAAGATGAATGTGTTAGTGAAGAAGAACATAAAAGTGTTGATGGGGTATTGTTTTTCTTTTTTGTGTCATAAAATTTTTCATTTTTATTATACATAAATAATGTTTTAATGTTTTTTAATTATGTAATTGTTTTAAGACATTGTTTTTTTATTTTAAAATATTTTTGACTTATAGATTTTAGAAGAATTACCAATAGAAAATGATGCAGATAAAAATGATCCATTTATAAAACATTTACAATATGATTTAGAGGATGGGTTGCTTGTGTCTTTGTCTAGCACACCACCAACAGAAAAACACATACATAAATCTTGGAAAGTGTTAGGTGATCTCAGTATCACTATTCCGCAGCCTGTAGAAACAGGCAATAAAAAACAAAAATCTTCATTTTCCATATTAGAGGATAAAACTTATGCTTCTTTAGGTACAGTACCGCAAGAACTTACAAACATAGACTGGAATCAGCTTTGTGTAAAAATACAGATTTCTAGAAATATTGTATCAGCAAATAAAAAGAATTTAATAAAGAGAGATTTGGACCTCACAGAAATTTTGACACCCCTACAGAAAGAAATATTTTCAGTAATTAATAACTATCAAGATTTATATTATACTGGGAGAACATTTAGTAATGCAGAGGAAATTCGTTTTACTTACTGTTTACATGTTGTCAACCACATGTTAAAGACAAGGACAAAAATTTTGCACCATAATTCAAAATTATCTAAAAAATCTGAAGTACCAGATGACTACAGAGATCAAGGATTAGTGAGGCCAAAGGTAAATTTTAAAATGATTAGCTTCTGAGAGTGTAAATTTTTAATTTTTTGTATATATATATATATATATATATATATATATATATATATATATATATATATATATTTACATAAACCACTTTTAGGTACTTATATTAGTGCCATTTAAAGATGCAGCATACAGAGTTGTAAAAACCCTAATAGATATAGTAGTACCAAAAGAAGCTGGACAAGTAATAAATAAAAATAGATTTGAAGATGATTTTACTGGAGGTGAAATAATAATGCCTAGTAAGAATCCAAAGCCTGAAGACTATGAGCTGTTGTTTAGTGGAAATACTGATGATACATTTAGATTGGGTATGAGTTTAACTAAGAAAACATTAAAGGTATTTTATATCAAATTCTCCTTACTTCAACTTGTTAATTAATATACATATTAACACATTCATTTTTCTTTAGCAATTATTTTTCCTTCTTTTGTCTACTTCATGTAATTTATTTACTTTTCTCTATTTTAAATAGTACTTCTGAAAAACTTATTTGTTAATTTAGAATAATTTCACAAATTACTTATTTTACATATAATAAAATATAAAAAAAGTTAAAAGTACATTACTTATATTTTTGGTAAATTTGAAATAATGTGTTTTATGTTGATTTACAGTTGTATACTGACTTCTATGCATCAGACATCCTTGTGGCATCACCTCTTGGTCTCCGCATGATTGTAGGTGCAGAAGGCGAAGATGACAGAGATTTTGACTTTCTAGCTTCAATAGAATTGCTGGTCATGGACCAAGCTGATGTGTTTTATATGCAAAATTGGGACCATTTACTTCACATTTTAGACCATTTCCATTTACAACCAAAAAAAACTCATGGCACAGATTTTTCAAGAGTGCGTACATGGGCTGTTAATGGTTGGTCTAAATATTACAGGTATTTAAAAAAGTATTTTATTTTAAATTAAGGGAAATAAATCATCAAAAGTAATCTTTTTCTAGTAAAACTATCTTCAATTGAATTATTGGCTGGAATAGAGATGTTATAATTTATTTATTTTTTCAGACAAACATTATTGTTTTCATCAATCTCCTTACCGGAAATTAAGTCCATAATAAATAGAAAGTGTCACAACTATGCTGGCAAAGTGATTGTGGCTAATACCCCAGAGATGGGTAGTATTCAACAGGTCTTTGTCCAAATTCCACAATTATTTCACAGGTTTGTTAAATTTTCAGTCTTTGTAAAAATAGTATATAATATATAATTAACAATTTGTTTGAAAATAATTTGTAGGGCAGTGTTTGCTTTTATATATGCAATGGTTGTGGGAGTAAATCTCTTTAAATTAGAGAATTAATTATTTTTACACTGCATACAGTGAGGGAGTGTTGAGTTATGTTACTTAACACTCTCTCATTGTTTGCAGTGAATAAGTTTTGAGTGACGAATATTCGCATGTAATTTGGAATTCTCATTCGCATTCGTATTCGCAAGAAATTATGCGAATGTTCGGCGAATAGACACTAAGAGATGCCCTCCGGTACCACGGTGTGTCCCCCTATCTATATCAGCTCTGGGACATAGACTGAGGAGAATAGGCAGGGTTCCAAAGGGGTAGTTTATTACCATCTACTCTTGCGTATGAGTACCATCTGTTATGTGGATGACGTCTCTCGTCACAGTTCGTATCAACTTACAAGATGGCGCGCTTGGATGAAACCGGCACTCGCCTTGTCATCGACCGCATTAAAGTGTTGGATATGAGGGTCACGACATCCAAAACAGACGCCCTGTTATTTCATGGCCCGTACAAAGGTCCTCTCTTTCCTCTTTTCGGCGCCTCTTTTCGGATCTGAGTCTAACTCTGGATGTCTGATGAACGTTCCTCCAGACTTCGCCTCGGGATCTTGCGTTCTATCAATCTTGGCGATCCTCTTGCGAGTCATTAGGGCTGTTTGGTAGTGAAATCCCGACGTACCCTGAAGGCGACGATGGCTCCCAATAAGGAAACCATTCACTGTAGCGTCGTAGTTTGATGCACAAACCTGCGATGACTCACATAAGAGGGGGCTTCTGATGGATTTTACTTGGTAATATTGGGTTCACTGAGGAGTTCCACAATATCACCCGTCCGTAGACACATCTTGTGTGCTACAGAAAAACGACAACTAAGTTAGCAATATGTTCTTTCTAACTAACATTCTTTCATTTGTGTGAGTAACTATCGACCTATATCTGTTTTGAGCGCACTTTCCAAGGTTCTTGAAAAACTTATAAATAAAAGTCTCATCTCTTACCTGAATAAATATGTCTTGCTGTCTTCTAACCAATATGGTTTTAGAGCTGGCAAATCTACGGAGGATGCACTCATGAGTTTAGTAGATAATGTGGTACAAAACATTGATAAAAAAATAAAAACTCTTTGTATTTTCTTGGACATTTTCAATGCGTTTGACACAGTGTCTCTACCGATTCTGTTTAATAAATTGGAAGAGGTCCCACTCCCTTTTTAATTGATGTTAATGATCTATGTAATCTTAAAATGCCACATTGCAAAATTATTTCTTAAGCAGATGATACCGCTTTGCTTGTACATGGCAACAGTTGGAAGAATACTATAGTGAAAAGGCTCTTTCTGTTGTGATAAATTGGCTATCCTGTAATATGGTGTCTTTAAAGGAAGAAAAAACTCAATATATAACTTTTGGCCACAAACGTTTTTTGGCACCTGATTCGTTTTCAAAAATAGCTCATAGATGTTGCTTAGAACTGGACAGCATTTGTAATTGTAGTACTATAACACGGTTTCGCACAATAAGATATCTAGGGGTTCTCATTGATGAAAATGTTACCTGGAAGAACCACATCCTAGCATTGGCTTCCCGTGTACGAAGGCTTGCATATATCTTTAAGCAACTAAGAACTAGCGCTAACATACAAGTTTTGATCATGGTCTATTACGCCCTTGTACAATCAATACTTTCTTACTGTATACCAGCTTGGGGTTGTGCTGCGAAATCAATTTTACTTCCACTAGAAAGAGTCCAAAGGTGTATCTTAAAGATTATCCTGTTTAAACCTGTTCGTTTCCTAACAACAGATTTATACCAATCGTGTAAAGTGTTAACAGTCCGGCAACTGTTTGTTCTCTGCTCTATTCTACGAAAGCATCACTCTCTATTCTACGAAAGTCACTTGCTACGATTTGCAGTTTATGTCTAGTAAACGCAGAGTTGATAAAATTTTTAAAATTTAAATGCGACGTACCATATCTTCTAATAGACAATTTTATTTCTTAAGTCCCATTCTTTACAATAATATCAATAAAAAAAAAATATTTACCCTCTAACTTCTCATCAATGTAAAATTAACTTAAAAAATTTGTTATTAAATTGTAATCAGACAGAAGATCTCCTCATTGTCTAACAATACTTTGGATTATAAGTGTAAACATCACACACACACACTCACACACAATACACCCACACTCATATTCACACAAACACAAACACAAACATAAGCTCACGTTCTTAACTTACACACTACCATATATTAACCTTTGTATCAATTCATAAGATCTTAGTATTATTTGATTGTATAATGAATGATATTATCAGTTTTGATGTTACTTTGGTTTTTGAAAAGACGATGGTGAGGCGGGCGCTAATGACTGCGACTCAGTTTCATACTAATGCAGTTATTATCGATATAAGATGTTATAATTATGTACCAAACCTTATAATGAATAAATTTTATTATTATTATTATTATTCAAAAATACATTCTTTTTAGGTATTGTTTGTGTAAAAGGAATATAAATATTTTTTAGGTATTGTTTGTATAAAGGAAATATAATAAAGAGAAATAAACAAAAATCCTTGATTAAAGGAATCAAATAAAATTATAAATAATAATATATTTTGTGACAGTGAAAAAGAACTTCAGTTGTAGAATATTTGATAGTCACATTCGCATTCGCAAATATTGAAGGTCTATAATGGCATTCGCATTCGTGAATTTGACATTTTTAACATTCTTTACATCACTAAACTCGACATTGACTTCAAGCTCTTTCTGTTTATTTATTTAGTTATAAAGTTTCCTTGTAATTATTTGTTTTTAAAATATTAAGTTAACAAAGAATATATTGTATGATAAATTCATTATAATGACTCAAAATACTGGTAACCATGATATCGTTTTTATTACATACAATCCAAAAAGATAAAAATTATAAAAATAAAATTTTTATATAAAATTTTCTTTGCCTACATTACCTGAATATAACTTTAGAATATGTTTATTAAAAGTTTTTATTGTTGAGAAATAATAATAAATTTTGTAGATTTAACGCGCCAAATCTTCTCGCGGCTGTCGACGCAAGATTCGAATACTTCATAAAGGAGGTCCTTCCGAAGCAACGCGACACGCTTATGAGTCACACTCTCATTTATGTTCCCAGCTATTTTGACTTTGTACGAATAAGAAATTATTTTAAAAAGGAAGACATCGGCTTCGTCCAAATTTGCGAATATTCAAAGGTAAGAAAAATCAAGCTTAAATATGTATTTTTTTGGTCGTATCTATAAGAGTTGGCCATTATGTCAAATATAAAAGAACAATTTTTTTTATTTACTGTAAGTTATTAGAATTCATATATCCATTCGTATAAAAAGTATCAGAACCAATAATTAGAATTTCAATGATTTATTACAATTAAAATAAAAGAGTTAGGTATTTTAATAAATGTTGTTTGTTTATGTTAATATTAATACACATAAATTTGTCTGAACACGATTTTGTTTATTGCATTTACAGGATCCAAAAATAGCGCGCGCCAGAGATATGTTCTTCCACACGGAGGCTCATTTCCTGTTATATTCAGAGAGAGTCCACTTCTTCAGAAGGTTCAGAATCAAAGGGATTCGTCATATCATATTCTACCAGCCACCTACCTATCCGCATTTTTATTCAGAAATGTGCAACCTTATGCAAGTAAGATATATAAAAAGTTTTAAAATTCAAGTCATAAAAAAACTTATCATTTTGAACTAATGTAAAAGAGACTAGTAAAACTTATTATGCCAAAACTAAAAAAGACTTATTTTAAATCTTACAAAATCTAAATTTATTGTAGTAGGGACCGAATAGCAATATTAGATTGTAAGCTAAGCTAGCTGTTATCCATAAATTACGTCACATGAATTTCTTGATTTTTTGACCTCTCCACCGTCTGTCACAGGTCTCTTTTGTTAGGCCACTGTTTTAAGGCAATGTCACACTGTCGACTCCTTTATTTATGGATGGCTCCTTACGAATAGATGGTAAACCTATTGGAAACACTCAATTTGTGACTTGTGAATTACCATTAGAAAATGTTTTTTACAGTTTCACAAAGTATTTTATGGATTTTCTAAAAAACCTATTATAACTGGTAAGAGTTTCTAGTCTAAGCTGCGATATTAAGTTATTTACAGTAATGTCATACTGCTTATGGCACACCTTGGTATAAAAAACTGAACTCGCCATTCAGCGAGAATAGAATAAGTGTGCACATTTTTGTTTTGATATTCGCAAATATAATCAGGTTTCTCCCTATTTGTTTGATAAATCACGTAAGAGACTAAATGACAAGAGAACAATTTATCATATCTTGTTTGGAATGTTGTATCATTGTGAGCCGCGTGTCATTACTAACACTAACACGTTAGATTTATGAAAGAATAATATTACAGTACTGTACCGAAATTTTGACTACTAAAAGTGTAAAACGGCCTTAACTAACTCAAAATGGCAATGGACGCCAATGATGTTTTGCTAAAGACAATATGGCGATTGCAATTGCATTGTCTGTCAGTATCGTTAGAATTTTAAAAAATACTCAACGGATAGTTGAGATTTTACAGATATGTGTTGTCGACTCTTTAGTTTTTTGTGTTATGTTTCAAGTAAGCTTTTAGTCTAGTCTACCGTACTCTGGAGAACATTATTAATATAGATATCATAATATATATTTTTTAAATCAATGAAACGTCCATCGAGCAATATGAACTCTCACACACGTGCTTTTCACAATATAGCTTTTCTAAGTATTTGTTACTGTATTTTATGTATTTAGTATCCGCGCATTTTATCACATTATTTAGTGAATTTGTATAAAATGAGTATAAGAATATTTATATACGCTCATTCCTTTTACCATTTCCTTTTTATTATGTATTTATTTCAGTTTAGCATGCATCATAATTTATGTTTTTATTTTTTTATTGACATCCACATCATTTTGATACGGCTATTACTAATGAACTGTCCACATTCCAGCGTATACTTATACTACATAGTATGAACTTATACACAGGCTTTTAGTGACAAATTGGTCTATATCATTGAGTATCCTTACTTATGTGCAGGAAAGCAATCAAAATAAATATGGCGGAAGTGAATGCAACATGACCGTGACAGTTCTCTATTGTAAATACGACATGCAGCGCGCCGCAGCTCTGCTTGGGACAACACGCGTGGCTAAGATGGCCGCGTCTGATAAATCTGTACATATGTATGTTACTGGAGACTAATAAATTATATTTTTATAGTTAAACTTTCATTAAAAAAATCTTTACTATCTCGTAGTCTTCATGTTATCCAGAGGTTCTAATAATACCCTTAGTTTTCATCAGAAATATGTTAGTATTTGTACAATGAACTTACAATTGTTACTTTCGATACATCTTAAAGCTATCGCAATAACGTCTTGGTGTATTAAATTATTTACATAAAAATATAACGTTAATAAGTTAAAAAATATTTGACTTAGTAGAACTCAAATTATAATTTGTAAAATAAAAAAGGGATAGAAAATACTGCTTAACTTTTAAAATTTTTTATTATTTTCCAACAAAACATACATAATATATCGCCACACATAATTAACCATTCATAGACGAGTAATAATATTCTATGCAAAGAACTAAATGCATAATGTCGAAGAACGACACGAGACAAGCTTATATGAAAAACCAACTTTCAGCTAAGGATATGAACAAATTTCTTAATAACTTGTTTTATTATAATAAACAATAGGCCATAATTCACTTTAGCGTACCATAATCATAAACTTAATTACATATTTGTGTATATTCGATGTATTTGTATTTCTTGTTACTTTAATCAATTAAATATTTGGTCTATTGAAAAAACATAGATATTAATTAACGTTGCTTGTGAGAATATGAGATCATAGTAAAATTGTACAATTAATAATAGTCGTTTAAATTTATCATACAAAATTCAGTTTCCATCTACACAACGTATATAGGCATATGTATCTCTTCATACATATTGGATATATATTCTGCTTTAGAATATATAAGTATATTAATTATATTTTTCTGTATATTAATTATATGAGTTGAGTACTAAAATTTATAAGGACTACCACTTAGCAGAACATACTAGCACTTAGGAGAATGGTGTGTTTATAAGCGAGTAATAAAATCGAAGAAGTTATTTATGTTGTATATGCATTATGTAATCGCGGGTGCTACCCTGCTTTGTTTCTAATAAGTTGTGTTACGCATTGCGCTAGTCGGAGCCCTCGTCAATTAGGTCAAGTACGCAACTACAAGATAGAGCCGCTAAAAATAGCGATAATAATATCAACATTTATATTTTTTATGTATAAAAAATAACTTTATGATTGATGTCAAAGTGATATTCCCATATGGATTTTCAAATATCTGGACACTGTATTTAAGTACCTACTAGTAACTATACTATTATTTTAAATTGTTCTTAAATTGTCGTGAATGTATGTGAATATTTTTACTTAATTGTGTTAAAGAAAGATCCTTTATAATTTTTTGAAGATATATTGGCAATTAATTATTTTAAGATATATACAAATTATATGCGTTAAAGTCTACTTTCATTATTTATTCCTATAGTCATCTATGCGTTGTAGAATCACGTTTTAACAATAAGCTTATTAGAACTCAAAATAGGTAGTAAAAATAAGAAACAGTTACGTTAAATTTTAAATTTTGACAATTGTAACAAAACTTATCAGCATTAATAGATAGGTGTTTTTTAATTTTGAACAGACAAGGCAATCGATTGTTGTGGCCACCTGATGGTAAGTGATCACCGCCGCCCACAACGTCGTGTAATCCCAGATGAGGTGACCAGTTGTGATACTGGTATACCTTTAAGGTACTACACATAAATATCTAGGTGTATTAATTTGATGGACGTAATTACATAAGGATTAAAATTGAATTCAGGCAAATGTGATTATTATTTTTTAATAGATGTAATATCCTTATTTTTAGAACAAATTTATTTGCTTTATAGATATTGGTCTTGTCTAGCCAACGACGACACTTACAAAAATATGTTAAATAGGTAGGTACATTTTAATTAATAATTACTTAAATCTAGATAGTTAGTTTTGATATTTTTTCATTTTATTAAAAACTGCGACTGCCACCAACAAACTGCGTTTTCAATTCTTATTCGAAATAAGTATACGTATCACAATTCAATTACAGAATTTTAGACGGCAGCTATTACTATGATCACAAGACCAGTGCGCTCAATAGGCGTAGGCATAATTTTTGTATGTAGTACGTTCAACTACAAATGGTTTTATTATAAGGGTTCTGGGCGGATAGGTTGTAACGTCATGTGACAGTAGTTACGTTGGAAATCTCTGTCGCAGAAGTTTCATAGTCTTGGCTTGGTGTTGGTAAAGTCGAGTTTTCGTAGTCGAGTGTCGTCTCGTCGGTGTTATTGGCATTCGTTACGTCAAAGTTGTCTAGTGTCGGTAGAGGGGCAGTGTCGTTCACTGGGGTATTGCTTCCTCCTGCAAACAAATGAATTAGCAAATTATTTAAGTAATTAATTACTTTTAGATTAATGAAACTTGTTTATTCATTAGGGTTATTTTTATTAAATTTATATTGTATTATTTTAATTTATTACGATTTGCAAATAGGTGAGGTTATTTTTTCAAATAGTATTCTGTTTTAGATATGGATATATTTGTATATGGTGTTATCTTAAAATAAGCTTATTGAGTTGTGTAGTTAATAAATACATGTAGGTACTTAGGTATCCATTTAGACGTGAACGGGGTTTAAGCAAATAAAGACAAGGTTATATAAATATTTAGAAAAAGCGCCGACGCTTTTACACTAATTTACGAATGTTGAAATAAACATCCTACGAACAGTACATCGACCGATAGTGAACGAATATCTTTCTGTTTAAACGTAACATTCATCACACGTTTGAAAAGATGAATTCACTAATTTTATTTATGTAAAATACATAATTATTCCGCTAAACGTATTGAAGTGTATGTCTATAGAACAAAGCGCATCTTATCAGACCATTTTTATTCATATATATATATAATTTTATAACGAATATTCAGCATCATATTTCATCTATCTACATTGAATATTTTTTAAATATTTTCTCTTAAATACTTGTCCTAATGATTTCATGAAGAGTGATGCTCTAGTAATATGTTACCTACTACGTAGCTATATAATAGTTATGTACGAACATATATATTTTAGCATCTAAACATTAAAATAGTGAACGCGAATACTAAAATAACGACGTGCACTTATATTACTTCGTAAGTTATTCCCAGAGTATTTCATCTAAAGCCATTAATGATTTATATCTTATAAACATGATCAATGAATAGACGAGTGCCGGTTATTGAAACTACCCAATCTAAATTTAGAATTATTGCTGCAAGTTCTCGCGAACACTCAACATGCGGTGTTTCCTAAAATCTTCTTTACATATATATTTATTGCGAAAGTGAAGATGATGTCTTATTTAAAATATAAGTTATATTATTAATGACGGAAATTATGTACTAAAGTATATGTAGAAAGTAGAAAGTCACTAGTACAATGGTAAAGCATTTTTTAAATCATTAAGTATATCCTATATTTTAAAAAAAAAAGTAGACAATGTAGTATGGATGTGTAAGACATGTAGTTTGTGTGTGTGTAATAGTTGAAATATCTTGCTGACGATTTCGGGTGTTTTGGAGGTATTACGTGCTGAGTGGTAAAAGACAAGTGACCAATTACGGAATTAGATGATATTTAACAAGCAAAATGTAAAATTTCCCACTTAAGAATTAAGTACATAATCAAATTAAATAAGCACCTACTAATTTATATATACTACTAGCTGCATGATGTATAAGTAAAGTGAGTCATCAATAATAAAATATTTAGGTAGCCATTTCATTTTCAAGTTAAATATTAGTAGAAATATATATGTAATTTAAAAAAGCTACCGCAGTGTCATCAGTAGGAATTATCTCAAAAAGTAAATAATATTTCTTAACATATTTTTATCCATGCAAGAATGAAATTATTCGTTACTCCTGTAAAATAAGTGTGCCACGCGTGACGCATAAGACTAATATGTTATATATGTGCAATCGAAAAGTTATTATTACTTTTAACTTATATTATATATATATATATATATATATATATATATATATATATCTTTTTAGATATAACAATATCGTATTATAATTTCTATGTCGCAAAATATAAACATGATTTATCACAATTGAAATCTTTATTAGTACATACTATAAAACAAATTATACTACTAAATTTTTCTGTAGAATAAAAACGGGTGTTTCAAAGGATTATTGTCATGTTGAACGCAAAACTTATTTTATTTCGCATACATTGGAGACGCTGGCAAAACCTTACAAAATAGATTAAAACATTGTTTTATGTAATTCTATATCTTTAAAATAATTATTGATTGAAAAATAATTATTTTTATTTTTTATATATTACAGACTAATAAACTCACATTCATACCTGGTAAACACATTCATATAAAAATACATACTAGCGAAGATCTGAATAATGAAATTTGTGCTAAAATCGAAGTAGTTGTCTGCACGCTTCTGGGAGTTATAGTTGACCAACTTGGGAGTCAAAATGGTGTTTGTTATGGTCCTCGCAATTAGAGAAGCTGACGACTCGAAAATGATCTGCTATGCAGGATAAAATGTCCCGCATAGCAGGGTAGACAGGAAGTGTCAAGACACTCACTACTAGAAACAAATCTCTACCACATGTCACATGTATCGAATATAAAATAAAAAAAATATCTTGTAGCTTATATCCCAGGAGCTAGAACTATATTTGCTAGCATTCAGTATGCCTTATATAATAATAGTTTAAGCTTATTATATAATTAATAAATAAAAATGGAAATGTTTACCTAATGTTATATTATGATTGTAAAATAAAAATAAAAAAAATGTCTAATATCACTTAGTTATGGAAAATCAGAAGCTTTTATACAGCATATTACCTAGGAATATTTAAATTCAGTTTGCACTACGCACCCGCGCATTCATCTTACACCTTACATACACACCTATAATAATTGAACAATAACATACACCCATAAACATGCAATGGAACACATTTGCACCCATACGCAATGTTTTTTACGAAGCTTCTTTAAACAATAGTATTGTTATTTATCAAATGAAATATTTTGATATTTGTTTAATAAAATTAATATTGCTCTTTTACAAGATTATAAAATTAATATCCTATATAAGATATCACAGGTTTAAAATAAGGGGAAAGGGAAGAACGACCGTCCCGTTGCGTCGAGTCACACATAGGTTGGTATGTACATATATCGCGAATAGCAGTGGTCGGCAGTGATGGGCGGCGGCGTTGGAGCGTTTGCCTGTTATGTCACTAATAAATATTAGCAGCTCCGTCTTTTTACACAAAACTGTACAATTACTGTGGTATTCAATAAATGGAAAACATAGTTAGATTCTAATTTCTTGACGAAAACTTTGTTACTATAAACTAATTGGGATATCAAAAGCTCTACACTAGGTATTAATTTAGAATGTTTGGTAATAGAATTTAAAAATTGAAAATAGATCAATTGAAGCATTATTTATAATTCAAAAAAATTATAGAGTTCATTTATTTTAATTTCAAATCTTTTAAGCTTAGACGCGGGCGAAGAAACGAAATATCTATATATCGAAATATAATCGGGTAGTTCAAACTGATTAAGCTGCGAGCGGAAGCTAATTGTGTATGTATATAGGATAGATTGGTCATATAAATTACTTATAATTGTGGGAAATTGTAATAAAGACGATTTTCAAATTTGATCTGAGTAATTGTAGATTCGCTAAGGCGGACCTACATGTTATTTAAATAAATAATAGTCTCGTGTAGTGTATTTTAATAAAGCATAAAATATATTATTATTTTAATTACTTTTTCCGTTCCGTTTGACACTTTGAGTGTCCATAAATGTCTATTAAAACGGAACGGAACAAAAAATGGAACTGTTTATATCACATCATATGCTTATGCGAGTTAGTATAACAATTTTGGTTTTAATATTTATATTACTTTGAGAGTGCAATATAGCAAAGAAATTAAAATTTCATTCTAATATATACAATACATAAAAAATAACAACAGAGAGGTGTTTTAAAATTTGCTTCGTCTAAAAGATTTTAAAAAAAGAAATTGTGACGTATTAATTGAAAGTATCGTAGTAAAATACATACTTATTTGAAATATTTGGAATTACTATATAATTATTAATTCTGAGAATATAAATAAATAATTGTTATATTTCAATTCTATCTAAATTATGTAAAAGTAATAAACTCCCTATTTATAAGTAAGCTGACACTGGTCAGCAAGATTTAAGGACGAGTAAATAGTAGGTAGGTATATGTGTCTAACGTTTTTTGTGAGAACCTATTCTTATATTCATATAAAATAATATGTTAAACAATGTGTATGAATCTATAATAAAAATGATTCAATAGGTAATACCTAGACCTTTACTCCGGCAATACATGAAAGACGAACGTTTTTAATGGTTTGTCGTGTTTATTATTCACAGTATGTTAATGTGTACATCGTAAATTTTACGGGATCGTTGTTAAAATCGTATTAGATGCAATCTAAACACTTACAGTTTTAGCGCAGTAATAAAGTAATATTCTTAATATTTGAATCATTAGTGAATAGTTCACATATAGGTGATATGTTATCATGCTTTTATTTCAAATTTGTAGAATAGCCTCTCGAGTTTTACATACTTTTGTATTCTTAGTAACATCAAGCAAAATACCTTATACCTGTAAAGGCCACGTCTACCTCATACAAGTGTCATATATTTAAAGCTTTTAAAAGTGTACTACATAATTATAAATACAGTCAATTGTATTACTTAAAGCACTCAAAGGAGTGTCTAGATACTAGGTTGTCTATGACTACCCTGCTACGCGGGATAATGAGTGAAGCTATTGTTTTTTCAAATTGCAGTATTCTTATTCGACCTATACCTGTTTTAATCGATAACTTATTATATTAAATAATAAACAGATCTTTTTTTCAGTTTAACTGATAGATATTTATACAATTGAAATAATATTTTTACAGTTAACACAGGTAAAAATAAATAAGCGTACAGGGTGCTAATGCTTTATATAATACATGCGTTAAATTGTTACCACAACTTTTAAATACTTTTCTGTGGCTAATGTCTCTAATACTTATTAAAATGTAGTGCATAAAACATAAGAAATTAATCAAGTATTAGGAAAACGAAATAATACAATACGTAAAACTGGTAGGTATCTGTTACGTTAGTGTAAATATCTGATGCAATTTGTTTACTTGTTTTTTGTACCGTTATCTCGGTGGGAAATTCGTAAGGTGAAGCGTGTTGGCTGTGTGACCTACCAGTGTGGGGCATAAAGCAAGTGGGCATTGGTGTGGTGCTGATTTGCGGCGTGACTGTATTTGACACCTTGCGTTGCGCGTATTGCGCGTCCTTGGGCTCCCAGAAGAACACGTAGTAAAGAGACAGCATGATTGCCGCCAGCGACACGCAGAATACGTATATGATGACAGTGAGGACGCGCACGCTTTTCTTATCGCGCTTCCGTTCGTACAGCGCGTCCAGCACCACCTCGTGGCCCGACGCTGTGCCCAGTCGTACGGAGCCCGCGCAAGACCGCATGCTTCCCGACGTGTAAGATTTCCCCGACATCTTCTTCAGCGACTTCGTCTGAAATGCACCGCGGCACGGTACCGCTACGAAACCGGGTAAGTAGGACACGCTTATCGATATGCCCCAGTTCACCGATGCGCCGCGGCCGGGCCGTGTTGTCGGGTCACGCCGTCCGTGTCTGCAGTTTGACACCTCCTGATGCCGACTGTTGTTTCATTATTATAGCGCTCGCACCGGACTTCATTTGTTTATCCTTTAATTTCACGCTCCGTAATATCTGAATCTATTCCAGATTCTGACGTAGTCGCACGAACGTAATGAAAATTCATGACAAATGAGCTTAAAACTTGCGCTTTGCTTTACACAATACGAGTCTTTTACATAAAAAAACGATTTTTCATGAATTCCGAGCGTCAATGAAATTCTCGCTTATTTAGGCCATACATAATAAAGGCACAAAATAAAGAGCGGTAACAGTTAACTGACGATACGGCTGCTTTTTAATTTGGCAGGTGTTATTTATGTCAAGCGATGTACAAGTGTTTCAATACGCAAACGAAGTTAATTTAGTAGAAGGTAACGCGAGACGAGTGTCAAGCATCGTAGGGCGGATGACAGCAAAGGCGCGGCGCGCAAGATGGCGCGGAGGCGCGGAGCCGCGGCGGCGCGACGTGGTTCCGCGCGGCGACCGCCTCCGCAACCCGCACCTCGCTATTGATCAATATTCCTGCAGTATTGATGGCAATTTTGCAAATATATCTTAATTTAAAAGAAATAATATGCATTAATTTATAATTGTGTATCTAAATCAAATAATAAATATTTCTAAGTCTGCAAATTATACTTAAGTACTTATAGTTTTGTAGGGTGTCTCTATGATTACTATTATATATTTACTAGATGTTTGCAACTTCATATGGGTTTCCTATAATTGACAGCGGAACTTGTTGTTATATATTTCTTGCGAAAAATTAAATTAAAAATTTAACTGTAAATGACATTAATGTTGGTGAATGTGTATTTCATGAAAATTTTTAACAACAATTTCGCATTGTTATTAAAGCTAAACGTATCTTAATTACATTTCTTTTGTTCGTTTCGTTCATTATTTGTTTTGTTCGTTTAAGGCGTGCTTATCCAAAAAAAAATATATATAAAATAGTAATCTATATCACATAATTAAAATTTATAGTACCTTGAGTTTTCAAATATTTCTATTTGAAATAAAATATTTAAATGTAATAACATATTTATGGTTAAAAATACTAAAAGGAACACTTATGATATAAAAAAAGTTATTAGATACAATATAAAGATGATTATAATAACTTTTTGTTACTTTATGCTTAGCTTTGAGGCTGGTCGTGGCGCAGTGAGAGAGCGTCTGACTGTAAACGCGATCGGTTGTGGGTTCGATCCCTACTTGAGAGAGTGATTATATTTCAATTATTTTCACTTCTTCGCTCTGGTAAAGACAAAGTGCGGCTTTGAGTTTCACCACTCAACAGGCAATGTCTCGAATTCGGTGGAAAGCGAAGTATGGAGTGTCTCGACACTAGATACTCCTGCTATGCGGGATAAAAAGCGTGAAGCTAAAAGAAAAAAGCTAAAGCTTGTATTAAGTTAGCTAACTCAGTTCCAGATATTTCAAGCATGTAAATATTTTGATACCTATGTACTTGAAGCCTATCTTATAGTATGATTTAAATTTAGAGACGCATAATGAGAAATATAATTTTAAGAAATAATTTTTTTCAAGTTACTAAGAGTAGCATATTGGGAGCAACAAAATAAGTAATTGATGATCGGCACAATTGGGTTATATCGCTAATTGGATTTCGGGAACCCCTGTATACTTAAACTAATACCGCACCTACAAGTACATTGGGAATAATTAGTTACTTAAACAAATTGTATGCAAACATGTCGCGCGTGGATTATATACTTATACCTACTTATTAGCTTAAAAACCCTTATAACTATCAATTAATTAATAACTTATCAACTTGTCCATAAATTATCAACTTAAGAGACAAATATTAACGATGAATGCCGATGATATTATATTAGTATTGTATTTTTTCAAATAATATGTTAATTTTTAAAATGTTTAATGTACATATTTCAACTTTGATAAGTTTCTCGCATTTGCTAGATTAAGTCATTAAAACGTGTTACGTAATTAAGTTTTTGTTTTATCGGATTGTAAGTTACTGTCTTACTAAGCGATTATGTAGGTAATTGAATCCAGCAGCCTTTTACTGTTGTAATCTCTTTTCAGGGTTAACATAAATAATTTCTGAATTATTAATTGTTATATAAATATAGAAATCCAGTAAAACTCTTTTTATACTGTAAAGAACTTTACGTATTACTGAATTACCAATTTCAATTTGCATTCAATTTGCATTAATCTATTTAATCGATATAATTATAATTATATTAACAATATTAGGACAAGTTTACGATTCAATTGTCGTAAAATAGGATCTATTTAACGCGATGGCAATGATTCAAACTCTTGGGAATATTTTTAATGAGAATATTATTGTATCATTAAAAAAAACGCTTTAAAACATGTCATAAAGTGCAGAACACAAAGTGATATCATTAATCTCTCTGTGCACCCTGTATAATTGGACTAGGCAAACTTATAAGAAGGCTTCTACTAGACTAGACTACTTTTAAATGACATCTGATCAATGAACTAGCATTTATAAAGTTTATTTATATAGTTTATTCATGTGTCTAACAATTTCTATTATTAAATTTAAAAAAAAACATTCAAAAATAGAATAGAAGCAAGAAATTTACACTAAACTTATATCGTTTAGTGTAAATAGTTTGATATAAAGGTATTTTTTTTGCTTTAAAGATTTTTTGATAGTTCTTGACTGTTTTATTTGCAGTTTATGTATGAAATAACGGCAAAAAAATCACCCCTTCTTTCTTACCTTGGATATTACTTTTATGTTTAGTTATAAATATTTTATATGTATTAGAAAAAAGGTTATAAACATATCTTAAGGCATTAAAATTCTTCTTTTTTTCCTTTGTACATTATTTTTAAAACAATAAAAATGTTTAAATATTCGAAAAATGTTAAAAGCCGAATGAAATATAATCTTAAGCAAAAGCTTGTAATTATTATTGTGTGAAATGAAGACTATTAGTGCCACCTTCTTAGAAAGAAATATCTAATAAGGCTTCATTACCGATCGACTTTATCCAATAAAATGATAACGTAGTTTCCTCGTCAGTATACTCATGAAATAAATATCTATCTAATATAATTATAAGTACAGATACGATTAATGAACATTTTATTTTTATTATTAATTATAACTAATTTACCTATATAATTGTACGGAGAACTGTCAAGCGTCAAAGCAGGATTATAGTCATGATGATCTCCGCGTCTTGCACTAAGCATTTCATAGCTCTCATAGTTTTTCGGAAGTTCTGGTGATTTCCATACACAAATATAATAAACTGAGAGAAGTATTGCCGCCAGAGATACTGATAGGAGATAGCCAGAAACTGTCAGGATCCGGACCACAGTGCTCGCAGGTTTCTCTCTATAGAGATCTTGAGATGGCGTCGGCCCAGCCTCCACTGACCCACCGTCCCCCTCCTGAGCACTCCCTGACATCTCGCTACCGATACATAATCTCACGGACTATCCTTCCTTATACATGTGCCGCTCGAAACTAACGTAAAAGCTAAACATGTGGCGATCCGCGACTGGGCCGAGTGAATGTGGTAAGCGGCTACGTCCCGCCGTCCACTGCGCGCATTGCTCCCGCGTTAAACCGATTAACCGCATACGTCACAGATTTACGAATGCTACCAGTCGTATTCAATTTTATACTTCATTGAAGATGTTTCCATCCAGTAATAGTTCCGAAAACTCTTTTAGCGGAAGCTTAACATAGAAATATTATTTATTTTTAAATTTTAACCTGGCAATATCAATAATATTTAGATTCATTTTATCATGTAGTCAGTGGATATAAAACTATTTTTAATATTGATAATATATTACTTTCGATAATAAGTTAACATCCGTTCTGCATAGCATTACCAATACTATAGGCAAATTGAATTATGTACCCTTCTATACATATTCTGAGCCTTATTACGTGACACACAATTTGATTATGAGATTTAATATTTCAGTTATACTTACTTTGTATGGCATCAACTCACCTTACTTGTGAATTAACTCAAGTATAAGTATTTAAATAATATCTACCAACTATGGTAGTTGGTTCCGGTGGGAAGGTCAAGAACATGTTAAGTTTGTAGTTTATTCTTCATTTTACATTGAAAGGATTTAAAATAATTATAAATCTATTTTGTTATTTGCTGTCATCAGGCAATGCAATCAGTTCACACCAATACATTATATTCGAAATTTTAAAAGGCACGTGCAGATATTTAAAGCAGTCA